>OY757914.1:96068827-96218698 GCA_963585895.1 Sepioteuthis lessoniana | reverse complement strand
GTTTTTATTGTATGAATTCTTTTTTTTTCTATAAAAATTTATCTTAATTTACTTTTAAAACGTTGTGTAGCACAAAAAAGAGTTTTTAATCAAAGACTTTTTTCTCGTCTTTCTTACATGAATTTCATTGTTCTTGGATATTACTGTTTGACTATTATTATTATTAGTTGTAGCAGTAGAGGTAGTGCGATAGGACGATGACAAATAACAACCAACAAGCAGGTGACTTTTACGGCACCCTTATATTTTGTCGTTGTTACTGATATTGGGTAAATGTGACTTTTCATTCAACTTTTTTTTCTATATACTTTCGTTTCTTCATATATATATATATATATATATATATATATATATATATATATATATATATATATATATATGATGGGGTGCGTGTCGGTCTTTACTGGGCGAAATCTTTTCCTTTTCTATGCCGCTTTCGTTTTTTTAGTAATTTGATTAATTCGATGAAAGAAAATCAGCTAATTCAATTAGAAAATATCAGTTTGTTGATTCAGTTTTTGATTTTTTTTTATCGAGCTGTACAAAAAAGAAAAAAACACTACGGTCCAAATCCTCTAAAATTATATCTTACGTGGATCCGTCACATTAATATATATATATATTGTGGTATTCGTGTCGGCCTTGCAATGTGTACAAGATAAATTCGATCTTCACTGGGCGCTACCTTTTATATCTAGTTAGTAGATAATCACAGATTGTCTCATTTTTTAATTCTTTTTTTTTTCCTTTTTCTGTATGTTTCCGTTTCCGTTACATTTGCTTTGATGTGGCCGTATGTCTTACAGCGCTGAGTTATAGAATAACGAAAGTAACTTTTTTCTGATTTTTACACTCTTATGTTTCGCCGAACCTTTGTTGATATCAACATATATTTGTCTATGGATGAGCGGAACCTTATAAATTAGCTTTACTTGTTCGTTTACTGGTAAAACTAATTTTCATTAAAATGATCATTCAGGGAAATCATTTTGTTTATCCGTACAAAATTAGACGATGGTTACGTAAAGATATGTACTGTACTGTTCTATAAAACCTTACATTCTCTGACAGCTGCTTCATTTGTAGAAACATCTTTATATATATATATATATATATATATATATATATATATATATATATATATATATATATATATATATATAAAGAGAGAGAGAGAGAAGGGGGAGAGACTTGTAATAAGTATATATACACAGAGTCTATGTTTTTAAGAGAAAATTAATATAAAACAAAGAAAAGGCGTATGTATTTACTGGTCAGTACAACCTTGCAAAGTATTTGTAATAGTTCAGAGATAGTATATTTCTACCAGGGACAGATATAGAAAGCAAAAAAAAAAAAAAATAGAATCGTATTCTAAAAATAAACCAAACCAGACTGATCGACGTCAACTCCCAATTCAAAAACCTTTAGAGTAACGAACATTTAAGGGGCAGGAAGTAACGAGGGAGAATTAAAGAAGGAAAAAAGAGTTAAAGGAAATAGGTACGGAAGGTTTTAGAAAAAGTTCCTGCGGACAAGAGAAGTGGTCAGTAACAGAAACGACAGTGTTAGGGGCACACGCATGCAAAGGTATCAGTTTAAGAGGCGTATCATCGAAGAACCTTAGGACTGACAGACAATTAAGTTTTCAGAATACTTCCAAGGCTTTACATTCAAAACTTCATAACCATACCACATCTTTTGTAACCTGTTGCTTATTGAATGCTAATAATTATATATATATATATATATATATATATATATAAGACAATTTTGTTGCAACTCAAACTTTTTTGTTTGCAACTTTTACTGTTTGCTTCTATTAGTGACGCTTCGTTTCACTTGAAAATTTCCTACGCTACTTTCCTATACGAACTCGGTAAGCATACTCTTCAATAACCTTCATGCTACACAACAACAAATTATATACCTTGTCATATGAATTTTATGTATTTACTAAACTTTAGTACAGAACAAGGACAAACTGTTTCCACTTTTTTACCGATCCAAGTAAAAAGAGCAAGACATGCTGAACACTGGTGAAGAAGTAAATACGAACTCATAAATGACGTTCTTCTATGGACTACTACAAATGGGCACACCAGTGTTAATCAACTAGTAAAAACTAATATTTATCAGCTCTGTGTGGACATTGGATGCCGTCTAGACGACTAGCCAATAGTGATAGTTTATAGGGATGGATGGCAAGAGAGAGTCGGCACACCTTGATAATGATGATGATGATGAGGAGGAGGGGGGGAGATGAAATCTTTTGGGCTAACAAATACCAACCAGATTTTTTATAGCTTAAAATGGCCTGTTTCATATAAAGATTATAAGAAAATCCACATACCTTTATCAAAGCAGAAAAATTCAATAGGAAAAGTTTTGATATAAGTTTGTCATTTTTCTATTATTAACGACATTTTTAAGGCTGAAGAAAATAACATTTTCAGAGACTTATTAATTAGTGTTGTTAATACTGTCCTTAGTGTGATCCACTAGTATTACTTAGTATCAGGTTAAACTGAAATTTTCAGATCATAGTTAACAAGCTTGTCTTGCGGTGTTGTGAGTTCGATCTTCATCGGATGCCAAACACAGAATCAGACTAAGATGACTAAGTAACCTCTCAAAAAAGAAACTAAAATGAGACAGAAATACGTCGGAAATATAGATTATTGATAATCGATAATCTCTCTGTAGGGTAGAATATTCAGTAATTTAGCCGACTGCTGTACTCTAAATCTGAGCTAAAATCAACACTCTAGTCACGATATTTACACTCTCTGACTTATTAGTATACGAGTGTATTTGCAAATCCTGCTCCTCCCCCTGTGATTTAAATATTCCACCTCCTTGACTGACTTTATTAGAGCAAGATGGTAACAAAGAAGTTAGATGGTATACATGGTTGCCATTTGATCTAAGAATCACTTACATTGGATAAAAGAAATTCATTGCTCACAAATCTTCAAAATTAAAGAAAAAACATCCGTACAATTGGTTTGTTATTATCAACAGAAACAGCTCAAAATTTTCATCTCACTGAACTAAAAATGTCCTAAAACAAATATGTCCGGGGAATTTTTTTTTTTTTCTTTAGGCAACAATCAAACCACGGTGGTCAGCGTCAGAGGAAACAAAAACAGGAGCATCTTGGTCGAAGATGGTCAAACAAAATGACTTCTTTTTTTTTTCCCTGAAGAAATTTTATCCATTGTTGAATTTCTCAGCCTTTGTATATTTCGAATGAAAACAAGAACGCAACGATCAAAACTGAAGATCTCTAATCACGAAAAAAGATTCCTGGTCTTTGTATCTGTAAAATCGATTTTATTAAACTGTTTCCATTTGAGTTTTTCCCCCAGTAATATGACAATGATGACTTCCCGAAGGGTTTCTTTTGACAAGTAAATTTCCAGACGTTCTTCTCTTTCGTTAAAGCAAATTTGCTTCTTAACACCAAGCAAGACGATATGGATATGACATAAAGTGTGAATATAAAAAAAACTCCCAACTTCTTACTTCAGTGTCCTTTTCAAAAGCCTGCAGCAAAAAAAAATGCTTTTCTGATATATTCACATATTTTGCGTATTGTTGGAAACTGGTTTCGTTTATGGGTAAATATTTTCCATATTAAACCATTTTTATTATTTGTGCGATTTTCTCCGTTTCTTCTTTTTTTTTTTCTTATTCTTGTTTCTCTTCTCTCTATTACGTATTTAAATACATCTATAAATATTTATGTATAAGTATACACTCGTATCTCAGTATTTGTTCTCAGTATTCATTGCTTTCTTTTCCTGATTTTTAAGAAATATTTAAAAACTGTAACATAATGAAAAATGCCCCAGTTCTATGGTATATGTTTGGATCTTTTAAAAACTTGTATATTTTTCTCAACCATCGATCGTTAAAGTTTAATATTCTTAACCCTGAATAATCTACAAGGCAAAAAAATTTGTAAATGTCAGTATGTACCTATCCATAAACCATTGTAGATGATTACTATCGTTTCTTGAATTTACCTATTTAATCAGGCGAACATCTGCCTGATTAGAATTAACATGAGCGCTTGTATTTTTTAGAAATCGTTATTTATTAAGTTTTTCTGAGTTTGGTACACAGGCCTCAGGTTCATTGAAGTAACTGTTACTTATCAGTGAGAAGGCTCATTATTGCTTAACTTCAGTGATATGGCCGGAAACGGTGCTTTCATGATTCGACGGTAATATGGCAGGAACCAATGTTTTCAGCTTGAGCTAACCGTAAATTGTATTTGTGAGAAGTTTAACGAGATCAATATTCAACAAACCTTCTGACTCATGTTTTTATCATTTTTTATATTAATTTTCATCGTGTAAATATTTTTATTACACGTATTTTCAAATATTGTGGTTTTAAAGATATTATGAATATTTCCCGGTACTCTGTCAATGATCTGTGTGTTTATTTGTTTTTCCTCTTGATGCACATTAAAACAATGTTTTATTCAAAATATATCAACTTTAATCTTTGAAGATTTTATGGTTTCTTTGGGGTTTTGCAATTCAGTTCAGCGATCTTTTACGTTTTTAGAACTCTCGTGTATATTTTGAGTTTCAATTGATGCACAAAATATTTCCTAAAGATGTCTCGCGGCTGATTATCGTTGTTCTTTTAATATTGTTTTTGTTTTTTGTTTGATATTTTCATTAGACTTATTTTCATTAGGCTTATCTTTCCAAGTATTTTTTATTGGATTTCAATATATCCTGTTTTCCAAAATATTACAAATATTTTCTGGTACTCCATCAATGACTCGATTTTTTTTCTACTCATACATTTTTCCCTTTAAATACTTTTCTTTAAAAATTTGTTATCGAGCTATATTCAACAGAAACATTTCCATACGTTGATTTCCTCCAAATTTAGTTCCAAATTTAATTCCTGAAATTAAAAAAGAAAGATTTAATAATAAAAGTATTTGATACAGTGATTATTTCAAGACAATCAGGAAAACTCAAATTTTAATTTAAAAAAAAAAGAAAACAGACTAATATACCAGGCATGAACAATCTTTTTCGAGAAGTGGGCTGCATGAGACATGGCTCGTCATTAGTTGAAAAAATTCAAGGTAATTTTTCATTGAAGGTACCTCAGCAATGTTCACCTTTGAAGACCATACACGTAAGTATTAATTTTTGAAATAGGAAAATATGATTTTTTTCTCTTCGATAAAAAGATCTTTTCTATTGAAAAATAAAAAGTAAAATAAAATAAATTAAAAAAATGAAGTCTTGCTATAATATTATTTCATTTGTCACTTTCAAGTTAAAAGGTAACGTTAATATAAAAATATATCATAAAAATGAAGATAAAAGAAGTAATATTGGTTTCCAATTCATTCATTTGACAATACGAAAAAAATGTTAAGGGAAAAAAAATCCCCCAGAGAAAAAATTATCATGATCATTTCTTGTTTCTAAAACTAAAGATGTGGAAATCAGCTATATTTTAAAATGAGCTATAATAACTCGTTTAAAAAAGTTACCTAAAAACTATTCGCTCATATATATATATATATATATATATATATAAGAACAGGATTAAGCAATAAGTAACCCACAAGAATTGGTATGCCATAATGGGATACAAGAAGGTTTTTTTTCGGTAATGGTTAATTATTGTTGGTAAATTCTGAGAATTGGTAACTTATTCCTATTCTTCTAATTTCCATTCACTGGTTATCTTCTTTTTGTTAGTTGAAGCTGTAAAGGAATTAAAGACAGAAAAGACAAGGACAGGGATACTTTTAAATTCCACAGGTCTACAACTTTTTTTGGGGGGGGCGAGCCAGGAAAAACCTGTCAACTCCATAGAACGGTGTAAAGACTTCTGAGCGAGAGTTTCTTTTTAGCGCCAGGACGCCCATCTTTTTCAGGCATGCGTGGATCGCGCTTCCTGTCAGAAGCCTCCTGGGAAATTGATTTTATCGTATTTGTTTATTTCATTTCGTTTTTTTGTTTTTTTTTTAATTTCTAAAAACAATTTATGTTATTGTTTGTTTGTTGTTTTGTTTTTTAATTTCTTATTCAATCTCTGCACCATAAAACATCACCCAACTAACCAACTCATTGAAGTAATGATCAACAAGACATGATTGCAAATAATTACACCACGATGAGGCGTTTATGGAAGTTGTTGTAGAAAGAAAGAAAGAAAGAAAGAAAGAAAAAGTTATCAAAACAAAAAAAAATTGCATCAAAAGAAACAAGGGAGGGAAAGATGATGAGAGAGAGAATATAATGGGGATACGACTACGATAAGGTTTTCTTTTCCATGGAGCTAAAGCGAAAGTGTTCACAGAAATAAACTAAACGACAAAAGGAAGAACAGCCGACAATTTGACGAGGAACATGCAGGTGCTTAGATGACGACAGAAACAAACAATACCTCAACCCAGTCCCAAACAACAATTTTCTCACATTATCAGCAATTTTTTTTCAAGTATTTTGCTCACTGAAAAAGAAAAAAATGACGAAGAAAGCTTATATCAATAATGGAATGGTAAGTGCACAGTCGACCACTCATTAATGCATTTTTTTAACGTCAGGGGGACAACGTCAGGAATAGATCAGCTTACAACATTTCCAGCCTTCCTGATATAAGACCAACCCTGGTCACGTGAATCAGTATAGTCTATTTTTCTTTCATTTTTCTTAAAATGTGCTCTAATTAGCGAGCAAACCAATATAGATACATAAATATATCATAAATCTCATATATATATATATATATATATATATATATATATATATTTCTTTTTCTTGTCACCACACACACACACACACACATATATATATATATATATATATATATATATATGTGTGTGTGTGTGTGTGTGTGTGTGTGTGTGTGTGGTGACAAGAAAAAGAAATTCGCCACCCGATTAAAAACTAAAATTGCTTCATGTTCTGTTGGCGGGGCTTAGAACGCTGACCAAGAAAGGTGTGGACTACCGTATCCACCTCCAGTCATGGTTTAAATTGTACCTCTGCTTTTCATGTAGAAGAATAGCTTTAGCATTAGATAACCCTCGAAGTTTGATATGCTGTTAAACAAAGAATCCAAACCAAACTTAAAGCTTTGTAAATGATTTGCTAGAAAAATGCACCACAAATAATTTCTCAACAGAGCTACATCAAGGAATGATTTTACTAAAAAAAACTTTAAAATCAAGAGAAATATAACCCAATCAGCTGGACCGTACAATACACCGGTCATTTGTTTATGCATAGTTAAATGGCCAAACAATTCTATTTCTAACAATTCGATTTAGCGTAAGTCATTTGTTTGTACAAGTTTAAATGGTCAAACAGTTCGATTTTACCCATACATAGGACTATGTCAGATGTTACCACTCTGGATCAGAGCGGACCTGGGAGCAATGGCAGTGAAGGAATACTCTGCATTCCCAAAAGTTCCAGGACTGGAGCATCACCATCAAATGGTTTTATGTCAAATCCAGGACACTCGTTAAGTAAGGGGTCTTAACCATCTGCAGAGATGCAATCGGTGTATTCTACTGCTCCAATCAACTGGGCGAGATTTGGTTTGGTTTCTTTGTTTAATGGCATATCAGCCTTTGTGGGTTATTTAATGCCGAAGCTATTCTCCTAGAAGAACAGTAGTGGTACTATTTAACCCATAGCTGGGAGGATAAGGGATTTCATACCATTCCCAAGGGTATTTACCTGAAAGTGAACGTAATAGCATATATATATATATTTCAAGAATGAAATGAAATAATGATGCAGGATAAAAAACACACAAGTTTCAGGTAGTTGATCCTCATGTAAGCTAGTATTCAACACACGATTTTGAAAGGAATCTAACTCATTATAACCTTGTAAAACGACATTCAAATTCCTAGTTTTATTCTGAGTTCGAACATCGATCATTGATGCCAGTGAAAAATATTCAACTACTACAACTGCTACAAGACAGGTCTGCGCTGAGTTTTGACATTTACTCACCAGGTAGGTTTTACTAAGCTTTTTGCTTAGATGTAGCACAAGGCCGCATGAATGGTACACCCAATGAGAATCGAACTCACTCGTGTAGGTTTGCTAGTCTAACATGCTAACCATTACACCACCCGAGGTGCCCTTACTCACCAGGTAGGTGAGTAGATGTTAAATGTATCCTCACAACGAGGCTCACAAACCCGAAACCATACTCTATATCATTTGCATATTAGTACATAAGAAACAACATTATACTTCAAATTCTGTGTAATGCAATGGTAGTTTCATTGAAGACAGTTGAGATCAGGCCTCTTTATCACATTTTTAACAAACTGAATGAAAATTCTTTACAAAACTGTATATATACTTATATATATGAAGGCATGGACAGCTATCGATAGGCTATCGATCATATGGATATTAGACCTGACCGATAAAATGAAACGCAGTTTCTTCCAGGCAGCGGTCGTGTCGATACTGCTGTATGGATGCACTACTTGGACGCTAACAAAACGGCTGGAGAAGAAGCTAGACGGCAATTATACAAGAATGTTGCGAGCAATATTGAATAAGTCCAGGTGGTAACACCCCACAAAGCATCAACTATACGGCCACCTACCTCCCATCACGAAAACTATCCAAGTTAGACGAACCAGACACGCAGGACACTGCTGGAGAAGCAGAGATGAGCTCATAAGTGATGTACTCCTATGGACCCCCACATATGGCCGAGCAAAAGCAGGACGACCAGCTCGAACATACATACAACAGCTATGTGAGGTATGGGATGTAGCCCTGAAGACCTGCCAGGGGCGATGAACGATAGGGAAAAGTGGCGAGAGAGGGTCAGGGATATCCGTGCTAGCGGCACGACATGATGATGATATATATATATATATATATAATTTGGAAAAACGCGCGCCCCCACCATATATATATATATATATATGTGTGTGTGTGTGGTGGGGGCCCGTGTTTCTGCAAATTTTTTTTTATCAAAAACAAATGGTGGAAAACGTATACCGCAAATATTGTTCCGTGCAAACCGAGCTTGATAACTATCCCTGTATAGCAAGTGTTCTGTTTATTGTCTTTGCATCTGTGTTCCTTTTCTGTTTCTATGTGTGTATGTGAGTGTGTGTGTGTGTGTTTGAGAGAGAGAGAGAGAGAGAGAGAGAGAGAGAGAGAGAGATGAAGTTGAATTATTGTAATGTAACATGGTTAACTTGTTTGGGGGAATATCGTAATTATAATTTTCTTCCCGGTTGTCTTAATTGGGCTAATGTGAAAAATCAGATTTTCATAATTTTCCCAGAAAGCAAGCTAATTTTCGGAAGATACAGCTGTGACTCCGTATAGCAAGAGGTCAACTTGTGTAGTTGAATTTGGAAGCTAGCAACAGGTAACAGCCACGCATATTTTAATATTAGAAATATTGTTTTAGCTTGGCGAGTACGAATTCTTGCTAGCAAAGGTAATGACCTTTGAACTTGACTAAAACAATAACTGATTTGGGATGTGTTTTCAGTGTGGAAATAGATTTAGATTTCGAAGAGATGTGTGCATATAATGAGGGGGTGTTGACGTCACACGTAAGTTGACGTTTCAACGGCAAAATGGACGGAGCAACTCGTATTGAGAAAAATACAGAGCACACACACAATTTTGATAGCAGTCAACCGAGATATAACTCCATATAAGCTTATAAGCATCAGCCAGCCAACTCACATAATTACAAACTCATGAGTAAATGACTCAAGCATTTCAGTAAGTCGCTAAAGTTAACTTAAGACCGACACACGTATAACTAGTCCAGACGCCGCATTCTGTTTTGTGTAACTGTAGATTCTATACGATAGCTGATTGTACTTCATTTGATATACTGTTATCAAAAAAAAGTTGGCGACCTTAGTCGAGGACGACCAGAAGGCTCCCTTTTCAATAGCTACTACACCGAGGTGTAGGGGAGGACGCTACTCCTTTCACTGAGTTGCTCCACTTTACCCTTGATACATACCTTATATTGCAGAGTGTTAAACTAGTACCATTTTAAAAATCTTTGGTATGACGCGACCTGGTAATTGAACCCAGGTCCCCCAGACCATTGGCGAACAATTTACCCACTAGACCAATGAGCCGGTTCAATACTGTTATTAAACAGGTGATATTTACTCAATTATTCCGGAGAAAAGACCGATTTATCCTGTTCAGAACATTCGTCACAAGAGATTACCACGACTTATCGGTCCGGGAAACACCAGTTTCTTTAGCCTATAAGAATCATAACACTTCAAGAAATATCAGGCAAGACGATCTACAATTCAAAATGCGCTATCCAGACAGTTTCGACTTATAAACACCTCACCATTTCGACAGCTGTCGAACTGAGCTGCGTGGCGACGAGAAATGCGACTCGTTTAAAGTGAGAGGGTTATTTTATATTGGCAGTGACCAATATTTGTGTCCTCGGCAGTGAAGTTCAAGTTTGTGTGTGTGTGTGTGTGTGTGTGTGTGTGTGTGTGTGTGTGTGTGTGTGTGTGTGTGTGTGTTTACCCCTACCCCCGTTGCTGCCAACTGATCGCAAGTTAGATGAACACAAGCAGAATCGTCTCGAGTTAGTGACATAGCCCCTCCCACTCAAAAAAAAAAAAGACAGAGTGAACCGTAACGTAAGACAGAATTAACCACTTTAACTGTTTTTTAAATGTATTAAACTTCTCTCTCAGTTCGATCATCTTTCCCTACCGTTTTGAATACGGGTAAAAGGGGTAGCAATTTCATTCTTACAAAACTCTTCTACATCCATTATCAACATTGAAAGAAAGAAAGAAACAAAGAAAGAAACAAAGAAACAAAGAAACAAAGAAAGAAACAAAGAAAGAAAGAAATCCAGATACATGATCTCTTTCTTGTGGTCGATGACTCGTTGATCCGGTTTTATTCATAACCCCTCAAATGAAACTTCTTTCAAAACATCCCATCGTTGTTCGTCTTGTCCTCTGTGGGATAGCTGTTGAAGCGATTGAAGACAACAGTTCGATGACACCGAAAAATAATCAACTCATTATGAAAGACACGTGCTTATTTCACACGCGCATGAGACTTTGAACAAATAAACCTTTACAAAATGGAGCCGTCCTGAATGGCAATATTATAACCCTAAGGTCTCATCAAACACTAGAAAAATACGCATCTTACCAACAGCTAGCCGAACTGAAATCGCTATTTGATTTTCCTTTTTATATGATGGATATTTTCCTGCTTATCTGCTAAAAGCAAGATTCTAAAGTGCAGAAGAGACAGAGATAGATGGACTGAGACAGGCGGAAAGAGAAAAAGGCGGGAAGAGGAGAAAAACGGTTAGGTATGAAAAATGATTGAATCAAGCCTAACAACGAAAAAAAAACACGTCCCAAACCGCACGTTATACAAACGGTCGGAAATATGATCTATCGTAGAGAAATAAATAAATAAATAAATAAATAATAATAATAATAATAGTAATAATAATAATAATAATAATAATAATAATAATAATAAATGGCTGGTCTCGCACCATCACATATTGTGTTTTATCAAAAAGGTCGAGGAACTTACAACATGAAAAAAAAAAAAGAAAAGTATACAAAAAATAAGCTTCTTGATTTCCTGGTGAAATAATTTCGATAAATGCGTGAAACGCCCGGGGAGAAAAGACTAATCAATCTGTTCATATCCCCCAAAGGTTATGGGGTAGCATCTACTATAGATTTTACTAAACTATAATTAGAAGTTCCGTTGTTAAGATTATACTTGGGTAAAGAAAAAAAGAAAGAAAGAAAGAAAGAAAGAAAGAAAGAAAGTGATATTGAAACAAGAAAAATTAGACAAAATAATTCATATCAATAAGGTCTAAAATTCAACTGTTACCAGATAGATATGGTAATTGAAAAGTTATTCCCGATTTTAAAATTCTTCTATTTTATTTCTTAACTATAATTTTTACAAAAAATGATATTTTAATTATTTCATAATTGGGAGTTACTTTTCAATTACCCTATATATATATATATATATATATATATATATATATATATATATATATATATATAAGGGGTGTGTTTGAAATGTATTGGGATTGTTGTTACAAACAACAAACTGCAAAGTACTTTTTCCATCTTTCTCTACCACGCTTCTATGCAATGTTAAAAAGATTCTTCTGCAATACCCCTCAGCTCCTTCGCTACGGCCCTCTCGATGGCCTCCACGCCTTCAAAATTGGTGCACTTGATGATCCTTTCGTGCTTGCGGAAAGTCATATGGAGCAAGATCCAGTGAATTGGGTGGTTGTTCCTGTACGGTTATGTTCCTTTCAGCCTGGAACAGCACACCCAGTTCCGTTACTTTTCAGACATGCCCAAATCTTCGGTGATAATCTTCCAAACACTGTCCATCTGACTTGCGATCATTCGAACAATCAACTAGGGATCGCGAACACACCAACTGCTTACCCTCTCGATGTTGACTTGCTTGTTAAAAGCTGCTCTCTCCTACAGTCATCGTTCACCTCTTTTTAACCCAATTTAACCTCTTTTGCCGCTCAAAAACGCGTGGGCATGAGATGGCGTTATCTCTACACACTTTCTGAAGCATTTCAAGTGCTTGACACGGGGTTTTCTCCAACAAGACAAAAAATTTTAGGTTAATTCGTTCCTCAGTGTTCATTAAATGAACAACCTGAAAAAGAAGAGATGTTATCAAAACCATGTGAAAAAATGCAATTATTTCAGAAAATTAAAATTATAGTCATATACTCTCAAAATATCATGTTAGATGATAGCACGATCTGCTTATTCCTCTTTTACCCATACCTAACACAGCACGCCCAGTCACCTTATTTTTCAGATAGACCTCGTACACACACACACACACACACCCACACACACACACACACACACACACACACATATATATATATATATATAAAAGAGTTTTATGGTTCTTACTAGCTCACTTGGTGCGTTAATGGAGGACCAAATGTTGCAGTATTGTTATATAGTGCTCAATATCAATGATAGAGCATTTACATATAGAAATATAATAGAAATATGTGGAAAGCTGGATAAATCAAACACCTAACTCAACATTAGATGTGTGATGTTTCGTTCGGCTTTATTTTATCTTTACGAAAGCCGAACGAAATAGCACACATCTAAATGTGAGTAATATGTTTGATTTATCCAACTTTCCATATATTTCTGACATACTGTCAGATTCACTACAAATCTATCTTTTCAAAATATATATATATATATATATATATATTACATGATACAGTCTGTGACCCTAATTTTTATGCAATCAGCAATCGTCAGATATATATATATATATATATACAAATTTCATTAAACATAAAAGACATTTTCTGTCTACATATTTTCTTCTGGATCCGTTCGTATTGCCGTATTGCTTTTATCGTATTCGGCGGGAATTGATTTATATATTGTCCATAGTTGTATATATCCCTAGTACTTTCTACCCGACTTTGGGCCATCATCAGGAGAGGATCTATAAAAAAGTGATGTAACTTTTGTTTTTGCATATTACTACTATGTAAGAGCGTCTTTGCCGTTGGAGAGTATAGAGTTTGTTATACCCATTTAAAAGCAAACGCTATACTCTGGACGAGGCTATTAGCGTTTCCCGTAGCGCTAACACCCTTGAGAAAGGTATGAATTGAACCATCCTCCCTCCGCCTTGGCTATGTGTAAATGGTAGGGCAGACTCTGCTCTTCGACATTGGTATGGTATCAAGTCTAGGAGACGTAAAAACTCTGAATTCAAGCCGGTGCTCGGCTAAAAAATATCTTGTGTCACATCTTGCTAGTGGCGGGGAAGGAGAGTAAATACATACATAGTACGTCAACTTAACTTAGTGTAACGGTTATCGTCGCAAGAAATGGAATCGGTGATCCGAGTTCAAACCCAGGACGAGGCTGTTTTCGTTTCACTTCGTGCTTATGCTCTAGAGAAAGATATAGATGCATATATGTTCTTCCCCTACTCAACATACATACACACTTAACTTTAAGTAAATAGAAGTGCAGATTAGGTTTTTTAGCCTTGGTGGGGCAACTTGTCAAGGAGAAGAAAAACTATGAATTCAACCCAGTTTTACACTGCTTAAAATGTGAATTTGTGTCCAACTTGTCCGTGGCGGATGGGTTGGGCATGTATATAGTACTTCTTTTAGTAATTATTTCTTAAACTTACCTTATTACGGCCAGATGTACGAGGGACTCTGTGGGAATCGCACTCTCGAACAATGGTCTGCTAGCTTAATTTGCTAACCAATACACCACGTGAGGTGCCCAGGTAATTCAGCTTGGCAGTAAGTAATTCCATCATTTAAGGCGAGAACTATATTAGTTTCATAATACAAAGTTGGGCAAAATTATCTCTTGGTTTGGAACGTAAATAAAAATGGCAACATCGATCCTATTCAAATTTTGATTTTACAGTAAGAATAGAACAGTATTTGCTATTTTGTTTTTTTGTCATCTCTTGGTTTTAAAAAAAATATATCATCCAAGTGTTTGCACTTGAAGCACCACCCCGTAATTCTGCAATTCTTGTCATTGCCTCTGGTATTGCTATGATTCCATAATGAATAAAATCTTCCAGTTTGGCCTAGGGGTTAGAGTGTTCGCCAATGGCCCGGGAGACCTGGGTTCAATCCCAGGTCGAGTCATACCAAAGACTCAAAAAATGGTACTTGATGCCTCCTTGCTTAGCACTCAGCATTATAAGGTACGGATCAAGGGTAAAGTAGAGCAATCCAGGAAAGGAGTAGCGCCCTCCCCTACACATTGGTGTAGTAGCTATCGAAAAGGGAGCCTTCGGGTTACCCTCGACTATGGTCGCCAACTTTACTTACTTTTTTTACTTACTTACTTATCTGCCAACGTTTAAAGACATGGGCGTTCAGGCATCCCCAGAGGAAGTAATCATAAAGAGGTAGATCAGGTGAGATAGCCAGCTGAAATGAGGGCTGTGTGGAAATGATAGAGTCACCATTTTTTAAAAGCTAAGATGCAATCAAAAACGCTCAATCTTTACTATTCTACATCACGAATGCAAGTGAAATGGTATGATTGCCGATGCACAAAGACATACCTCCCAATCGTTCACCGCTATTAGATATTGGCCGGCAGAAATTCTAAATCCGGAAGATTATTCTGCCGTACACTGTAATAACATAAAATGTAATATCTATTAATTAATAATCATTTGCGGTTTATCTACTGATGCACGTTTAAATATTTAAATATAAGACGTTTTATTTCCAAACATTTATTGATCGTAGCCTCGTCCGGTACGAACATACAAAATGGATCGTTGGATGACTTCAAATCTTCCTTATATCTGTACAGAAAAAAAAAACTTTGTAAATATTCTGTGCAGTCTTATCACCGAAAAATAAAGGCTGGGCCCTTGTAACATAATGGTTAACGTGCCATAAAAATATTATTCAGTTACAGATTGGAACGGAAATTTCCTTGTCCTTTAGATTATAGCATTTAGATTTATTAGTCTAATAAAAGTTTCGTTATGATTATTGATATATACATACATGAAAATTTTGGTGATAGATAGATAGATAGCTATGACTGATCGGAAAGAGATAAATTTGAAATGATTGATAAACAGATACTAATGACTTGTCTAAAAGTGATGAATTTGAAAAGATAGATAGATAGATAGATGTGACAGTTCTAAAAGAGATTGATAAATAGATAGATACATAGATATGACCTGTCTAACAGATATAGATTTGAACTGATAGATAAATAGATATATACATAGATATGACACGTCTAATAGAGATAGATTTGAATAGATAGATAGATAGATAGATAGATAGATAGATATGACCCGTCTAACAGAGATAGATTTGAACTGATAGATAGATAGATAGATAGATAGATAGATATGACCCGTCTAAGATAGATAGATAGATAGATCACCTGGTATATACGAGGGCCGACTGAAAAGTTCATATGCTGACCAAGACACTCTCAAGGAATATGACCAAATGAGATTTTTTTTTCCAAAGCAGTTCCTCTTATAGCCCACACACTTCTTCCATCGTTGTTACAGTGCTTTGGTTCCGGTTTCGGTTTCTTTGTTTAATGGCATATCAACCTTTGTAGATTATCTAATGCCAAATCCATCCTTCTAGAAGAACATAAGTGTTGCTATTTAACTCATAGTTGGGAGGATAAGGGGATTCATACTTTCCCTAAAGTATGAACACCCTTATCCAAGCGCGACTGGAATTCGAACTCGCTTACTACGATTCCGCAGTCTATCGCTTTAACCATTACACCACGAGGACACCCTGATTGAGTTCCACTCGTTAGAAACGTCATCAACAGAAGTGATGCCATTATATGAACTTTTCAGCCTTCAAACTTTTCAGCCTACCATCGTATAGAAGACAGTGTGTTCTAAACTATAGTTATTATTTCTAGTACATAAGGATTTCTCCTTTTTAAATTTTCAAGGGCTGACTGTTCCGACGACTAAGACTGTTTTATTAGACTAATGCATGAATTAGAGAAACAAATTAGGAATTTTTTTTTCTGAAGTAGTATAGATGTAATAATAAAATTATTACATCTTATTTGAGACCGTAACACTTAATAACATCTATATACAGACAGAGAACCGGTAACATTCGCATTATAGAAGAGTTAAAACGATTGTGAATGGCAGGTGAATGTCAAGTACAATGCACAATATTTAGGTTCTTCTAATAGTTTACCCGGTCTAAAATCTCTCAATAAAATGTTATAATTTTTTTATTGATTTTTGTCCATGAAGAATTTAAGATATATTAAGACGAGTCATTATCCTTTTATAAGTTGTCAAAATTCTTGTTCCTATTTAAGTAAAGTTGACGACCTTAGTCGAGGGTGACCCGAAGGCTCCCTTTTTGATAGCTACTACACCGAGGTGTAGGGGAGGTTGCTACTCCATTCCCTGGATTGCTCCACTTTTCCCTTGATACGTAACTTATAATGATGAGTGTTAAGCAAGGCGGTATCAAGTACCATTTTTGAGTCTTTGGTATGACTCAACCTGGGATTGAACCCCGGGCTGCCGGACCATTGGCGAACACTTTACTCATTTGGCCAATTTTATTCTGTTTTATTTATGTTATCATAACATTTCCAATGCCTTGTCGACTTGGGTCAAAATATACTAACTGTATCCCTTCTAAAAGGATAATACCCCACCACCGAAAAAGGATATCCTGGGTATGGTATTTGTATGGTATTTGTCGCTGTCTCCCACCAGACAGGACTTGACACAAGGTCAAAAGCCCGAAGGCCGATTAAAGTGGGGATAAAGGGGAGGGGAAGGTCGGAAACGAGCTGAGACTCGAACCCTGCTGGTCTGTGCTGCTCATCGACCCACTAAGTGCAATGTGGGTCTAATGGCTCAAGCAGTTTCACAAATCCAAATTTGGATCCGGGCATGTATGCCAGGTTATAGCTTGAACTCAACAGCAAGGTCTAGTGCTATACATATGAGACAGAGGTTGCAGCTCGCCCACCCGAAAGTAGCCCAACCGATGTTGGGGGTCTTTGGGCATCGAATCTGCCATTGATTTCAATACCCCATCCGGCACGAATGCCAGACGGCCCAGCTAAAGCCAGGTAAGTAAGGATATCCTGGGTATGACACTAAACTGCATCAAGTGAAGTTCTGAAGTTCTAAAGAGTATGGGGTACTCCACCATTGCCATTACTCCCTGGTTCTGTTAGGATTCCATCTATGGGTCAAATAGATCTGTTTGAAAATTATTTGTATTACACAGGAATCTTTAATATTATGTAAATCTGTGCAAAAAATTTAAGAAACAACAACACAAAAAATGTAAATTTAAAATGCAATGTATGCAAATACTTAACCACTAGGCATAAAGTAAACCAAGACAGGTTGTTATGCCATTAAAACTGATCACTCAATCAACAACATTTTGACCAATCCATCCTCTAACCTCACGTAGGTATACAACTAGAAAATAAACAGGAGTCCTCTTTTCTTTTATTTTTAATTTTTTGTCGTTTTATTCGTTTGATTGTTTTGTTTTCTGTATGTTTATTGTTTTTGTTTTCGTTTTATTTTGGAGGGTGGTGTTTTTTTCAGTGGAAGGATTTGGACGGTTGTTTTTTTAATTTTTAGTATCTGTTAATCCTGCTTTTAGAACTAAAAATAAGAAAACATACTTTCATTCTTCCATATGAATTTCTTACCTGATTTAAGTCAGAGGATATAACGGTCAAAACGTTGCGATAGCAAAAAGAAAACTCTGAGATCAACAGTCTTAGCAACAAAGGGCGCCTCGGGTGGTATAATGGTTTGCAAGCTAGACTAGCAACCCTTCACAAGTGAGTTCGTATCTCATAAGGTGCCCCATTTATACGGCCTAGTACCATATCTAAACAAAAAGTTTAGTATATTACAACGGTCTGAGCAACTCTTTGAATTGAGTTCAAGATATTTTTGTCTACATTCTAGACGAATTAGGCACCTCGTTTGTGAGCAAGTCCATTCTTTTAAGAAATATTTGAAATCAATGATTTCGAATCTCTTATTTATAAAAAGAGCATTTACTGTCAGTCACGTTGAAAGTATCGGTTTCTATTAGATTATCCAAGTTAAGCAACGATGAGCCTACGCTGTACTTAGATTGGATGGGTGACTACTTAGAAATAGCAGGTGCTGTAAGCAACTTAATGTGTGAGTGAAAGACTAAGAAAAGCTTAGAAAATAACAATATGTAGGTTGAAGAATTCTTGAATTTCCTAACGAAAGTTTATTCCTATAGCATTTTAAACATTATAGGTATTTCTACAATTTTTACTTATTCCCACAATTTTTTAAGTAAAATTATCCGAAACTAGTTTATGAAATAAATATTAGCAAAATTAAGCCTTACTAAATTGTTTTATTTGCAATAGACTTTCTTTTAAATATTGCTTCAAGAATATAGGGTTTTTTTTGGTGGGGGCGGTAGGTTCTTACAGAAAATTATGAATTAATTGTAAAATGTTTTATTAAAAAAGTTGATATTTTCTTTAGTTATAAAATAGAATCTAAAAACGATGAAATATAAATTGGAATGTGCGTGATGCCATCAGAAAATTTCGCCGGACGTGACACATATCTCGCAAAATCAACTCCCTATGAAATAATTAACCTTATTTTCTATATTATTTTACTCTCTTGAGAATTTTTCACAGCAACTTTAGCTAATGGTTTCTCACTGGAGTTTGAGTGACAGCAAGTCTCCTCAAATCTCCAGGACTCTTCTCAGTATTCTGGCTGATCTTAATAATGCTGTAGTTTGGATGGTCTCTATTCATCCTCTTATTTCACAGTTCTCCAGTCCCTATATTATTATTATTATACTCCTTTAGAGTTTTTCACATCAGCGTTAACTGATGGTTTTACACTGGAGTTTGAGTGACAGCAAGTCTCCTCAAGTCTCCAGGACTCGTCTCAGGATTCTGCCCGTTCTTAGCAATGCTGTCGTTTGGATAGTCTCTACCCGTCCGCCAATTTCCAAGTCTTCCAGGCCTTTTAATAATCCTTTAGTTATTGTGCCTAACGCACCAATCACAATTGGCACAATCGTTACTTTCATGTTTCACAGTTTTTTCAATTCTCTAGCAAGGTTGAGGTACTTATCTTTCTTTTCACTTTCCTTCAGATTTATTCTGTGGTCCACCGGGATATTATCATTATTTGAGAAAGCCGGACTTTTTGATAGAGCCTCTTATTTTGATTCTTAATTTTTTTTTTTTTTTTTTTTTTTTTTTCTAATTTAATCTATACAGCTTTCATTCAAAGAAAAAGCTCGGAACAGGTTGACAGAAGAAAAAAAAATGAACAAACGCTGTATTCATGATTAATTAACTAAAAGCCCCCTCACCTCCTCTTCCATTTCTAAGGTTGTATAAGCATTTAATCACTTGTGACACTTTCGTTGATTTGTTTAATAGCATTGATTGCTCGTGTCAAAACTTCCCATCTTCAATTAAAATGCCATTGAGTTAAATTGTTCAACTGAACTCAATATTAAAACTATTCCACCACCACCACATTTCACTCTCTCTCTCTCTCTCTCTCTCTCTCTCTCTCTCTCTCTCTCTCTCTCTCTCTCTCTCTCTCTCTCTCTTGGCAAAATGAATTTCAAAAAATACGAAGACAAAAACTTGCTTTAGTTTTCTGAAATTTAAGAAAATTAAATTAAGAAATTAAATTCTTCGTAATTTTAGAAATGATTACTTTTATTTATTTATTTATTTATTTATTGCGTAAAAAATACGTCCGCCCAATCTCATTCCGTACAAGAAACTTGAAAGATGAAATAAACTCCGTAAAACACGATCTCGGAAAATTGATATTTAATTAGCAAACAAGTTGGTATTTTTGGTTTCGTAACGATTTCGATGTCTTTTTCACATCATCGCAACAACATTATGGCTTGAAGTAAATCGAATTTGGGGGACTCGATTGAGGTAATGGTTACCGAACCAAGTGAGCTGATCAATACGAATAAGATCGATTTTCACTGCAGCGAGAAACGATACTAACCAGATAGACTGCTTTTCGCTTTTTGACTTAACTCGAACAGCTTTATCTGCACCATCCCCACCTCTATTTCAAACAAAGGGTGCCTCCACTCCCCTCTTCTGATCTACCCATATTTGAATACACTTTGTAAACTCCTACCTCTGTCATTGTCAGGGCTTTGAATAGGTTGACTGTATCCTGAAGAACCCCACAAAATGAGATCTCCTGGGTATGACACTAAACTGCATCTTTGAAGAGAGGTAAGACTCCCCTCCAATATGACACTCAACGGCTACTGGTGATGGGACTCCAGTCCTTGAGAGCTGGGGAGTGTGGAATACGCTTTCATTGCTAATACGCCCATTTCCACTCTGGTATGAATCCAATTATTCTCCCTCCAGCTATGGGTAAATTGTAGGACGGACTGGGTTCTTCAGCCTTGGTGAGGCAACTAGTCTAGAAGGAAAACTCCGAATTCAAACCTGTTAAACTCCACTTAAAAATTGACCTTGTATCATATCCTGCCCAAGCGGAGGGGTTGGTAAATATGATTTCTACTCTTTCCTGGCATGTTAGGGTCCCATCAAACAGATTTGTTCATAAATTATTCATATTTGCTAGTATTGTGTGCGGGAAAAAATAAAACTCTTTACAAACAACAACACAAAAAATGTAAATCATCAAATAGTACTGATAACACGAAATTCCCTGATTCTCTCCCCCACCTCTCTCTCTCTCTCTCTCTCTCTCTCTCTCTCTCTCTCTCTCTCTCTCTCTCTCTCTCTCATCCATAACTCCGGACAGGTCCTCTATGAATGTACAATATACGTAATTCCCTAACCTCTTGGCATAAAATAACCTGAGACGGATTGACATTCAGTTAAAATCAATCTATATGGTGGGGATCAAAATGTAGTATCAGTGGCTAAGATTATCGTTTCTCAAAAGGTATTCTCATTGTGTTTTATACATTTATATATGTGGATTAAAATCGACAATCTATTTTCAGATTTTATCACATCCTTTTAAAGATCGATGAATATGATCAGAAAATAACAAACACGTGGTCATTTTAGTAATTAGTTTATTTGTATTGTTTTTGTTTGTTTTTGTTTTTTTACGGGAGGGGATATCTTTTTTTTTAATTTCTAAAAATGATCGTGTTGGAAATGCCAGATTTTGTTGTTATTGTTCTTGTTGCTGGCGGTGGTGGTGGTGTTGTTAGTGGTGTTGCTGTTGTTGTTGTTGTTGTTGGTGGTGGTGGTGATTTTTTTTTTGTTTGGTGGGGGGTATGACAGAACAAACTTGATTTATTAGTTTGACTAACAGTGAATCGATTTTAAATGGAAAGTGACAAACAAAAAAGTTGTCGAATTACGATAAACTCAGTGAAGAAACTGGTTGTTGCTAGCAATTCAAACATCTGCGTCACCAAGTCAGATACCCATTATAAAAGCGATGAAAAAAAGCTGTTTTGTCCGATTGCTGTCAACTTTTAAATCAAGTTAACACATATTTCCTCTAGCTGAAGTATCAGCCAATCGTCGGGTAAGAAATGAAAATTTGGATCTCTGCTACTGATAGTCATAATTCAATAGTACTGACGAATAATGAGAATTACGCTATTTGTTTAGAGAAACAGAACAATACGTGAATATACACAATTAAACAAACACAGCGAGCAGTGGCTGCTGGTCTATAGGCGCTTTGGAACCGCTGCACCTCCCGCAGCTACGAATAAGCAGCAATAAGAGATATATTCGTAGCTTTGATTTGATTAATTAATTAAATAATACATGTATATATATATATATATATATATATATATATATATATATATATATATATATATAATCAGTGTGTGTGTGCACGCTCATTATGTATGTGGCACTATATTAATATCAAGTCGCGCCGACAGCAGGGAGTTTCTCTCTCTCTCTCTCTCTCTCTCTCTCTCTCTCTCTCTCTCTCTCTCTCTCTCTCCCAATCACTCATCGATCTTGGTAGCTCTTCTAGAATGCACACAGTGTCCGCACAGATCTGATGTAAGCAAGTTTTTTCTGGTCGGCCAACACTGATGTGTCCATGTGTAAGAATCCATATTCTCTATGCGTTTTATTAATGTCCATGTGTTGCATTCATACATTAGTGTTGCCACAGCTACAGCTCGAAAGAAATCCAGTTTTGTTTTATAAGAGATCAGATTTCCCTATGATTGATAATCCGTCCATAGCATTCCATGCCTGGAGAAAAAAAAGCTAGATGTGAACAGCTAAAGAATGCTACGTGCTGTTATGAACAAATCCTGGAAGAAGCTACCCCAAAAAATTGCAACTTTATAACCACTTACCTCCTATCTCACAAACCACCCAACTAAGACGAACAAGATATGCTAGAGAAGTAAGAACGGATTCATAAAGGACGTTCTTTTATGGACCCCTAGACGACCCAATGTTCGCTGACTAGCAAAGATTTACATCAGACACTGAGTGCAGTTTAGTATACCTACCAAGAGTGATTGGTAATAGGAACAAATGGCATGTGAGAGTTAGGGAACTCAGTGCTGTCAGCGCGACATGATATTCTTTGTGATCGATTCAAACATTTTTGTTTTGTCAGGATTAACTTAACTAATCAATAAAATAATTTTCTATCTTCAGCTTGAAGAATTACATATAAACCTAATGTTTAATCAAATATGAATAATTATTTTAGGGAGACATTTATTTGAATTTCTTTTGAAGTTTAGAATTTTAATTCCGGTACAATTAGTTGCGTCTTGCAACAACATAGCTTTCCGCAAATGAAAACTCCCCACCTCATGAAGGACAGTATGCATACCAAATTTTGCTGCTATACATCAAATTGTTTGCAGTCTATACTGAACAAATTCTCTCTAATTATCAATACAGGAGATAATCTTCCAACGCAAATAAAGATATGTAACACAAATATTATTCCTGTATAGTATGTGTTATTTCTTAATTGCTTAGGTTGTAAAAGTATAGAAAATGGCAATGATTCCTTTCCAATGTTGCTACTGTGATTTGGATAAGGAAATTAAAAACTGATCTATCTTTTACGTAAAAATGAGGCAAATTTATGCTTAGAACTCAAAATTTACATTGCCCAGTCGACTGGGGCGGTAGAATACACTGACTGCACCCCTGCAGAGGAGTAAGACCCCACCCCCTGAGTGTCCTGTATATGACACTAAACAATCTGATGGTGAGGTTCCAGCAATGCTGGAGCTTTGGAGAGTGCAGAGTATCCCTTTATTGCCATGGCTCCCAGGTCCACTCTGGCCCGTTGTGATAGCACCTGATAGGGCCCTGTCTATAGGTTAAACAGAACTAACGGCATATTTATGCGAGACTGAATTATTTGAAATAGAACTGATGATTTGCATAAAAAAGGATTTGGCGTTAAATAACCTACAAAGGTTGATATGCCATAAAACCAAACCAAACCAAACCAAAATTTGCATTTATTTATACTAAAGTTATATAAAAATTAACAATAAAGTTAAAGAAATTTTTTTCAGCAACTCAGCATGAAATCTACCTGAAATGTTATGAAAAAGGAACAAATTTAAAATTTTCATTAGCCAGGTCACAAAGGCAAAGTTGATGAAAAAAATAAATCTTTTTCGTTTACTTCAGGCAACTGGGAAATATTACTTTTTGCCCAGGAACAAGAAAAAGCAACAAAAAAATTGTTATATAGTTTAATTGAATAAAAGCATAAAAAGCATTCCAACTAATTAATAGTTTGCTATATAATAAAGCAAGATTTAACATATTAGCTTTTATTATCGCCAAAAGACAACAAAAGCAGTTACATCTCTTAACACTTGTTACTCAAATTTCGAAGAGTTTGTCTATTTTACCAAGAAATACCTAGCAAATATTTTTTGAGAATATCAATAGAGTTTTCTTCAAAATATCAACATTATATATTTCTTTAATACATCAATATCAATATATTTTTCTTTAAGAATATCATAGACTTTTCCAATCTTAAAATGTATTGTAATAATTTTGATAATTCCTTTTAAGGTTCAGTTTTGCTTTTAATTACAAGAAAATAGCATAAGTTGGATTTGGTCGAAAGCGAGAAAGTTTTCAGCATGAAAGTAATACACGCGGAATCACCTTTTCCGTGTGATTACGTAAGAAACGGTTACTGTAAACACGTAATAACATCAACCGCCGAAAGTAAACGCGTTTTTTTAAATCACAAACTGCACTCAGAAAATGAAGATTAACGTCCAATGTAGTCTCTGCATTTAATTGATCTGGCGTATATATATATATATATATATATATATATATATATATATATATGATTCTCTTAATACCCTGTCCGGTGGCAAAAGCTGCTTGGTAGCGCCAGGGGTGGCAGTACCGCCTTGAGCTACCGAAACTGTGTTATCACCCCTGGATGGCGGCTGATGAGGATATGGTATAGCACGTGCTTTCACACGTTGTATGATGAAAAAAAAAGATCTATACTTAAATTATTAAAATCTGCTTTAAGAAAACAAAAGTATATTTGTTTTGACTTTTTTTCCCTAAAATCTATGCAATTTTCTAGCAATTAAAACCTAAATTAAAACTAAATTTTTGAAATTTTAAAACGTTCAATGATGATCCTAAATATTTTCAAATTCACAACATTCAAAGTTCATTTTATTATTCTTCTCAACGTGATAAATGTACTCATTCACACAACTATTGATATTCAAACCAACACAAAAACCTGCTGTGTATACAAACTAGATTTCAATGGGCAAAAAATACATTCTTCATTTCTGTTGCGATGTCATTAAAATGTTTAGCAAATTTTAGTACCTTCATTACATGTCAATATTGTGATTAAAACTGTTTATATCTTTATCAACCTTTTAATCAGCTATCATTTCTATAGTTGTCTCTATGTATATCAAATAAGGCCCATGATTAAGTCATATGTATTCACTTTATAATACGCGACTGCTTTATAACAATGATGGAAGGATGATTTGAGAGTTGTGATGAAAATCAACGGAAAATAACATAAATGAAATACTCGTCAAAACTTAATAATAACCGACGGTTTCATCAAAGAACTTCAAATAATATCAATTGATCTTATCTTCGTAATTTCCATACAATCTTTATTTATTTAAAAATAAATGTTTATAATTTATAGACCTTATTATAGTGTAAATGTCTGTCTGTAACCGAAACTACGTCACCAGCGACGGCACAATTCTCTTAGTTTTTTACATCACATTCTTCATAATTTTATCTTTATTTAAATCTCAATCATTATTTTTTAAATGTATATCATTAATACTGTTCTATTATTAATACTACATGCTAATAACATATAACTGAATCCATATATAAAACCAAATAGTGGTTTCCAATGTGAATAGGAAGGCTAATTGATATATTGATCTTGAAAATTTGATTTTAATAAATATTTGCTTGATATTATTGATTGTTAATTGTTTGGTTTTATTTTGATAAATATGAGCCAAACTTTCATCGATAAATCTGAAAAGAAATCTATTAACAAAAAGAAATAACCGTACTTTTATTCTTTACGGCCATGTTAAATAATCAAATTAGGAAAATTTAGCAATGAAAACCGGAAGTGAAAGCTTTTCTATTCTTCTATTTTTACCCCTCTGTTTCAAATAAGTTTAACGTACGAGTTTAATTTTAAATAACATTAAATGTTATTTTTAATTTTTTTTTTTTTGCCCAAAATTCATATTTTTAAATAATTACTCACACACAAAATGTTGTTTAAATAAAGAAATAACTGTGACGGTTTCGCAAGTCTTTCAAATTCAATATATTTTATTACTTTAAAATTTAGATATTGTATAGAGTAAAAGGACGTTTAGATAGATTTCAGTTTTAAGGAAAAAGAAAAATAATGTGTGTGTATATATATGTATACATACATGATATATATAAATATATATATGCATAATGTACATATATATATATGTATAATATATATTATATATATAATATATATATGTATAATATATATATTCTATATATATAATATATATATATATTATATATATATAATTTAGATATTATATATATATATTATATATATATATATTATATATATATATAATATATATATTATATATATATATATTATATATATATATTATATATATTATATATAAATATATTATATATGTATATATATATATATTATATATTATATATATATACATATTATATATTATATATATATATATAATATATATATATATATATATACATAATATATATTATATATATACATATATATATATACACACACACACACACACACATATATATATATATATATATTTAGAAAGAGCTTTATTTTGATAGAAAAATTTTGATTAGAAATTTTTTCTTGTGGGCTGTGGTAGATTCCCTTTTCAATTTGACCCTCACTCACTCCCACATACACACACAGATCAGAGCGGAGATGTGATCGGTGTCATGTGCCTTGGTCAAGGGAAAAGCGCCGGTGATAGTGTCCGCGCTGGAGTAGAACGTAGGCGCCGGTTTTAACAGTTGAATAAAATTATCCCGCGACCCTATGTAAGAAGGGAACAAAGACACAGGAAATGACTATGCACTTCCTGTTTCTTGAATGTTGTGGAATTGTCAAAAAGGTTCCAGAGAATTCTTCGCTCCGGCGATGGATATAAAAGCCGGTTCCGTCCAAAAAGGATGGTAGAGTGGAGTTTTGACCTACCCTTTGTGTAAAGTAATTCCTGCTCGACGGGTCAGAGTCAGAATTTCAACCCACTGAACTCGTAAAGTTATCATTTCCACCAATGAAATTTTACAAAGTTCCTTCTCCTCTCTCTATCTCTCCCACCTGGTTGACAAATACTACGAATCGTATCAAACCAAGAAATAAAACACTGATATTGTCAACCTTGTGTTGGTGTTTGCGTTCAGAAGTCAGCAAGACGAAAGATTTGCCCCTTTCGAAAAGAGACAACAGGTAGTGAGAAAGGATACAGCAGATCGAATCCAACATCGAGTAAGGCCGATACAAGGGATATCTCCTCGGCACCCCGACATTTCCAGCACACCCCTCAATAACAGTAACGTCACACTTGCGCCCGGAGAGCCTAGGTTTTTGCTAATATTTATAATCTTAATTAGATATTAGGGATTGATTTATTTCAACGGCATGTCACTCCGTCTAAGGTTATTTCATGCCAAGAGGTTAGGGAATTGCATTCATTCTATGTTCATAATTACATTTTTGTGTAATTGCTTCTCTTTCTTTTTTCTTTTTTTTTTTTTTTTTGCACACGGTTCTATCGAGTAAGAATGACTTATACACAGACCTATCTGACCCTTGGATGGGACCCTAACAGGTACTACCACTCCGGTTCAAAGTTAACCAGGAAATGGTGGCAATGAGGGGATACTCCCTACTCCACAAATCTCCAGAACTAGAACCTCAGTATCAAATGCAATTTAATCTTATATCTAAGGCGCCCCATTATGGCTCTTACCCCTCTGCAAGGGATACAATCGGCGTATTCTAAACCCAGCTGACAGGACAATCGATTTTTAGGTTAAAAATGAGAAAATTTTTAAACGGCTATGCAATGAATATTTGTGGAGAAAAAGTTGCTTATTTAAATTTGTTCGATGCAAATTACCCTATGTGACACGGCAAATGAGCAAGATATTTAATGAAAAATGTTTAAGATAAACAACTTCATATTTAAATCGCGACATAGAATAGTCTAATCTAATACAATATGATCAGTTTGAGAGTAGTAATAATTTACTAAGCTTTTTGCTAAGATGTGGCACAATGCCATATGAATAGGGCACCCAATAAGCTTCGAACCCACTCGAAAAGGTTTGCTAGTCTAGCTTGCAAACCATTACATCATCCGAGGTACCCTAATGAATTTGTATGTGGGGTAATCTTCAGCATTGGCTCGTAGATTATAATTGGTGAGCTTAATTCTGAATTGGTGTCCTCTACTTCCGGCCTTGGGTCACACTAAAGTAAGCTTAGTAAATGATATCCGCTTACGAGTTACAAATATTTTTCTATGATTATTTTTAATAATCAGCTATTTTTTTTTTTAATGTGATCTCTTGTATTGCAATAAGAAAAATTGGAATGAAGATTTTCCATAAAAACTGCGTTCATGGTCGCTGTTAACGGGTCAGTTCGAAAAGGATGCTCTTCATCATATAAGCCAAATTTAGCTTAATTTGGTAGAAAAACAAAATACACAGAGAAAGATTGTGTAGCAACATTTCCCCAAGTATGACTAATAATTTTTAGCGGAAAACTAACACTCTAATAAAATATTTCCAAAGTTACGCAGAAACTCTTGTCATTAATTTTGACCTACAACTTGGATTTAAATACTATAGTAACCAATATAGTTATCAACATGTAGGTAATATTTTTACATAAATCGATTTATTGATGTTTCTCCTTACTAATTTAATTCAACCATTTTTTTTAAATTATTTTAAATCTTTAATAACATTTCTTTAATTTAGGTAACCTATAGTTGGGTAAATACTTGTTGTTACATGGGTTCGAACACCGGCTACTGACATTAATAAATACACCACATAGTAACCCAACAAGCAAGTGATTAATATACTTTTTAACATTACCTACCCAATGCCGCTTAGTCAAGCACAGGGCCAAAGCAGTAAGGCAATATTGAAGATATAACTCACCAGAACAACAACTTGGTCCGCTAGAGCATCTTGCTATACACAGGACTACTGTAGGCACCCAATATGCTTTTTATATATCAAAGAATTCATAACTGAACATTTAAAATTTTCTTTCATTAGATTGGAAATATTGTTCATTGGAGTCATCTTGGAAACAAACGTAATCAAACGTTAAGGGGGGGGGTGCTCGTGGTGTAATAGTTAATGTGATGAACTGCGGAATCGTAGTAAGCGAGTTCGTACTCCTGTCACGCTATTACGTTCACTTTCGGGCAAATACCCTTGGGAAAGGTATGAGCCCCCTCATCCTTCCAGCTATAGGTTAAATAGTACCACTACTGTTCTTCTAGGAGAATGGCTTTGGCATTAAATAACCTACAAAGGTTGATATGTCATTAAACAAAGAAACCAAAGCAAATCAAAAGTTAAGAAAAAACGTAGAGAAGATGAGAAAGTCAATGTTTCGTGGATGTTGCCTGAGGTAAACGAAAAAAACATCAGTCGAAACGTGTCGATGAAAACAAGAAAGATGAAGATATCAGTTTGAATTCACCAATGAAATAAGGATATTGCTCTATCTAAAACCTTGAACTGCAAGAGGAAGAATTTCGAGGGCAACAGCTAAAAGAATAATTATCAAGAGACTCACTGACATAATGATATCACATCTCAGAAATTCTGACAACATTGGGTCGGAGTTATGGGGCTGATATAGACTAAATACTAACAACATGAGCACCATAGACTTATCGTTCTGTAACAAATCATTAACCCTGATTGAAAAAAAATCAACGAAAATCGGCGAATTATCCGATTTTAATCAAATTTTCAGTTTTAAATTATTAATAAATTATTTTTATAACGTATTACTTAACCCGACTGGCATTCGTATCGGATGGGGCTCAAGGTCAATGATAGATTCGAGGCCAAATGGACTCCAGCTTCGGACAGGGGCCATTCGGGAGGGTGAAAAGTCATTAACTGCACAGCATAACACTAGACCTTCGGGTCGAGTTCAAGCTATGAGCAGTCAAAAATGCCGGACTCGCATTGCACTTAGTCTAAGTCCCAGCAGGGTCATCTGATTTACATTGCACTAAATGAGCATATAACCAACGTAGTCCAACAGAACACGAGTCTCGGCTAGTGCCCGACCCCAGCCCCACTCTCTAAAACCCCCATTACAAAAAAGACTTTATATTAAATCCTGTCTGGTGGGAGGCAGCGATAAGTATTAGTTATCAAAAAACTTGCTGACTTTTTTTCAGGTCATTTGACTTCAGTCCCCACCCATGCGCTTGGTACTATTAAATTGGCAGGGATATAGAATATGGTACATACCTTCTGTATATCCTAAAAAAGTCTGAAGATGTGCATGAAAGAGAAAAAAAACTAAATTGGAAGCAATCCAAATACGAATATTGATTTTTTTATTTATAAAAAATGTTTTGAGAGTTTTTAATACTATTATTTGATAAAAAAATATAATTTTCTTTTAGATTATTTGGGAAATAATTCTGTATCAACACTTTTTAAAAAAGGATAAGGGATCTTGAACTTGCATTAGATTTTGATGTACTTTTTTCCAATCACAGACAAAATCTAATTATGTTAAATATGTTATTTAATAAAGAATATTTTTACAAATAAAAAATATGAATTTTAAAGCAAAAAATTGAAAGCTGTTTTATTTTTATCTTTATTTTGTAAGATATAATAAATGTTTGACAAAAGATGTATGAAAAACTATTGTAAAAATAATTTAGTTTCCAATTTTGTCCCTTGTATTCGGATTGAAAAATTCTGCTTCACTGCAACTTTCAGTTTCATTTCCATTTCACTAGTGTCATGTTTTGAAAGATTTTTGTAATTCAGCTTCTTTCAAAGAAATACGTCGAAATTTTATAAGAAGTTCACTAATTTCTTTCCAAATATTCATTTTTAATTCAAATAAATTCAATATATTCTAAATTTTATCTTATCAACTGCTAAATAAGTTTTGTTTTGTTTTGTTTTTAAACTACGTGCTTGTAATATTACCACAAATAAAACTTTTACAATTTAAGTAAATGATTTCTTCTCTGAAAAGCTTTCAAAACTGCATAAAAAAATCTAAATTTTATAAAAAAAATTTTTTTAAAGTAAAAATTACTGTTTTAGGAATATTGAAAACATTGAATATTAAAAAGGTAATAAAAAATTTTTTTCACTATTTTAATAATAAATTTTTTTTCACTATTTTAATAATAAATTTGAAATAATTATTTTTTAATTTTTAATTATGTATTCAAAAACCATGTTAATACGCTTATTTTCCTTTTCAAGCTCAAACTAGCCCATTGGTATAATGGTTAGAGTGTTTGCTAATGGCCTGGGAGATCTGGGTTCAGGTCGAGTCATACTAAAGATTTAAAATATGATACTTGATCCTCCCTTGCTTAGCACTCAGCATTATAAGTTATAGACCAAGGGTAAAGTAGAACAATCCAGGTAAAGGAGTTGCGCCCTCCCCGAAACCTTCGTGTTACAGCTATTGAGAAGAGAGACTTGGGGTCGCCCTCGACTACGGTTGCCAACTTACTTTTATTGCTGATACGGTTTTCTCTACTTAAAAATATTGAGGTGTGTGTGGTTGGCCTTCTTAACTAATAATTTTTTGCGGGAAACTAACACTCAAATGATATTTCCAAAATTACGCAGAAACTCTCTTGTCATTAACTTTGACCTACTACTGGGATTTAAATACTATAGTATCCGATATAGTTATCAACGTGTAGGTAATATTTTTACATAAATCGATTTATTGATGTTTCTACTTACTAATTTAATTCAACCATTTTTTTAAAATTATTTTAAATATTTAATAACATTTTTTTTTTAATTTACGTAAATTGTAGTTGGGTAAATTTTCAACTTTCTGTGAATTTAAACGTTTGAAATGAATCAAAAATTAATTAGATATGTAAAGTTATTTTGCTTTCAATACTGATAATAATGTTACCATCTTTCAAATAAAACTAACATTTAACTTAAAATAATAACTTTAATCCTTTTTAATTCATTTTAACAGAAAAAAGAGCGCAATTTCTTTTGTACCTAAAATATTCTGACCAAAGAAACAAAAATCCTAATTCGAATAAAATTCAAGAATTAACAACAATGATTTATCTTAAAGCTTCAGGTATTTCATATCAGGTTCTGTGACAGAAGCGATATAATAAGGGTGAAACCTTTTCGAATTGATGTTGGTCTCGTCTCTCTGCTTAGAATTTGCTGAGGGGATAAGAAACCCTCCAAAATAGAAAAGCTGGGGTGCAGTGCCCCTTCATTGTCATTACTCCCAGATCCACTTTGACCAAGTGTGGTAGTATCTGTTAGGGTCCCATCTATAGGTCAGATAAATCTCTTTAAAAATTATTCATATTCGATAGGACTGTGTGCAAAAAAAAAAACCGCGTAAGAAACAACTACACAAAAATATAAATATGAAGTATGAACTTGTTGAAATAAAATAACCCAAGACGAGTTGACATGCAGTTTAAATCAATCAGTTAATCAACTAATGTTAGTATTTTTTAATTGAACTAAAACAAACATTACAATTTTTGTTTCTTAAAAATGAAAAATTTTCAGGGTTTTTTTGTTTGTTTGTTTTAATTGTTAATTAATTTAAATGATTACCGACCTTGTACTCAGCATTTTTCAAAAGAACTCTTCCTCATCTTTTCCGAAACGCAGATCAAGAGAATTTGAAATATATCTTTGCTTGTTGTGAGAACACATCATTAGTAGCAGCAGGAGCAGCAAGAAAACGGGAGCTGAAAGTGTAGGTTCCATTCTTATACTGTTCTGTTTGTAACAAGGACGTTATGTGTCGGTATTGTATGGTCCACCTGGCGTTAATATTAGCAACAGTCAAGCGACTTAGTCCACGACTAGTCGATGGTTGCCAAGGCAAAGCGAATAGAAACACTTACGCGTGCATAGAAAGGTTGAGATGTACTCCCTATATATAAACAAAGGTGTTTCGATAAGTCTGCAGGCTAACATTTAGTTATTAGATGAATATTGATCTAAAATTTTCATTGTATAATATCAAACCGGACAATAAAATGCATTGATAATTATATTGAACGATATATAAATTTTTTGTCTGATATAAATAAAACTTTTCATCATTAGTTTGCGGACATATTGCTATTTGTATATGTGCGTAAGTGTTAGCTTTAATATATTCATTTCGTATGTTTACTTTTTAATTAATTGATTAATCATCGCGTACATTTATATCAAACTGCGTTTAATTGCATTTTGTTTAAATTGATTAATCTAACGACATGTCAACCCGTCGAAGCTTATTCCATACCAAGAGGTTAGGGAATCGCATTCATTGTACATTCATATTTCCATTTTTTGTGTAGATATTTCTTAAATGATCCTTAAAGTCTATTGGCCTTATGAGTAGAGTATTCGCCAATGGTCCGGGAGAACGGATTTCAATCCTAGGTCGAGTTATACTAAAGACTAAAAAAAATGGTACTTGACGCCACCTTGCTTAACACTTAGCACTATAAGGTAAGGATCAAGGGTAAAGTGGAGCAATCCAGGGAATGGAGTAGCGCCCTCCCCTACACCTCAGTGTAGAAGCTATTGAAAAGGGAGCCTTCGAGTCACTCTCGACTAAGGTCACCAACCTTACTTCATAACTTATTTCTTAAAAGTTTTTTGTTTGCACACGGTCCTGTGGAATATGTATCATTTTTAGACAGCTCTTTTTTCTCTGTAGATGTGACAGGTACGACCACTCCGGCTCCGAAGTTGGCCTGCGAATAATAACAATGAAGGGGTTCGCCACACTCACTAGATCTCCGGAACTGGAGCCTCACCACCAGATGCAGTTTAACGTCATATCCAGGAGGCCTTTTTGAATCAGCTCTTACTCCTCGATAGGGGATACAGTAAACGTATGCTAAACCTGCCGACAAACTTTTTTTTCTGGAGATTTGTTGAATTAGACCAAAACTTCTATCGCTCCCCATCATGGTATTTCAGATAATTATACGTATTACATGGATTTTAGTGTAGATCTTGTACGTTGATGAGAAATATGATAAAGATCGATGAGTTTTTTATGGTAAAATGTCATGTGACTGAGTCGAGAATGAAATTAGTTATCCCCATCGGCGAAGAGCAGCTTCTCTTTTCCTTCTTCATTTTATGTTCTCTTTGTACGACAATGTGTAGAAAAGCTATCGGACTAACCAAACGAATTATCATTTTTGGTGGGGTTTTTTTTGGGGGGGGGTTGCAATGTGAGAAATGGTATGCATAGTACATTGAACTGCAGGATTTATATATTGAATAACATATACGTTTCATGTCTTAAGGTCATTCTCTTCTTGGTCAGGCCAAGAACTTTTCAGCATCTACTCATATTTTAGCACCCTATATTAAATCTACCTTGTGTCACAAATCTCTCTCTCTCTCTCTCTCTCTCTCTCTCTCTCTCTCTCTCTCTCTTTCACACACACACACACACACACACACAAACACACACACACACACACACACACACGTGCACAAGGGAGCTTCGGGTGGTTTAACGGTTAGCAAGCTCGACGAGCAAGCCTTCATGTGTGAGTTCGGGTCTCATTGGGTGGGTCATTCATGTGACTTTGTGCCATCACTTAGCAAAACGTTTTGTAGATTACACACACGCGCGCGCATATGAAGGCATCTATAATTTGCATAATCCCTCTCCTCACACCTAAATACATAGATTCATACATAAACATATACCAATGATGCCGACAAGTTCTCAGCGAAACCAAGAAATCTCATAGAATTGTTTAATCTTATATAATTTTTTTGAAGAGTTAAGTAAACTTGAGAAACAATGTGCCAAGTGTGTGGAACTGTTGAAGGATGAGTATGTAGATTTGGCTTCTTTGTTTAAAGGCATATCAACCTTTGTAAGTTATTTCATGCCTTTAGTCATCTTTCTAGAGCAGAAATGGTACTTTCAACCCATAACTGGGGGGATAAAGGAGTTCATGCCTTTCCCAAGGATATTTGTCCGAAAATAAACATAATAGCGCGACTGGAGTTTGACCTCGCTTACTACGATTCCACAGTTCATCGCTTTCACCATTACACCACGAAAACACCACCCCATGAGTATGTAAAATAGTATGTCCATTTCATGGCACTTAGTCATTTTCTTCTTGCTGGCGCTGAAAACTTTTTAGTGCTTCCTGGTATATAATCACAAATAAATATTGCCATTAGTTTGTGTTTTTTTAAGAAGTGGGAGAATCGACATTGCTTTACTTTTGCTTTTGTTTTCTTCTTCGTTTTTTGTTTTTTTACTTGTGTTCGAAGTCCGATTTTTTAACGACAATATACAAAAATATTAAACTATCTTGATAATTACAAAGTTTGTACAACAAAGAACTAAATAAGTGTAAATAGAGTTAGCAAGATTGTTATGTACCAATTCTACTATTCAGAACCGGATGTCTACCAGCTTTCAAAATCCGAGGGTTTTTCTTCTTTACCTTGACTAAAACATCGATGGCTGACCTTAATTTGAAATACATAACTGTCTTTCCCGCCAATGAGGTTCGCGGGAAATTAACTTTTAATTTAGTAACAGATATAGATTTGATTTTTTGGTTTAATGGCATATTAAACTTCCTGTGTTATTCAATGTCAAAGCCAACCTTGTAAAAGAACAATAGTAATACTATTTACCCATAGCTGGGGGGAATAATGGAGTTCATGCCTTTCCCAAGGGTATTAGTCCGAAAGTGAACGCAATAGCGCGACTGGAGTTCGAACTCTCTTACTGCGATGTCACAGTCCAGCACGTTAACTACTATGGCACGGGGACTCCCTCAGGGTCAGGTATTTGAAAATAAACTGTGTAACTTCACCCAGAAAGATGAGCCATTGCATAACATTTCTGTTATAGCAAGACACAATTACTTCTTACACTAGTAAAACTAATTCAGATTTCTGTGTTACTTTAAGTGCTGGTGAGGCCCTTACAAAAGTAAAAGGTGTACAATAGATCTCAAATCCGAGTGGGGCTTTTTGAATGACCCGCATATATTACTTTCAATATCTTGCAAATACAGTTGTACTCCATTATCTGCGGTTTCATTTTTCTATGATTTCAGTCACCCGGAGGTCAACCACAAAATTAAACATTTAATAAGATCTAACAATAATCCCAAAGGACAAAAGTATTAATTTACCTAACCTCTCCGCCATGAGAAGAATGAGACATAAGGCCAGTTTTTAAACAGAGAACAACTTGTTTGAATTCAAAGTTTTCCTTCTCCTAGACCGGTTGCTATAACAAGGTTAAAAAGCTCAGTCAAACCCACTATTTACCCATAGCAGGAGGGAAGATAATTGGATTCATACATTTCCCGGGGATGGGTATTCGCATGATGTGAAATGCACTCAGTCTCGTCCAAGATTTGAAATTGGGTTGCAGAGTCTATTTCCTAAAAAGATAACCGTTACGCAACGAATACCACCAATGCTCAAAAGCAGTACTATTGATAACTCGGATAGGCCAAAGCGAAATCATAAAATATCCCATTATAAGAGAAAAGGCAAAAATTCTCATTTCAAATAAGGAAAAAAGAATTCTATACTGAGATTGCTAATATCTACTGTAAGAACTGATATTTATCCGTGCCTCTCGCCAGGGAAGATTTGACGCAAGGTCTTTTTTAAAGTGGGGATTATGGGAAGAGGAGGTTACGCATAATCCGAGACTCACGCACTGCTCGTCTTAGGTTCACCAGGCCCTAAAGCCAGGTTGCAAGTGGGTCATTGCTTGTTATCGATTCACCAAGCCAAAATGTGAATCCCTGCTTAACAATGCTTGTCAATGATTCACCAAGCCAAAAAGCAAAGTGCCATGTGAATCTTTACTTGTCATTGACCTTCACCCGGCACGTATGCCAGGCGAACCATTAAAAACTGTAAGAACTAATATTCTATCCGTCACATAACATTTTTACAGCATGTTTCTGTAGCTGCTTTGGTTATGACCATAGCTTTCTCATAATAATTGTTACATTTGAGTAGCAATATCTCATGGCAATTTGATCTCTAATAAAATAAAACTGAATTTCTTCCAAGTTGTGGCTTCGGAATATGGATGTACAATATGGATGTTAATGAAACGCATAAAGAAAAATCTAGATGTGAACTACACAAGTATGGTACGTAATGTTTTGAATAAATCCTGGAAGAAACACCCCACAAGACAACAGCTGTACAACTACTTACCTCCTATCTCAGAAACCATCCAAGTAAAATAAACAAAACTTACTAGGCACTGCTGGAGAAATAAGAACGAACTCATAAGCAATGTTATCTTATGGACGTCCCAGTGTTGTCCGACTAATAATGACTTGCATCCATCAGCTCTGAGCGGACACGGGATGCAGTTTAGAAGACCTACCAGGAGCGATATACGATAAGGATCGGTGACGAGAGAGAATCAAGGGGCTCCGTGCCATCAGTACGACTTAATGATGATAATGAAATGTTATAATTATTATAGGACTAAGGTAAAGTGGAAATTTACAAAGCTTTTTGCTTAGATGTGGCACAAGGCCATATGAAAGGGGCACCCAATGAGACTCGAACTCACTCGTGTAGGTTTGCTAGTCGAGCTTGCTAACCATTACACCACCAGAGGCGCCTAGGACTAAGGTAAAGTGGATTTATCCGACTTCCCAAATCAGATTCGACAAGAAGGCATTTTATAGTGGAGGGGGTAGGTACGCACGAATAGAGACCCGTGTGAGACCATTTCAAAAAATGTTCGTTCCCCTCGGCATTCCCCCTCAGGGTTGCCTTAGACATTGGTCTTGTGCTACATCTAAGCAAAAATAGTTGAGTAAATTACTACTTATTACTACCTGTGAGAAAGACTACTGGGACCTGGAGATGAACTTTAAAGTTTAAACCAACCACCCAGTGCGAACCACAGGGGAGCTTTAGAACGCCAGGAAAGTATGAGACTGGGGTAGTACTTTATCATTCTTCATTTTTATTGTGACTAAAAAATTCATTTTAGGTGTGTAATATATAGAAACCATATATGTATATATATATATATAGTGTTCAGTATTATCCGAGAATTAAAGGCATCCGCTGAAATATGAATAAGTATGTAGTCACCCAACCCCCCAACGCCACGGACCCGATGTAACAAGACCAATTTTAAGTGGAGTAAAGTTGGCTTGAATTTAGAGTTTTCCTTTCCCTAGACTGGTCGCCCAACAAGAGCGATGCCTAATAAGAGCACAGGATAATATGGTATCAACTGTTCCTACCTAATACAAATAATTTGCAAACAGATCTATTTGACCCATAGATTTGACCCTAGCAAATACTACCACTCAGCCAGAATGGGCCTAGGATTGATTGCAATGGATGGACGTTCCACACTCCTTAGTGCTCCAGAACTAGTCCCTCGCCACTAGTGTCATACATAGGACACCCTTTTTGTGGAGAGGGAGGTCTAACCCCTCTACAGAGGATAATGTCAGTATTTTAACCTTTATCTATAGTACGACATAGTATAACGGTTAGCGAGCTAACCTTGTAAGCTATTAGTCATGCGTAATCGGAGCGATCCTCACCGTGGGTCATCCATAGCTTTGTGTTTGATTAATCTATACTCAACTTAATAAATACTTAATGTTCGATCATCATAATCGGTAGTTTTCATATTAAAAGCGTACCTTTTCCATAACTTGAAGTTATGATATAAATTATACTTATTTTGTGAATAATGTGGTTTGATGGGATTTTACCTTTTTTTTTTTTTCAAAATAGTGTATGCATCATAAATTTTTTAATCAAATTACTAACCCCGAAACAATCTTTCGATTTCCTATAAAAACGGATGTGAATTTGGAAAAGAAATCTTCCATAAAAGAAATGGTTGAATATCATAAAAGAATATTCCATGTAGGAGTCTGTAAATAGAAGTAAAGTAAAATGATTTGGTAAATAGTTCATAACTGACTAAATAGCCAAGTCGGCTGGGGCTAAAGAATATGTGGACTGCATATCTGCATAGGTGTTAAGACTCCTCAATGAGTTTCGTGGATATCATACTAAACTTCATCTGATTGTGAGGCCCCAATCCTGGAGATTTGGGGAATACGGAGTATTCCTTCATTATCATTACTCCCAGCTTCATTTGGACACAGAGTGGTAGTACCTGTGGGGTCCCATTTACAATTCAAATAGAACTGTTTAATTATTTACAATACTTGAAAACGTTTAACTGTTTGGTTTGGTTTCTTTGTTTAATAGGATATCAACCTTTATAGGTTATTTAATGCCAAAGCCATTCTCCTTGAAGAACGGTAATAGAACTATTTAACCCACGGGAGGATAAGGGGGTTCATACCTTTCCCAAGGGTATTTGCTCGAAAGTGAACGGAATAGCGCGACTGGAATACGAACTCACTTACTACGATTCCGCAATCCATCGCTTTAATCATTACACCAAGAGGACACACCCACATTTTACTGTGTGCAAATATGATTTATATTAAATTGAACTATTAGTATAAGATTGCAATGTTTGAAACCATTAATCATGTGCAAATAAAACTATCAATGTTAGATAGAAATACGTGAAACCATTTAACTATGTGCAACCAATAAATTGCAATACTTGAAACCATTTAATTTTGTGTAAATAAATGAGCTCTGACTCATTTAAAAATATTCTGACAAACTATTCCCTTAAAAATCATTATATATATATATATATATATATATATATATATATATATATATATATATATATATATATATATATATAAAGGATTTGGCATTAATAACTACCCAGGATTGATGTACCATCAAACCAAATAACGTAACCTATATCTGGCTAAAAGCTGTAGAGAATATACATAAAATATATTACACATTAGATAAATAAAACATTCATAGATAAATATATTTCTATTATTTATTCAATGGCTTTTAATCTTTAACATATTACATTATATGAAGGGGAAAAATAAGATTTAAGGTGTAGAGAAATTTTTAACAGTTCAAGAATTACTTAACTAAAATATTCCTATACACTCGCGTACACGGATGATTTTATACTATTTACACGATGCAGGAAAGAAGTCGAGAATGAATAAGGTGGGAGCGAGATAAAGAAAAAAAATTTTTAAAAACCGTTATTTCCTTGGGAAAACAAGAGATTTTAATACAGTCCATTAAAAGTTCAGCGTTTGTTTCGTTATACTTTTCACCGAAGAATGTCTGAAGTTAAAGAATATAGGAATATTCATAGAACATAAATAGTTTTTCTGGGTTGATATTTTCTTTAAAGACATTTGGTTTCGGTTTCTTTGATTATTTGCCTATCAACCTTCGAGGGTTATTTAATGCCAAAGCCCTACTTGCAGAACAATCGTTAATGGGTTAAAATATAAAGGTGTCGGGAAATCAGCTTACTACGGTGTAACCATATTTACCAACCCCTCCGCTCGGGCGGGATACGACACAAGGTCAATATTTAAGCGGACTTTAAAAGGTTTGAATTCAGAGTTTTCTTTCTCCTAGACTAGTTGCCTCACCAAGGCTGAAGATCCCAGTCTGCCCTACTATTTACCCATAGCTGGAGGGAGAATAATTGGATTCATACCTTTCCCAAGGGCATTAGTGCTATGTGAAATGCAATCAGTCTCGTCCAGGATTTGAACTCATGTCGCCGTGTTCATTTCCTACGACGATAACCATTACACCATGGGCACCTCCTTACTATGGTGTAACAGTCCATTAAGTAAACCACTGCGTCTCGGGGACTACCTCAGAATCAGATATTGTAGAAAATAAGCTGTATATGTTACGAGGGTTGTTCAACTCACCTCTCTTCTTTGAAGACAGACTTGATGAATCTTGAACTCATTTTGTTCCAAATGGAAGAGTAATGATAGTTTTACATGTCTGAGTTTATGTAACATCATATTGATGCTTCTTTCTTTCTTTCATTTGTCCGAAAGTGCACGTAATAGCGCGACTGGAGTTCGAACTCGCATTCTACGATTCCACAGTCGAACACTCCAGCCATTTGGTCAATGATGCCTCAACTTTGTCATATTTTACTAACGTAAAACACAATTTGTGGGTGTCCTTGAGGTGTAATGGTTAAAGCGATGAACTGCGGAACTGTAGTAAGCGAGTTCGTACTCCAGTCGCGCTATTACATTCACTTTCGGACAAATACCCTTGGGAAAGGTATGAACCCCCTTATCCTCCCAGCTATGGGTTAAATAGCACCACTACTGTTCTTCTATGAGAATAGCTTTGGCATTAAATAACCTCCAAAGGTTGATATGCCATGAAACAAAAAAAACAACCAAACCTAAAACACAATTCGGTACTTTTGCCAAGGTTGTGAAGTTGACGAACGAACCAAACTGGACCGTAAAATGCTGAGTTCGCTCGATAATCTCCGAATCCGACAAGCTATATTTACCACAATGGCTAGGAGTACCGCCTTGAAATCCACTGTTTCAAACCTATACGACTTTACAACCCGAACGGGGAAATTTCTTGTTTTTGATCGCTTCCGCGGTGTTATGGTCCAGTTCGATCTCGTAAAGAATAAGTTGTCGAATTCGACTAGGTGACACGTTTATCTGTGCGGCTTTTAAATCAGTCACAGTATGCAGCAATGCACAACGTGTCAATGCACCAACTACCACAATACTGTGTTAGCGCACTAACTACCACAATACTACTAACCAGAGCAAACTAGCATGTAACAATATATTGAAAAACTTTTTCCATACCCAAGTATTTTCCATAAAAATGATTTTAAAGACATACTAAACGACTTTTGAACTCATTAAGAATATTTGATGATAATAGAAATATACGGTTTATTTTTTAAGTATTAAATAAATGATTAGATTTGAATTAGGATGAACTAAAAATTGAGATTATAAGAAAAATAGGTTCTTATAATTTTTTTTTTAAATATTTCAAAAATTTTAAAATGGGAAATTAATTGAATTCTAAAAATATAAACTATTGTTTATCGCGCTAATTTTTCCGATGCAGCACCGAATAAGTAACGCGATAATAAGTACATTATAATCTATTGAGTTAATACTTTATGTATAGTATATTTTTTCTTTCATTTATTTTATTTTTCGGTGGGGGGTATACATTATAAATATTGATGTATAATTCCTTATATCTACCAGATAAAACCTAGAATAGATAAATGCGTTCTCACCTACTTATCTCAGTCTAATGACTATCATTTTCATATTTTTTAAAAGAAATACAATCTTCATATTAAGCAATTTTCTTTTAAACAAATATATGAAACTTACAGTCATAAGACTGACATGAAAAGGTGAGAATATATATATATATATATATATATATATATATATATATATATATATATATATATAGTGATTGCCACTTCTTTGCAGAAGGCCACCTCCTCGACCCACTAAAAGTATCCGTAGGTGCACTTGTGATTCCTTTATATATCCTTGCAAGCACTATTGTATGTGTGGCAAACAAAATAGCTGTCTTTAGATTGTCCACGTGCAATCTCAAAGTGACTTCAAAAACCTGCTGTAAACCCACATAAAGGACACGAGTTTCCTATCGGTTACAGTGGAAGGAAGGACGTGTAAAACTTACTGCCATTAGCTCTCATATGCCTAGCAAGTCCGAATGTTGACAAACAGACTGTATTTAGATATTATAAACATGTTCTGGTTAAAAAGTATCAGAGACCGAGATTTTGTCCTGCTTCCGAAGTGCTCGTTTCAGCCTGGAGTGTTTTAAATACTTTACGGCCTTCTTAGATCATTTTCTTCCAAGTTAATCGATTTACCATTATCTGCTCCCAGTCTTCGATATCTATATTGAGCACCTTGAGGTTATTTTTTGCGACATCCTTAAAACGTTTCTTTGGTTTATGTCTCAAACGTCTACCATGTTACAACTCTCAGTAAAAGCGCTTCTTGAGGAGCCAAACGTCTCCATTATGGTAATCTTTCCAGTACCAACGCATCTAATTGCGTCAGTATACTGGATGTACTGGCTTGCTGGAAAACAATGGTACTTAGTGTTAGAGACAGAGGTTTTTGATATTTAGAAAACTTCTAAGACAAGATTGACTGAATCTTTCTCTGGTTTTGATGTAACGAATATATGTTGTCCCAGTCTCAGAAGAGAATAAAATAATACATAAAAATGCACGCCTCATGGACACAAAGCTTGGTTTTGATGGTGATATCCTAGTCAGAACACATATGCTTTTTAGTAGCCCGTGGTATAATGGTTATCCTATTTACCCAACCCCTCCGCTCGGGCAGGATATGACACAAGGTCAATTTTTTAAGCGGAGTTTAACAGGTTTGAATTCAGAGTTTTCCTTCTCCTAGACTAGTTGCCTCGCCAAGGCTGAAGAACCTAGTCTGCCTTACTATTTATCCATAGCTGGAGGGAGAATAATTGGATTCATACCTTTCCCAAGGGTATTAGTGCTATGTGAAATGGTTATTGTCGTAGGAAATGGACACGGCGACGCGAGTTCAAATCCTAGATTATGCTGACTGCACTTTGTACATAGCACTAATACTCTTACGAAAGGCAGGAATCCAATTATTCTACCACAGCTATGGGTAAATAGTTAGGCAGACTGGGTTCTTTAGCTATATATGTTTATATATATATATATATATATATATATATATATATATATATATATATATATATATATCCAGTCAGCGTCCGAAGACAGTGGGTGTGGATTAAATCAATTTAAATATTTGCAGTCATCTGATGAGACGGAGAATATAATGATAATTTTCACCGAAATAAATTTATTATGACAATTTAACCAGGTTTGAGTTTCCTTCTAATTGCACTGTATATACGAGGGGCATACGATAAGTTTCCAGACTTTTTTCGTATGGGCACTTTTATGGATAGTACACACATGAAACTCTAATCCCCTTCGAAGTAATCTCCTCCAGCTGCAATGCACTTGTTCTACCGTTCCAACAACTTCTGCAAGGCCCCATGAGAGTCCTCTTGTGTGAGCGTGTCAATGACCTTGGTCACAGCCTCTTTCATCTCCTCAATTATCTCATAACGACAGCCTCTGAGCTTAGGGAATAACCAAAGGTCACAAAGAGCAAGGTCTGGACTATAGGGAGGGTGAAGAACTGTCTTGATGCCCATCTTGGTCAAATAGTCTGTGACAAGGATAGAGTTGTGGACTGGTGTATTGTCCTGGTGGAAATACCACTGACCCGATTTGAAGAGTGTTGGCTTCTTCCGATAGAATCCCTTCCTGAACTCCCTTAAAACCTCAACATAGTAACTCTAAGCCTAACCCTAAGCCTAACCCTTTGGACAATCAACTCTGGTGTATTGACTTCCTTACTCCTACCACACCTCTCATCATCCCTCACAGGCTCCCTGTGTTCCTTGAATCTCTTATGCCACTCAAAAACCGATGCTCGATTCATGCAAGATGCTCCAAAAGCGGTCTGAAGCATTCCATACGGCCAGCACTCTTCAAATCGGGTCAGTGGTATTTCCACCAGGACAATGCACCTGTCCACAACTCTATCCTTGTCACAGACTATTTGACCAAGATGGGCATCAAGATAGTTCCTCACCCTCCCTATAGTCCAGACCTTGCTCCCTGTGACTTTTGCTTATTCCCTAAGCTCAGAGGCTGTCGTTATGAGACAATTGAGGAGATGAAAGAGGCTGTGATGAAGGTCATTGACACGCTCACGCAAGAGGACTTCCATGAGACCTCGCAGAAGTTGTTGGAATGGTAGAACAAGTGCATTGCAGCCGGAGGAGATTACTTCGAATGGGACTAGAGTTTCATGTGTGTACTATCAATAAAAGTGCCCATACGTAAAAAAGTCTGGAAACTTGTTTAATGATCCTCGTATGTCTAAACAGGATTTGGCATTAAATAACCTACAATAGCTGATATGGCAAAAACCAAAGCAAACTCTCTTGTTCTTCTGCTAGAATGGTTTCGGCATTAAATAACCCTCGAAGGTTGGTATTCCATAAAAAAAAAACAATCCTGTCAAATTATGAGAATTATGCTGGTTTTATATTTTTTTTTGTTGTCAACTGTAGTCGAGGGCAACCCGAAGGCTCCCTTTTCAATAGCTACTACACCGAGGTGTAGGAGAGGGCGCTACTCCTTTCCCTGAATTGTTCCACTTTACCTTGATACGAACCTTATAATGCTGAGTGTTAAGCAAGGAGATATCAAGTACCATTTTTAAAAGTCTTTGTTATGACTCGACCTGGGATTGAACCCCAGTCTCTCGGGCCATTGGCGAACACTCTACCCACTAGACCAATGAGCCAATAAAAGTAAGACTTATTTGCTAATGAATATGCAGCCATCAACTACAAAACTTTATTTCTTTTGTAATAGCTTCTAATTCTGTACTGAAGAAAGCCTTTTAAGATACAACTCATTTGCAAAGTATATTGCAGTATAATAAGTTTCTCTTTGACATTTCAGAATCTTCAGCGCAAGTTATTTGGTATCGGTGTTCTGAGACGCCATTGCTTTTTTTAACTTTATATGTTTCTATTCTTGAAGGGTCATTGTTAAATCATGAGACTGTAATTACATGTCAAAATGACACAGCTTATGTATTCTAAAATTCGAAAAGGTGTATCTTTTTCGACTAAAAACAATAGGCTCCGTTCCGTTTCGGGATATTAAGTTAATTTAACCAACGTTTCAATGGCCAAGTGGGTAGAGTGTTCGTCAATGGTCCGGGAGACCTGGGTTCAATCCCAGATCGAGTCATACCAAAGACTTTTAAAATGGTACTTGATATCTCCTTGCTTAACACTCAGCAATATAAGGTACGCATCAAGGGTAAAGTGGAGCAATCCAAGGAAAGGAGTAGCACCCTCCCCTACACCTCGATGTAGTAGCTATTGAAAAGGGAGCCTTCTGGTCGCCCTCGACTACAGTCGCCAACTTACTGACTTATTTAGGTTTATTTTGGTTTGGTTGTATTTTATGGCATATTACCCATTGTGGGTTATTTTATGCCAAATCCTGTTTATAAATATATATATATGTGTGTGTATGTGATTTATACATATATATGATTTGTAACCGAATATTTGGTCGGTAACATTATTTCAAAACGAGACAGAGCTCATCTGTTTGCACACAGTTAAGCGGTTTCAGGTATTGCTGTCTAATTCTAATAATTTTACTAAGCATTAATCAATTGTTTGCACACAGTTAAATGGCTTCAAGTATAGTAACTGATAGAATGGTTTTATTTGTCCCACTGATGGGACATTTACAGGTTTTACCACTCCGCCCTTGGTAGGGTATAACAGAGGTGCATTTGTTTTCTATAACCCCAGCCGACAAGGCGTTTTATTTATTTATTTATTTATTGCACATTCATTGTTAGCATTCATTGTTGCCAATTCATCAAGGCGGGCCGACAGCACGGATTCCCCCCACCTCTCTCTCTCTCTCTCTCTCTCACACACACACACACACACCATCCGTCCCTATCAGCTATCGCTCAGTTTTGCACAGAGCTGACTGATGTGTATTTTTGCTGGTGGGATAACACTGTTCTTGCCATGTATAGAACTCCATTGGAGAAAGTCGCTTATGAGTTCGTCATTACTTCTCCAGCAGTGCCCAGCATGTCTTTCTTATCCAACTTGAATGGTTTGTGAGGTGGGATCTAAGTGACCATACAGCTGCTGTTTTATAGGGTGCTGATTCCAGGATTTGTTCAAACAACACACAGAATCTTTGTGTAGTACCCATCTAGCTTTTTCTCCAGGTGTTTCATAAGAGTTCAAGTGGTGTAACCATACAATAGTACTGAAACAGCAATAGTTTAGAAGAATTCCCGTTTTACTTAATTAGAGTTATCACCAGAGTTGATATTTTGATTCCGTCTACTTTTGGGGATTCAAAACCCATTTAATATTGATTGGGTTCAGTCTAGGTGATTTGCTTCCAACCTTGTGTCGATTTCGCAAAAAATAAAGACCACAGCCTATTTTATCAAACTAGGACTTAACATTATTGAACTATAACTAAAACAATCCGACGAGCCGAGTTCAATTCCAGGATGCAGTTATTTGCGTTTCACTTCACTTGAGAAAAGCAAGACGCCATATGTTCTTTCCCGCCTCCAATTATGGAGAAAAATTGTTGGACAAACTGGATTCTTTAGCCGAATTTGAGGAACTAGTCTAGAAGGAAAACTGAATCCAAAACCAGCATTAATCAGCTTAAAAAAACTAAACTTATGTCACATCCTACCCGTGGAGGAGGGGTTGGGTAAGTACTATTAAATAGGCATAAATCCTAAACCGAAATATTCCATGTTTATTAAGCTTAACCTTGAACAGCACAACTAAATAGTGCGACTATGCAAGTCCTTATGTCCTTAAATGGATACGTTTATACATTGGCATAATGGTTAGAGTGTTCGCCAATGGGCCGGGAGAACGGATTTCAATCCTGGGTTAAGTCATACCAAAGACTCAAAAAATGGTACTTGACGCCGCCTTGCTTAACACTCAGCATTATAAGGTACGCATCAAGGGTAAAGTGGAGAAATCCAGGGAATGGAGTGGCGCCCTTCCCTACACCTCGGTGTAGTAGCTATTGAAAGGGGAGCCTTCGAGTCACCCTCGACTATGGTCGCCAACTTTACTTATGTATACGTATAGGAGTAGCGTTACGTATGTACGTGCATGTACAAGGACGTATATAGTATGAGTAAAATAGTATTTAGTAGTAGCTAAACACTTAGCAGGTCAGGAAGCTTTAGAATATTGAGATAATAAGTTATAGAGAAAAGAATGTTAAGATATTAAAAAGAAAGAAAAATATTTCTGAGCATTAACAAAGGGAATGGATTTTTTTATTTCTACCATAGACAGCGGCGCTGTTAAAGTCAAACGTTAAAAGACAAGAATTTGTTTTTTGTTTGTTTGTTTTTTGTTTTTTTTTGTTTTTTTTTTTTGTTTTTTGTTTTTTTTGTCTTTGGCAATTGAGTAACCGAAATGGAGAGATACGCCCCATTTGACTTGAAGATGGAATCCAATATATACAGCTGAGTGACCAAAACCGGCCGCAACCTTCTTTTTAATGAACTAATACAATGTGCTGGGGGAACTTAGCTGGTAAAACTGTACAAACTGCAAATCATTTGTCACAGGAGTCATAATATTGCGTGCATTTTCCAAAAAAAAAAATCCTGTAAGCTATCCCAGTTTTGGCTTTTACTTGGGTTCGAGTACCAACTAGTGACGCCGTTGAGAAACACGCTACTATCTCACTCACCGAACAAAAAATATGTATTCTTTGCTTAGTCTGAATTAAGTTTGCATTTTTTGGGAACCCAATAATGATAAAATTTACAACTGTCGTAGTAGTCTCTGAGATGAGCTAATCGAACATTGCTCTTAGACAAGAAGCCCTAAAACCAAGACATTGTATTACATTATTTTTCTTATGTTTTAACTTCCGAATAAGTTAACATCTAAAAAGCTCTGCTTGACGCCTAGTCGGTGAGGTTTAGAATATGCTGACTTTATTCCCCGTTGAGTGGTAAGACACCTACAAAAAAGGAGGTGACCTGGGTATGACTCTAAACTGCATCTGGTAATAAAGCTCTCGTTCAGGAGGTCTGGTGAGTATTAAGTACCACTTCATTGCTAATACTCCCTGGTCCACTTTAACCGGAGTGGTTGTACTTGTTAAGGTCCAATCTAAGGGTCAAATAGAACTGTTTAATCATCTACTATTCAGGAAACTATTTAACTGTGTGAAAATAGAACAATTACTGTTAGATAGCAATACTTGAAAACATTGTGTGCAAACAACTGTGAAAACTGTGTGCAAACAATTGAGTCCTGGCTCATTTCTAAAAAGACGATGTGTCAAATCCTGCCTTGTAAGAGACAAGAATAAATATACGCTCATTTAAAAATTGTTAGCGACAAACTATTCGTTTATAAATTATATATATATATATATATATATAAAACAAGATATGGTATTAAATAACCTACAACTACTTAACATAATTGTTATGGTACAACCACTTTAGTGTCCCATCTATGCGTGAAATGACTCTGTTTGCAAATTATTTGTATTAGATAGGAATACTTGATATCATATAACCGTGTGAAAAAACCTCTTAAGAAAACCACACAATGTAAAAGACTCCCCTTGGGATAGGGGCTAACCTCCTTGACTGCGACACCGTATTGCAAATTCGAACTCCAGTCACCCTCATGTTCCATAGTTTTCTCAGTTTTCTGACGAAGTCCAAGTATTTGTATATCCTTTGATTTTCTCTTATTTTTGGCCATTGACCAAATGAGTAGAGTGTTCGTCAATGGTCCGGAAGACCAGGGTTCAATCCCAGGTTGAGTCATACCAAAGACTCAACAAATGGTACTTGATGCCGCTTTGCTTAATACTCAGCATTATAAGGTAAGGATCTAGCGTAAAGTGAAGTAATTCAGGGAATGGAGTAGCGCCCTCCCCTTCACCTCGGTGTAGTAGCTATTAAAAAGGGAGCCTTCGAGTCACCCTCGACTTAGGTCGCCAACTTTACTTTTAGTCCATTGGAAAGAAAAATTTATCAGATGGCAAGTTCTTTTTCTTTTCTTTTCTTTTCTTTTTTTATTAATTAACACTAGGTCTGGTCTTCTGGCCAGGATTAGTTGATTTGTTTGTTTCTCAAAATCCCAGAGAATTTTATGGATCTCGTTTTCTAGGACAAAATCTGGTTTGTGATAGACAAATTTTAATCTCTTGCACAATTCTCAGTGAATCACCTTTCCCGCCCAGTCGTTCCAAGCTTTTTAGTCCTTTTGAACTAGTTTGAAGCATTCTTTTATCATGCGATTAACCGTTTTACCTCTGTCTCAATAAACCTACATTTGCTATTCTGTTGTGTGTTCGCAATTTTAATTATTTCATTAATAATATCAATGTAATTTGTCCATATGGAATTGTTTTATGCTACTATTATAAAAAGATTCAGTTTCTTTCTTGAGGTTTTCCTATTTTATCAATGGCGTTTACTTCTTCTAGGCATTTGTTTCTTCTAGGCATTTGCTTCTTCTAGGCATTTTCTAAGTTGAAAAGACAATCTGTCGTGGATGGATGTGAATCTTTTAAACCAGACTCCATGTATGCCGTCATGGCCAGAAGTTTTCCAATTCGGTACTTTTTTGAGAATTTCTCTGAGTGATTCCAGGTGTATGTCCAACTCAGGATTTTTCTTCGAATCTTTGTAATTCTCTTTTCATGCTACTTATCCATTCGTGTTACTTATCCATTCGACCTTTCTGTTATGTTCTTTCAATTCCCATATTTTAATCCAAGATTGTTTTGCTTCTTTTGCATTTTGTTGTTGTTATGTCCTAGTGCATTCTTCATCTACTAGTTGGTAAGACTTTTTTTTCGTTATTTTGGAATGTCTTATTTTGTTTGCATTACTTGACTCTGTCTAGGAATCTTTTATGTCAGCCATCTCGTGAGTTTTTCAAACCAGTAATAATTGATAGTTTTTCACTGAACTCCGAGCGATAGCAAATCTTCTCAGGTCTCCAGGACTCATCTAAGTATTCTAGTTCATCTTAATAGTTATGTCTTCTGGATTGCTTCAATTCTTCTTGTCATCCTCAGAATAATTTACAGACCCTTGGGGACTATTCAAAGCCCACCAACTACAATTGGTATCACTGTCACCTTTAATTTCCAATGCTTTTTCCTCTCTCGGGCAAAGCCCAGTCGGTTGAGGCTGCAGAATACGCTGGCTGCATCTCTGCTAGGGGGCTAAACTCTCCTAAAAGGTGTCCTGTATAGGACACGAAACAGCATCTAATGGTGAGGCTCTAAAGAGTACTCCTTCATTGTCATTACTCTCAGAACTACTCTGACCCGGAGTGGTAGTACTTGTTTGGGTAACATAGGACTGTTGAATCATTTACTACACTGGGAAGCATTTTTCTGTGTGCAAACACATGTTTAATATAAAACTATTTGTGTTAGATAGCAACACTTGAATCTATTTTACTGCGTGCAAAAATGTTACCTACAGACTATTCACTTAAAAATCATTATATATCTATAAATAGGATTTTAAATTAAATGTCTATCAAGGATAGATAGATAGATAGATAATATCCCAATTTTCGATACACAATGGACTCTTCCAATAAATATATAACATTCCGTAAAACGTTGAACGCATAAAAAGATTTAAAGAAAATAAAATTATTTGTCTAACCTGACAAGGAATTCGAACGGATTACGGCAAAACCTTGATAAGGTTCAAAGGATTAGGTGGATTTAACTTACGGTTGTTCTAAAAATAACATCGTAATTCAGTTTTCTTCATGTTTATTACTTCATGTGAAGAAAGAAAAAGAAAAAAAACCTAACTGGATACAGTTACTAGAATTACTATTCGATTAAAAAACATGAATAAATTACAAAAGACACAACGGCTAAATTGAGGAGGGTTATTAAGAAAAAATCAAAATGGAGTTTCTTCCATCAGTAAAATTGAGTCATACTGATGGATTATCGAAGCAGATTCCAAAATACAAAGAACCATTAAAAGACACAGTAATTGCCACCCTACGGGAAGAAGTGGAGATCAAAAATACCCTATGCAATGCTGTGCGTGAACTTCCAGTTACCCTTGACGAAATTAGGAGAAAAGCGTCGGACGACAAATTCATAAAAGATATGATTGATAGAATAAAACACAAGAACCAACGAAAAATAGATGTTGTATATTGACCTCCGACCCGGCCAAACATGCCATTCCAAAGACGGCAGAAGTTCTATATTCCGTTGGCGTGGGCGAGCTTGGCTGACAATATGGGACAGGGTTAAAATCCCACGGTACAGTCACAAACTGATGCACCGGAAGAGGGTGACCTGTGAACTGCATGACAGTTATTTCCGCTCGATGATGATCAAAACATGCCATTCCAAAGACGGCGGAAGTGGATATTCCTTTGGCCATTTATGGGAAGAGATTGAGTGGGCGTTGAACTATTATATAACTCAGTGCACTGAAAATTCAAGGAGTTTTGGGGATCAGAAGAGTTGGAGAAATGATGCTGTAGAGAAAACAGCACCCAACAGAGAGCTAGGTCCCCGGGCCACCGGGTGAGTAGCCCAGGAGAACGGGAAAGAAACGCGGTTATGGCCAGTAGAGTGAGGAGGTCAATATGTTGCAGTTCTGTTCGGTCTCCAACTCCCTCTCACACACAACCCTTTCAATAAAGTGAGCGGTATATTTTTCTAAAGAACTGTGTCACTCGTCTTTATTGTGTCGTCTTTATGATTCTGCATGCATATGTAGATGTATATGTATTTTGTGTTTGTATAGTTGGTCATGGCTATACAACATAGACATGTTCTCGATCTGTAACAATGTACTAATGTACGGCGAACGAGTGGTAATACCCATATCACTCCAGAATAGAATCTTCAAAGAATTCCATGTAGGAAATCCGGGAATTGCAAGGATGAAAAGCTTGATGAGGAGTTATGTTCACTGGACAAAAATGGACAAGGGCATAGAGAACTTGGTAGAATCCTGTAAAGCCTGTGCTATGACATCAAAGCACCATCGATAATATTTAGTCCTTGACCAAAAACCGACCGACCGTGATCGCGACTCCATATAAATTTTGCTGGCCTACTTGAAAGCTATTATTACGTAATTGTGGTGGATAGTTTTTCAAAAATTTTGAAATGCAAAAAAACAACCATTGAAACAGTAATTAATTTTCTAAACGAATTATTTACTCGGTTCGGTGTTGCTAATTGCATTGTGTCCGATAAGGGTACACAATTTATGTCCAAAGAATTTGAAGATTTTTACCGGACATTTGTGGTCGACTACATCACGATCGCTTCATATCACACAAGAAGTAACAGCCAGACGGAACGTTTGCTTGATACGTTCAAGAAAGCACTAAAGAACGCAGCAAAAGAATGCCAACAAACAGAGCTATACAATAATTTTTGCAAGTCTACAGGGTCACGCCAAATGAAAATGCTCCATCAGATATGACGCTTGCCGAAGTGTAATGTTTGCTAGAAAGATCAGGTTGGTGTTTGTTGTATTGTGGCTCGTACCACGTGACTTCCGGTATCGCGAAAGTATAAAAGAGGTCGTGTTTCTTAAACACACGGAAGAAGAAGCAGAGAAGAAGCAGACAGAGAGCTCTGAATTGAATAATTAACTCTATTTCACTGTGCATCTCTTCCTTGCCACGATACAACAATGTTCAACAAACTAATACCACAGAATCAAAAACCGAGATATTCAAACAAATGTTGCATAGCCGTGATACAACTATGCGTATACATATATACACGCGGAAACAAAATCAACAATAATGACGAACGAACACACTTCTTTAGAAAAATATACCTCTCACACTTTATTCGAAAGGGTTGCGAAAGGGTTCCGAAAGGGTTGTGTGTGAGAGGTGAGTTGGAGACTGAACAGACTGCAACATATTGACCCCCAGTTCCTCTGACTATAGCAGCACTTCTTTCTCATTCAACTGGGCTGACCAACCGGGGGTCCTGATGGCCCAGCCCTCTGCTGGGAGCTGGTTCTCACTGCTTCGAACTGCAACTCGAACTTCAACTGTAACTGACTCCAACTTATTCGACTCTTCGTGGCACCGGGTTATACAATTGTTTGCCATCCACCTGCTTCTCACAACTGCACCGAATTCAACCCGTCCACGGTCAAGGTTATATCTTGATATCTTCGACCAGATGCACCTGTTATTTACACAGGTGCATCTCTTAATTGACCGCTCGGTCGAGGGTCAATATGCAACACAAAGTAACGAAAAAATATTATGAAGTTGGTGAGAAAGTCATATACCGCATGTACCAGAACAACAAAACATACTGGGAAATCGGTATAATTGAATAAAGGATCGGGAATATAGTCTACCTGATTAGAGGACCGAAATTTGTGCATAAAAGGCACTTAAACCAGATTTTTAAAATGGCACTCGAATGCCGAAAACAACAACCGTCCTGAGGAAGAAACCATGGATATCATGTTCAACACATTCGATATGATGGCAACCCAAAAAGCTTCAGAAGTAAGGAGATAGTCAAAAAGAAAACGGACAGTAACGGGAATAATGGAAGTCAATCCGAAAAGAAAAAATGTTGACTCACGCGGAGTAAATCCAAAAAGGGAAGGTTTGTGGTATCATCTCTATTTTCGATACACAATCGACTCTTCCAATAAAGACATACCATTTGATTGGAATCCACTAGGGGAGTTAAGAGCAAAGCTACACTGTCGACATTACATTACTTATTTTACTGTAATATATAACCTTTATTTTTCTTTCTGAACACGTGTGTCTTATTTATTTTATACCCTTTTCAGGGGACATAGATAGATAGATAGATAGATAGATAGATAGATAGATAGATAGATTTAAGTTATAGTCGAATTTAATATATGAACAGGATTTTATATTAAATGACCATCAAGGTTTGATGGGCCAATAAACCAAATAACCTGACCTAATCCTGATAGATAGATAGATAGATAGATAGATAGATAGATAGATTTAAGTTATAATAACATAATAACAATATATGTATAAACAGGATTTTACATTAAAAGACCATCAAGGTTTGATAGGCCAATAAACCAAAAAAACCTAACCTAGTATCTCTCTGACAAAGATTCAAGTATTTCACTTTCATTTTCACTGCAGTCTGCCGGAATAGAGAAATTCACTAGATGACAATTGATTTTTTCTTATTAATTCAGAAAGAGAAAGGAAATGAAATTCGACTGATAATTCTACCGAAAATTGTTTTGATGTTTTAAGAGTTTAACTTGTCACTTAAAACAAAGCCCAGAAGCAAACGGTTATAAGTTGTCAATTATGATGCTTTGAAAAGCAACATAGAGAAATCAACAACTAGCACTTAAAAACTTTCAGGTCTAGGATCATTAAAATCATACAATATACAGAGTATTACATTAACTTGAAAAAGACACAAGATCTCTCAAGAGGTGTTTCATAATTAGAAAACGAAAATACTCTTGATACATCTCAGTATATATATATATATACACACGCATATGTGTCTGTCTGTCTGTCTATATATATATATGTGTGTGTGTGTGTGACCCAATAGAGGCAGTGAAGCAAATGTATTGACCATAAAAGTAAGAGACGGATTTTAGAAGAATAAACGTACATTGTAGAAAGTGAAAATTAACGGAAATGGATTTAAAAGGAATAAATCGGGAATACGTTATTTTGACGAGAAAGAAAACGCTGAAAAAATATATATTGAAAAATGTAGAGAGTCTTATTATTACGATCATCCCACACAATCAGAAACTCAAACAAAATTGTTTCGTCTACAACTTAGAGAGGATTAATTTTTATTTATTGCGGACTTTTTTTTCCTCATCTTGGTAGTTTTTGTGTTGTTTCTTCTTTCACGAAGGAAGAAACAACACAAAAACTACCAAGATGAGGAAAAAAGTCCGCAATAAATAAAAATTAATTCTCAGATTAAGAAGCCTCATCTCAAAATGATTCCAATTAAAGACAACTTAGAGAGGGTAAAAAATTCTGAGGATTAGACCAGGCGATCAACGGTCTGAGAGCGAACATTCGAGAACATGTTTTTTGAAAATTCAAGTATGGTAAATTTTAATTCAATTTTCTTACTGATATGATTGAACGGTTACTGACATCATGTCACGTTAACATAAAATTGTAATAATTCTAAATTTTGGAACGACCGGTCCTTTTGGGTAAAACTGAGAGTAAAGTGGCCGTGTAAGGTACTGCAGACAGTGGGAGGCGGAAATGATTGTTGGAAACGAAATTAGAATATTAAAGATTTTAGCTTCGCCCACCACCACCGCCCCTTAGATGGAAGATATATATATAAAATACAAGGGATTCCGCTCTCTTAGAGGGTCTCACGAAGAAACCGCGAATTGACTACTAGATTCGCATCGCTCTGGGCTCTGGCCTTGCCCCCAAAAAGCCCAGAGTAGAGAGGCAGAGAAAAGCCACGTTACGTGTTGTTTGTACGTGATGTAGACGTACCGATATGCAACACTATGAAAGAAGTAAATAAAGATTGAGATAATGCGATGCCTTGAGATAACCTTGTGCCAGACCCGCGAAGATAGAGAAAAGAGAAATCGAGATAATACGATACTTTACAGACCAGCGCGGAGCGGACGAGCGATGCCCTTGCCCCAGATTCGTGGAGATATAGAAGCGAAGAGAAATCTAGATAACATGATATTTTAGAGACCAGTGCGGAGCAGACGAGAGATGGTCTTGTGTCAGACTCGTAGAGACAAAGAAGCGAAGAGAAATCGAGATAATTTGATATTTTAGAGACCAGAATGGAGCAAACAAGTGATGCCCTTGTGTCAGATACGTGAGGATAAAGAAGCTAGGAGAAATCGAGATAATAAGATACTTTAGAGACCAGCGTGGAGCAGACGAGAAATTACCTTTTACCAGATCACCCTGGTTATAGAAAGTGAAGAAAGTCTATCATATTACAACATTGTGAAATAATACAAATTGCGCGGTCTCATCCGTCTACTCATCGAACGGCGAATCCGATTAGCGATTGATCTGTTGTCTAGATCTATTAAAAAAAGACACAACGTGAGCAGATTACGGATTGATCGTATCATCCAATGATATATCCGACCAGCGGAACAATCAGCGGATTAGAAGAGGAATCACCCCTGGGTTTGGTGAGGGTGGGTGTACCGTTAATATATATAATACTTTCAAATACAAAACAGATAATAATCAAAATTCACGATTCAGTATTTCAATTTTTGGACCTCGGGAAAGCTAGTATTCAATGACTTGTCGAATACTAGCTCGCCTGTATTTTACTGATTAAAAACGCATTTAGCGTTAAATTTCAATCATAAATGTATACATATATTCGACAATAAAAACAGGTTTTGTGCTTGTTCAAATATCTATGGTAGTACTTTGTATAAGTTTTACGCGCATTGCTATTGACCTCAGTGATCAATTTAAACCAAGATTTTAAAAGAACTAAAAAAGTTGGAATTTTTTAACCATATCCTATTAGAAAACATTTTTCAGAAATCTAGAATTCAAAACAACAAAACATAATAAAGTTCCATGCTATGTTGGTTGTGGTAGAATTCCGTTCTCTTGTAATGTTCCGCTTTTTGATACTCAAAACCATTTTATAGAAGTAAATAGTCTGTTTGATTCATTAGTAATACATACATACATACATACACACACATACACACACACACACACACACACACACACATATATATATATATATATATATATTCTAATTCTTTGCATGTTTATGCACCCATATTAACATTAAAACGGCCTACATCATGTTAAATCGTTTAATATTGATCAATATGCATGTATATTAAATGTACAAACAAATACCATTTATTACACCCAACTAGTTTTTTAACACGTGCTAAGGCGAACCCATAAAAGAAAGATGGACTTCTCCTCTCTCTCTTTCTCTCTCTCTGTCCACCCCCCCTCGATGACCATGATATAGGAGTGAAATTTTAATATAAATGCTAGTAAAATTAGTAATAATTCAAGCGAGCATTTGTTAAAATAGTATGCATACGTTGGAAGTGATTCCGTTTCCAGAAGTGTTTTCACAGAGGTCAGTAAATTTATTCTACTAGACTGTTCATTTAAAAATGCACATAATTGATTTAAAATAATTATGTCTTAAGTCTCTACAATATTGTGTTCTTAAATGAGGAATATAGTGTATTTCATATATGTAGACATGTTTAGCAGTAAAAAAAAAAAATAAAATAAAATAAAAGAACCTGGTCAAATGCTTTAGTATACAGGGCAAATGAGAATAGAACCTTTTCTAAAGCTTTGAAGTCTGTTTGCCCACCCTCATAGCAGTAAAAAAAAAAGCAACCCAAGTCAAAATCGAATTCTACCTATAAAATAAAAACCTGTTAGGGCCTGAATCGGATGATACGATAAAATATACCCCAAAATTTCTTTGAATTTAAATATACAGCAGTCCTGGACTTTAACTAAGTTAAAACTTAAGGTAAAAAGGTTTGTTTGGTTTTTTTTTTTTTTGGTTTTTTTTTTACACGTACACATGGGAAGCAGCATGATGTACGTGATGGATATTAGTATAATTCAGTCGCGAGTAAATCCTCCTAATGAGAAAACTCTGATAAGGAAGATTCTGTTTGGAATTATCAACCAAATGACAAGAATTTGCTTACCTTGAAAATAAATATCCAAAACATCTACCACTGACGTTGAAGGGATGTGCGAAACTACCTCAGCCATCACAGTAGGCTTTTTGTCTTTCAGAATTGCCGTTAAATTTTATTTGTTGTTTTTTCTGTTGAGTCTGCTAAAAACAATAAAGCTAACTTTTCATAGACTCGACACCAGTCACATACACTTCATTTAATAAAAAGTGAAGATAATGACTAATAGACGTTCGGTTCTATTTTTAAAGTTGCAATTCTAGAATTCCAAAGAAAATAGGAAAATTGATTTTACCCTTGAGCAAAGAAAATCTCTTAAGATATTGAAATGTCTGTTTTAACTTTTTACACTGCATTGATTTGCCATAGAAATAATCAAAGAATATCAATTTTAAATAAAAGTCATTATTATCAGCAAGGCTTACATTAATACCGAAGGGAGGTGCGCTTAGTGTAACGGTTATCGTCGTACAAAATGCAATCAGAGACTCAAGATTTAAGAAAGCTGGTTTATGAGAGCCATTTGATACGACGTTTTCTGCAAAAAAAAGGGGGGAGAGACATCTTGTCGATGTTGGATTTGCAGTTTAGATTTGCCAATTTGGAGATTTTAACCTTCTGAATTTAATACTGAACTGGATCTAGTAATCTTTATTGACTTATGATTCGATACCAATCATTTGTGAGTTAAGTCGAACAAAATCCCTTTTTAAATGTTTATTCTTTGTATTACCGTTTAATATGCCACACCTCCCAACAATCGGCGACCCAATCTAAAATTCTGGATGGGTAAATAGTAGGGCTGAGTGGATCATTTAGCCTTGTTAAAACGGTCGCTCTTGGGGAAGTAAAACTCTGATTTCAAACCAGCCGCACTGTACACCGCATAAAAAGTTGACCACGTTTCATATCCTCCACATGCTGAGGGGTTGGATAAATGCGTACTTGAAAAAGGTGAATTATAAAATTTACGAGTGATTGGTCACAACTTTGTCCAGAAAATCTCATGAGTTGGAATGGAGACGATGTGGAATTTGCCGTTTGGATTTGCCAGTTCGGAGCATTGACCTTTCATGATTTAATGTTGAAATGGATTGAATTTGACTTTATTGACTAATTTGTGGGCAAACTGAAACTAAACCCCTTTTCACGAGTTTATTCTCTGTATTAACGTTTAATGACACATCTTCCCAGCTCTATGCCTTGTGAAAAGACTTGCCCTGAAAGTCACGGGGAAAATACTTTCTACTGTCAGCTCATCGAAGTTATAGCCCAGTCGGCTGGAGCTGTTTAATCCATCAACTGCATCTCTGCAGAGAGATAAGACCCCCACCCTAACGAGTGCCCTGGATGTGACATTAAACAATCTAATGGTGAGGCTTCAGTAATTCTACAGCTTGGGAAATGCTAAGTACCCCTTCATTGCCATCGCTCCCAGGTTTACTCAGGCCCAAAGTGGTAGCACCTGATAGGGTCCTATATATGGGTCAAATTCAACTGTTTGACATTTAAACTGAGAGCAAACAAATGACTTATCTTGTGCTAAATTGGATTGTTTGAAATAGAACTGTTTGATCATATAACCATGTGTAAACAAATGACTAGCGTTTAATTGAATTGTTTGTGGTACATGGGAATACTTGGAACCATTTAACTTTCTTGACTTATGCTATATGAACTTTTAGAAATAGAACTGTTTGATCATTTAATTGTGTGTATCTACCAAATGTATTTACAAATCATATATTCAATATATATGTAAAAACAGGATTCGGCATCAAATAACCAACAATGTTTGATATGCCATAAAACCAAACCAAACAAAATCCTCTAAGTTAAATAGCAACGAGCAAGAATATTTAGTGTGTGACCTCCTAATAATGGCCGGTACTGTAAGCAACCTAAAGTCTATGCACCTGACAAGGCAAAGTCTTGTTTAATAACAACTATGTCCGGTAAAAATAGCTCGTTGTTCTCAATCATATGCTTGGAAGGTGTTTCTGGACTCAGATTTATAAAGCACGCGATAGAAATGAACTCACAAACAAAGGTTTGTGCAACTAACATTCAAGCCATTGTGCTTATTAGTTTAGAAGATATTCATTGCACTGAGCACTTGTTGAACAAAAGGGAAATTTGGTTGAAAGCCAGGTTCATGTAGGATTATGAATTGAACTCCCAACCAGTTGTTTGCGTGACTCTCACGTATTTCATCATCTTACGGCAGGTGGTCTTGGGATGTTAGATACTTTTTTAATACATGAATATGTTTGCATGAAATATCTAATATCAAAATAACGAAAAAACTGAAAGAGACTACCAATTCTCTCTTTCTCTATAAATATACATACTCACACACACACACACACACACACACACATATATATATATACGTACATACATACACACACATATGCAGAGTTATTCAAAAGTAACTTCCCATTTTAAAATACTAAAGTTTTTACAAGAAAATAATTTGAGGAGAAAGCGTAATATGGATTTACTTTTCAATCACACACACACACACACATACACACACACATATATATATATATATATCATGTCGTGCCGTCAGCACGGATATCCCTGAACCTCTCTCACCAATTCTCCCTATCATTCATCGCTTTTGGCAGGTCTTCAGGGTTACATCCCGTATCCTCACATAGCTGCTGTATGTATGTTTGAGCTGGTCATCCTGCTTTTGCTTGGCCATATGCGGGGGTCCATAGGAGTACATCACTGATGAGTTCGTCCTTGCTTCTCCAGCAGTGTCCTGCGTGTCTGGTTCGTCTAACTTGAATAGTTTTCGTGATGGGAGGCAGGTGGCCGTATAGTTGGTGTCTTGTGGGGTGTTGTCGCCAAGACTTCTTCAATATCGCTCTCAACATTCTTGTGTAATTCCCGTCTAGTTTCTTCTTCAGCCGTTTAGTTAGCGTCCAAGTAGTGCATCCATATAGTAGTATCGATACACCCACTACCTGGAAGAAACTGCGATTCATTTTATCGGTTAGGTCTGATTTCCATATGATTGAGAGCCTATCGATAGCTGTCCATGCTTTCGTTAGTCGTGTGTCGATGTCTTTTTCGGTTGATGAGACGTTTCTTCCTAGGTAGGTGAATTTGTCTACTAGTTTCAGAGAGGCTCCGTCTAGTGTGGTAATGTCGCCTGTTTGGTTGTAACACATATATTCAGTTTTGTGTGCATTGACATGGAGGCCAATGTCTGCGGCGGCTCGTTCCAAACTATGCAGTAGTGTCTCGGCTTGGTTAGGCGTATTCGCCAGTAACGCTATGTCATCGGCGTAGTCGGCGTCGGTAATTGTTTTTGCGGGGTACCTTCTGCTTCTTTTCTTCGTTAGTTGGAAGCCATTTTCTCTGATTTTGTCGATTGAAGTTATAAGCACGTAGTCTAGACAGATGATAAAGAGTTATGGGGCTAGCGTGTCTCCTTGTAGTACTCCTGCGACAATGTCGAAGTATTCTGTGTCTCCATCTGGTGAACGTACTTTCACTTTGGTGTTTCTGTAGAGAATCGTTATTGCTGTTACGGTTTTTTTTTTTTTTTTTTGGTAGGCCGTATGCTAGTAGGATTTGTTCCATCTTCCCTCTGTGTATGGAATCGAAGGCCTTGGTAAAGTCGACAAATAGTAATGTAGCCTGGAGGTTTTTTGCCCGAACACCTTCAAGTATTCTACGGATGGTCAATATTTGTGAGGTCGTGGATCTATTTCTTCGGAAGCCATTTTGGTTTTTCCTAAGGATGTTGTCTATTTTGGGTTCTATGCGGTTTCGTAGTAGATTTTGGCTGCTATGGATGTAAGTGTTATCCCTCGGTAGTTTTTGGCTAATCCGAGGTCGCCCTTTTTAGGGAAAGGAAGGATGCATCCATTCGTCCATCTTTTTATCCTATTTTGATTATAGACTGCGTTGCATTGTCGGAGCATATATATATATATACTTTTTATTTCTTTTTTCTGAATTTGATTTAAAATTATAAGTGTTACATTGTAATACTTTAAACCATTCAAATGTGAGCAAGCAAATGTTCTCTGATTCGTTTAAAAATTGTTACCAAAAAACAATTCGTTTACAAATCGTATATATATAATATATACGTATAAACAGGATTTGATATTAAATAACCTACATCGAATGATATGTCATAAAACCAACCAACCAATCAACCAATCAATATATGCATTTGTTTGTGTGCTTGTGTTTGTTTACAGTAAGTATTTCAACTTAATAATGATAATAATAAACATTTGTTTGTACATAAGACCTGGGAGGAATGGCATCGAAAGAGTTATCCATTCTCTTCAGAGCCCCAGAACTGCAGTCCCGCCACTAGCGGCAGTTTAGTGTCATGCGAAGAATTTTTCTTCGTTCCTAACATTAAAAAGTAAATTATTCACAGTACAAGTAAATGATTTATGATTTGATAACGTTTTTGCACTTTATGCTCTTAATATGTTTCTAAACGACAAAGAAAATGATCGAAAACCATTTGGAATTGATGCAGATATTACTTAGGATATCGAGAGAGTATATTTATAGAGTGATTAATTGATTTTAACAGCATTTCAACGCGTCTAAGGTTATTTCCTTTTTTGCTTAAAGGTTAGGTTTAACACGGTTATATGATATCAGTAAGTTAGCCGACAGTAGTCGACTAAGATTTCCAACAACTTATATATATTATACGAGTGCAGGTTGAAAAGTCTATATGATTAATAAGAAAGAAAAAGAAAGTCAAAGAAAAAAAGATTTCGTCGAAAATCAAAGAAAGATGAATCGGTATATATGGCGATAAAAATTATGAAAATTTGGAATGAAGACAGTTAAAATTTTCTTTTGTCAAATAGAAAGCAAAATCAAATTAAATCTCTCTCTCTCTCTCTCTCTCTCTCTCTCTCTCTCTCTCTCTCTCTCTCTCACACACACACACACACGCACACAGAGAGAGAGAGAGAGAGAGAGAGAGAGGAGGTGGGAAATATTTACTTATTGGTTTACCAAATAAAGACGGTAAATTAAATGAGCATCTTAAATACAAAACTGTTAATAAAAGTTGGAAGTTTACATTCTTGTAGCTTTTTTTTGTCATATGCTTATGTGAATGCGACCGAATATGCAAGAACTATAACCGGGAACAGATATTTAGTAAAAATTACCAATTTCCGCTCACGTCTCTGTCATTAGTTAGAAAACTAAACCCTCAGGATATGCCTTGAGGAAAGAATCTATGAAAAGGTAAAGATAAAATCTCGCTATAAGAGATATAAGGTGTATATCTTCAAAGAATCGCGTCAATAGCGTGACGGTTATCATCGTAGGAAATGGATTTCATGAGACGAGCTCGAATCCTTGATAAGGCTGTTTGTGTTTCACTTTACGTTAATGCCTTTGGGAAAGGCATGAACCCTTCTCTTCTCCACACTAGTAATGGGTAAATTGTGTGGCAATCGGTCTAGGGTTAGGAAAAGCTATGAATCTAAAAACAAGAGAGTTGGGATAGCCACTCCACCCCATAAAAACCTATTCACTTCTGAAAAATGTAGCACAATACTTGATGGGATGTGGCTGTGGCCAAATTCTCCCGAAGTCTGAAGGTTACAGTTATCAGATTTATCAAATCCTCTAATGTTATGTGACTCTGTAGACTCTGGTGTGGTATAATATAAAGTTAGCTATATGTATGTGCATATATGTAAAGACGTGAGTTAGTGTTATTACATGTGTATGTATGTATGTATGTATGTATACATATGTGTATGGTTATGAGGTATGTATATATGTATACCCATAAAGGTGTTGAATATTGACTTGAAGACCTCTTTTAACATACCACGCAAATTGCGTGGGTGGCATAACAAGAAATAGGCCTGTTTCCTATAGAAAATAGGACGCAGACACCACAGCGGAAATGTCGCATATATTGCAAAGGTAGCATGCTGGAAGAGACGGAAGCAGGAAGCAGAAAAACAACAGGAAGTACACTTGTTTCTTAAAGTAAACGGAACGTAAGTATTTCCTCAGTGGAAGTACCGCGGAAGTTTTGTGGGTTGCATGCTAGACCGGGGGGCGTTTCCAAGTGCAACGCGTAGGTAAAAGGTGGGATCACGAGGATTGCGTGGGCGTCTTGAAACATATATGAGTCAGGGAAGATTTCGACCCCAGAGAACGAAGCAGAAAGGCAGAGGGGTTTCACAGAAAAATTACACTATCGTCCCTGTGAGTGTGCATTTCAGTCATTTCAGACTCTCGCTTACTGTAGCCGCACGTACATTTCAGGTAATAAAAAAAGAAGCAGATTACATTTTTATACATAAATATTGTTTCTTTTTTGCTGTATACAACATAGGGACCGGGGCATATTTACGTGGGTATGTTGAGTGTGTGTGTGTGTGTGTGTGTGCGTGTGTGGCCGTATGTATTTCGTGCGGGAACCTCTAATGCGACCTGAGTATAAGTATAAATGTTTGATAAAACTGGAGCCGTTACTTAAAAAAGCTTCATTTTCATTATCACACTATTTTTGGTGTCCTGGGGATATACAGTTAGGCAATATTTTCATATCCTGTCTATAGTTTGCCGAAAATCCCGTAGTAGGAAATGTTTGCTTCTGCATATATACAAGTAAAGTCAGTCTGCTAAGAGGATCCGCCGATGAGAGAAGTGACGTCAAGCACAAAAACCCAACAATCGGTTTAGTTTTAGTTAAGGGAATTTCGCCAGCCGTCTACGTAGTGAAATGAGAGAACTTCACACACAGTAATATTGTGAGGTGTTACAGACACACTCCTCTGTTAAACAACATATATTCAAGCTTTTCATGTTCACTTTTTCCTTCCCTCGTGGATCCATTTTTTGTACTTGTAAGGTAAGGTTCAAATTGTGACTGTCTGACACGTATTAAATTTGCTTTGTTGTCATTGTTTTTTCTTTTACTTTTGTTTTCTTTTTTGTCAAGATTCCAAAGATGTGATGAACCTTCCAAAAGCAATATAAAGTAAGTAAAGTAGGTGACCTTAGTCGAGGGTGACCCGAAGGCTCCCTTTTCAATAGCTACTACACCGAGAGGTAGGGGAAGGGCGCTACTCCATTCCTTGGATCGCTCCTATTTATCCTATAGTGCTGAGTGTTATGCAAGGCGGCATCGAGTATTATTTTTTGAGTCTCTGGTATGACTCAACCTGGGATTGAGCCCCGGTCTACCGGACCATTGGCGAACACTGAGGAACACGATTTTGGCCTCTACATGCTTCTGGTCGAGAATAAAATCTCTAAGATGAAGAATATAGTGGTAGAGTTAATCCGTTGATATTGACGATGAGGTCTTCATTTCCTCGAGAAAACTAAAGAAAAGGGGAAATATAACACTGTTATAACTATTATGCAGACCGCTGTTAGTACGGAAAGTCCGAAACGATCAATAGTTGCACACGTTGCAACATCTTGCTAGGCTCCAGTCAGTAATTTTCCATAATAGAGATAAGCCACGGTTTATTTTGAGTTGTCTCCCTTAGCCTTCTGTCTTTCAAGACTAATCCACTAGGTAGTTTCAAGTCGGCTCGATTCCTTACCTCCACCAGTGGTTGATGTCAGAGTCCAGATAATATCAATAGCAGCATTTTCACATTATACTGAATCTATCGCGTAGATATTGTGTAATTTTCAAGCATCAGACTGATTGTCAAGGAAAGAGATTTTCTCATAGATCGAAAATAAAAGTCTTTTTTTGTTTTGTTTTTTTGCGTGAAAGAGAATTCGATGTAAAAATATTAGCAACTTTTTTCTAATATTATTGAGTGATTCTTTGTCACAAAAGCATATAAGTGTGTGTACGGACACTTACTTCCCATCTCTAAAACCATCCAAGAAAGACTAAAAAACATGCAGGACACAGCAGAAGAAGCAAGGACGAACTCATAAGTGACGTTCTTCTATGGATCCCTTCACATGAACGTGCCAGTTTTGGCTGACCAACAAGAACATACCTACAATAGCTCTGTGTGGACACAGGATATAGTTTGAAAGACCTGCGGGGAGCTATGGATGATAGAGAGAGAGAGAGAGAGAGAGAGAGAGAGAGAGTCAGGGAAATCCCTGCTAGCAGCGTGATTTGATGAAGAATAGCTACTCGAATCCCTCATCGTTTATAAATTATAATCATTAGTAACTTGAAATATAATTGCTTACAAAAAGACTTCGATAAGAAAAAAAATCCAACAAGTGTTGACATTCTGTGAAACCAAAGAACCAACCAAGGAACAATCCTTTTTTAAAAGATTTCTTTTTCAAGCAAATAAATACAAAAACTGTTGTTTTTTCCATCTGTAGATTCCGTTCGGGATGAGATGTCAAAGATTATCTTGGATCATTTTCGATTTTAGTTTTTAATTGCTCATCAATATTTAAATATCAAACATTACTTTTTCTATGCATCGAGTTTAAACTTTGACCAATGTACACTCATTACCTGTATTTTCTATAGTCTTTATAAATGTTATTCTATAAAAAGTACTGAACAAAAGAATTGTTGTATAGCCGTGATACAACTATACGTATACATATATATGCGGAAACATAATCAACAATAATGAACGAACGAACACAGTTCTTTAGAAAAAATATATATCTTACACTTTATTCGAAAGGGTTGCGGAAGGGTTGTGAAAGGGTTGTGTGTGAGAGGTGAGTTGGAGACGGAACAGACTACAACATATTGACCCCCAGTTCCTCTGACTAGAGCAGGACTTCTTTTCTCATTCTGCTAGGCTGCCCAACCGGGGGTCCTGAAGGCTCAAGCCCTCTGCAGGGAGCTGGTTCTCACTGCCTCGAACTGAACGCTGCCTGCCTCGGACTCCAACTAACTCGAACTGTCTGTGGCTCCGGGTTATATAATTGTTTGCCATCCACCTGCTTCCCGTGGGCGTCGCAATTGCACCGAATTCAACCCGTCCACAGGTCAAGGTGATATCTTCGACTGGATGAACCTGTTTCTTGATTGACGGCTGGATCGAAGGTCAATATGTTACAGAATTAGAACAAGCACAAAATCCATTTTTGTTATCTAAAATTACAGGCGACATTAAAGATAATTATTTGGTTAGATCATTTTTTAAAGGCATATTAACCCGTGATGGTTGTTTAATACCAAATTATATATATATATATATATATGTGTGTGTGTGTATATATATATATATATATATATGATTCGTAAGGGAATAGTTTATTGATGGAATTGTTTTAAAACGAAACAGAGCTCATTTTTTTCACACAGTAAAGTTCTATTTGACCCATAGATTGGGCCCTATGAGTTACTACCACTCCGAGTCAGAATGGACCTGGGTGTAATAACATTGAAGGAGTACTCAATATTCCCCGAATTTTCAGGACTGCAGCCTCACCATCAGATTGTTTTGTGTCATATCTAAGACACTGGTTGAGAGAACCTAAGCCCTCTTCAGAGGTGCAGTTGGCATATTCTACAGCCCTAGCTCAGGCAATCAGAAGCAAGTTGCTCGTTTATTTGTTTAAATATTAATCAGCAGAACTTTATGATTGTATGCACAAGTGCGTTTTCAGATGCGAATAATACCTCTTTTTTTTTTTTTAGTTTTACGTTTTACCTACGATTAAAAGAAATAAATCATTTTTCTAATGGCGTGCGTGCATGCATGAATAATCGTCGTGATATACGTAAGATATCGTTTTCCTATTTTATAAATTTTAGTAGACACGTTAGACAATTTTTTTGGACCAGGTGCTGTGATGTCCGTTAACGTCTTAAATGAAGTCCGCCAAAATCGCTATAGATTTTCCGATCCCACGATAAGTTCAAAAAGCTCTCGCTCATAAAGAAACCTATTTATCGTTTCCTTCCAGCCGACCACAAATTATTTTACTATTATCAAATTACTTTTATCATTGTAATTGTTAGCGTCGCTATTGTGTAGTAATTTATAAATAATTGAACAGTGGACTCTGTGATGAAAGTAAAACCAGATGTCCTTTTTCAGGTGTTTTAAGGTGTTGACAAACGTTGATCTTCCGTGTCCATGGCAACTCATGGGATATCCAGGATAAAATTGTATGCATTAGCATTATCATCATGTCACGCTGCTAGCACAGATTCCCCCCCTCTCTCTCTCTCTCTCTCGTCATTCGTCCCTATCATCTATGGCTTCCGGCAGGTCTTATTTCACCTTTTTCAAGTGTGCTTTTATCCAATTCGTCCGCCATTAGCAGGATGTCACACGAGACCAATCTTCCTTCTCATTGTTCAGTTGTCTTACTGAGGCTAAAGAATCCAGTCTGCCTAACTATTTACTCATTGCTGGGAGAGAACAGATGGAGATGTGCGTTTTCAAAGGGCATTAACACAAAATGAAACGCAAAGAGCCTCATCCAGAATTTGAATTCGGGTTGCCGATTGTTGGGTTATGTGACATGTTAAACAATAATGCAGAGCAAAAAATTCTGAACAGTGTTTACTTTCAGATAACTAACAAATTACTGATATCATGTCCCGAGTCAATAAAGAACAAACAATCCAGTTCAGTATTAAATCAAGAAAAGGCAAAGTTCCAAATAGGCAAATGTTCTTTTCCATACGAGAGACATCATATTAAATGGCACACGTGAGTTATGCTTTTTATAGTCATTAGATGCATTTTTCCCAGAATTAAACGTCGATAGCTATTTATTTCAGACAGATTTGTTTATGGCTTATACCAAGATAACAATCCAACACTCCTTTCATTTCGTCCGATGATAATCATTACTCTAAATGAGCCTTCTTTTACCAATCACGTGTAAATTTAAAACTGCTATGAGAATCATCGTTAATATTTATGTTGTTCTTTCTTTTTGTCTATACATGGTGAAAAATTACCAGTCCATAGAGAAAGGGGGCGATATTCCTTTAAAATTTATATTGTTTGTTTTTTTTGTTTTTTTTTTTAAGGTTAAATAAACTTAGGAAACGATATGACAGGTGTTGTTGAACTATAAGATTAATATTTCACGGCTCTAAATTATAGATCAATCTGGCAATTTTTTAGTCCCCACTCGTTCTGCATTTTTTTTAGTTGTAAGTGCAGTGCCCTTAATTATAATCGGGTGAATCCAAAGTTTTGGAATATTTGCATACGTGCTAGTTTGCGGAGTAAAATCCTACAACTTGAGAGAATCTAACTGATGACACTTCTTGTGCTCTCGATGCTTCAGCAACTAAGAGGAGTTCTTCGCCTCAAAGGACAAGAACTGGTATCAGCGTGGTATAAAAAAATTGGTTTCTTTCTTTAATGACATATCAACTTTCGAAGGTTATTTAATGCTAAAGCTAGCAACCTTTTCGCTTTCTTTCATTTTCACTCAGTGATCCGCTGGGACAACAAAATCACCTAGGTGGCAAGTGCTTTTTCTTTTCTTTTTTTTCTTTTTTTCAATTTATTTATTTATTTTTTACTTATTTTTGTTATTTAGCACTTCTGGTCGGGATTAGTTGATTTGTTATTATCTCAAAATCCCAGAGAATCTTATGTGTCCTATTCTCTAAGACATATTCTGATTTATGTATATACCAATTGATCAAATTTTAATCTCTGGCATAACTCCCAATGAATCACTTTTGTCACTCAGTCGTACCTAGTCTGTTTCTCCTTTTATACTAGTTTATACTGCAATCGCTTTTCATGTGATTTACAATTTGCATTAACTGCACTTCCTGTTCTGTTGTGTATCATCAATTTTCGTTGTTATTATTATAATTATTATAACTATCTCGTTTTTCGCTTTCTTTTAATTTCACTTTGTAGTGTATCATCAATTTTCGGAGGTGCCCGTGGTGTAGTCGTTATCGTCGTAGGAAATCCTGGACGAGACTGATTGCATTTCACATAGCACTAATACCCTTGGGAAAGGTATGAATCCAATTATTCTCCCTCCAGCTATGGGTAAATAGTAGGACGGACTAGGTTCTTCAGCCTTGGTGAGGCAACTAGTCTAGGAGAAGGAAAACTCTGAATTCAAACCTGTTAAACTCCGCTTAAAAAAAATTGACCTTGTGTCATATCCTGCCCGAGCGGAGGGGTTGGTAAATAGCATCATCAATTTTCGTTGTTATTATAATTATTATAACTATCTCGTTTTTCGCTTTCTTTTAATTTCACTTTGTAGTGTATCATCAATTTTCGTTGTTATTATAATTATTATAACTATCTCGTTTTTCGCTTTCTTTTAATTTCACTTTGTAGTGTATCATCAATTTTCGTTATTATTATAATTATTATAACTATCTCGTTTTTCGCTTTCTTTTAATTTCACTTTGTGGTTTACTCGAACAGTTAGATCTACTAGCTGACAAGTTCTTTCTTTCTTCTTAAATAAAACAAGGTCCGGTATTCTGTTTTGGATGATGCCATTTGTTTGTATCTTGAAATCTCAGAAAATCTTATGCGTTTCACTGTCCAAGACAGGTTCTGGTTTGAGCATATATCATTGGTCTGAATGGTCAAAATTCAGTCATGTGCACAGTACCAAATGGACCACTGTTCATCCCTACACGAGCCTTCTCTTGTACTCCTTAAGGGACCAATTTACTGCATTCACTTATAATATGATTGCTGTTCTCCTGAGACTTATCTACTTTAGCTTTTACGTAGGTGGTTTTGTAATATACTGACTTAGCTGGCGACAGAGTGCCGTGGATGAACTTAGCAAATTCAATGTGGTCGTAAGACATCATCAGCAAAGAGGTTTCACAGGAAAGAAAAATAAAGGAGGATGTAATTTATTGCCTGTGGATAGAGTGACAGATATTTCCATTCGCAGATAAGATCAACAAATTACCGGGAAAAAAATGGAAGTATGTAAGTTTCGATAACCAGCCATAAACAGAAAATACGCGGGTGAAGAGGTGTGTTCATATTTCCGCGTGGGAGTTGAAAGACAATATATGGTCTGTAATTTTAGACTGAGACAGAGACCCGCTGGTCACTCAAGAAAACCTGTCAGCTCCCCCGAGTGTGTTCTCCGGTCGTCGCTCTAATACACACAAAGGGTCCCCGTCATAGAAGAAAGATACGTGCGAACTCTCACTGACTGTGTTCCTACTTCACACAAACGTCGCTATCGAAGAATAAAAATATAAATCATATCTTTATATATCTACGTCGTCTTCGTTGTTTGTCCAGCGGTACAATATATGACAGTTTTATCGTGTTGTTCACGTTTACTATCAAGAGCGATTTGGTTTCTCGCTTTACGTTTCCTCATTGTAATCTTGCCTATGTTATCTCACCCGAATTTTTTTTATCTAATCGGTTGTTTTATTCCTATTTTTCTATTTGTCTTTTGTTATTTTGTTGCAGTTTTTTTACCATTGGGATCTGTTTGTATTTATTCTGCGTTGTGTATTCTTCAACTTCCTGAATTCCAACACCAACACAATCTTCAAGGCTGCGGAGATCTCTTCCTTCTTTTTTTAATACATAATCTTCCGACATCATCTCTCAGGTGCAAGACTTTTGCGCTTAGTCATCAGGTTTTTATTTTCGTTTTGTGAACCCGGTTTCTGGGCTCCACTCCTGTTAAAAAAGGGTTCGGAGACTACCAAGGTATTTATTCCCTTAATTAACTTTCTACTACAAATGATATATACTTACGAGATTCTCAGATATTCGTAGCTTTATTTCTCTCCGGATGTTTTGATGATTTCCTTATTGGCGCTTGTTCTATTCCTTATGCTGTTTTTCTTTTCTTTTTTCTTTGTTTATTATTAACATTGCACGTTTCTCTTTGTCACAGTTCATCCCTATGTCCTGGCTAAAGATTCTTACCGTCTGTATTAGGATTTCCAATTCTTTTTTTCATTTGCATTTTAGCGAAACACTTTTACGTCATATATGTACATGAGGTGGTTTACTTTTGCTTGCGATTTTAAGAATCTGTATCATCCGCTGCATTTTCGTAGATTGTGTGTAAGTGACGTCATCGCTCAGTGTGTGTGTGTGTGTGTGTGTTTATAATTTTTGTTTTTTGTTTTTAGTATTTTTTCACTCTTATTTTCAACCAAAAAAGGCATACAAAGCGTATCTAATGGGAGTCCTCATAGCTTTGTAGCTAATGTTCTGGACTGCAAAATCGTAGTAAGCATTTCGAAGTCAAGCGATTACGTTACTTTTGGACTGACTCTTTGTAGAAAGGTATAAACCCCCTAATTCCCAAAGCTATAGGTTAAATTATCCCTTTCCATGGATGGCTTTAGCATTGAATAAACCACGAAAGCTAATAGGCCATCAAAGAAAAAACCACGAATTATATATGTATATGTGTGTGTGTGAAAGAGAGATAGAGAGGGAGAAAGATATATATATATGTATATATATATATATATATATATATATATAGAGAGAGAGAGAGAGAGAGAGCAGAGATAGCGACAGAGAAATATATCTTGGTGTAGAGTCGAGGTAAAAATCACATTAAAATATTTTAATGACAAACTAGGATTATCAAAACTGACAACCTGGTTATCGAAAAGTCTTTACATTCGTAATTTTTCCTTCATATATTTTGTAAATGCTTCCCTTTTTTTTTATAAGAAATAATTGACGTTCGTTACAAGCATCAAAATATTAACACTTAAGAATTTACAATGAAATTCTAAAAACTTCTGAAGAGGAGGTTAAGACGTTATCAGAGTCTTTACAAAGTCATCCTTGTAGAACAGTAGTGTTACTATTGGTATATCAACCTTTGTGGGTTATTCAATACCAAAGCCATCTTTATAAAAGAACAGTAGTGTTACTATTGGTATCGGTATTAGATCGGCTATTTTCTTCGATTCTACGATGGAAATATGGAATAATGAAAGACCTGCGCAATCTTGGTCTAAAAGGCAGACTTCCACACTTTATCAACGGTTTCCTATGAGACAGGAAATTTAAAATCCCCAATTGCTCCACTCTCTCTGACATGAAAAATCAGGAAGAGGGAGTCCCTCAGTGCAGTGTATTATCCGTGACTCATTCTAATGAAGGCCTCGCTAATAGTTGTTTCCAGACGGATCAAGTGGTCAGTTGTGCTTCTTTTATTCCGGAATCTACATTGTAAATTGGAAATAAGGTCATTGGATTCCAGATACCAAACTAATCTGTTATTTACCATCTGCTCCATTATTTTAAACAAGCAGCTGGTCAGGGAAATTGGTCTATAATGTTGAGAGTCTGAGTTATCTTCACTTGGTTTTGTCTCTCTATATCAGGAAACTTACACTCTGTCCATAGTTTGTTATATATATTTTAAGAGCAGTTTTAATGATTCTTTGGGTAGTTGTCTCAAGAATTCACAGTAGACCTCATCCGGTCCTACAGCAGTATAATGAGATCTCTTTATCATCATCATCATCATCATGTCGTACTGGTAGCACGGATATCCCTGACCCTCTCTCGCCACTTTTCCCTATCGTTCATCGCCTCTGGCAGGTCTTCTGGACTACATCCCGTATCCTCACATAGTTGCTGAATGTATGTTCGTGCTGGTCGTCCTGCTTTTGCTCGGCCATATGTGGGGGTCCATAAGAGTACATCATTTATGAGTTCGTCTCTGCTTCTCCAGCAGTGTTCTGCATGTCTGGTTCGTCTAACTTGAATAGTTTTCGTGATAGGAGGCAGGTGGCCGTACAGTTGGTGTCTTGTGGGGTGTTGCCGCCAGGACTTGTTCAAGATTGCTCGCAGCATTCTTGTGTAATTGCCGTCTAGCTTCTTCTCCAGCCGTTTTGTTAGAGTCCATGTATTGCATCCATATAGCAGTATCAATGCGACCGCTTCCTGCAAGAAACTGCGTTTCATTTTATCGGTTAGGTCTGATTTCCATATAATCGATAGCCTATTGATAGTTGTCCATGCCTTCGTTAACTGCGTGTCGATTTCCTTTTCGGTTGATGAGACGCTGCGTCCTAGGTAAGTGAATTTGTCTACTAGTTTAAGAGGGGTTCCATCTAGAGTGGAGATGTCACCCGTTTGATTATAGCACATATATTCCGTTTTGTGTGCATTGACATAGAGGCCTATGCCTGCGGCTGCTCGTTCCAAACTATGCAGTAGTGTTTCGGCTTGATTGGGTGTATTTGACAGTAACGCTATGTCATCGGCGTAGTCGGCGTCGGTAATTGTTTTTGCGGGGTACCTTCTGCTTCTTTTCTTTGTCAGCTCGAAGCCGTTCTCTCTGATTTTGTCAATCGATGTTCTAAGTACGTAGTCTAGACAAATGATAAAGAGGTACGGAGCTAGCGTGTCCCCTTGTAGTACTCCTGCGACAATTTCGAAGTATTCTGTGTCTCCATCTGGTGATCGTACTTTTACTTTGATGTTTCTATAGAGAATCGTTATTGCTGCTACGGTTCTTTAGGTAGGCCGTACACTAGTAGGATTTGTTCCATCTTTCCTCTGTGAATGGAATCGAAGGCCTTGGTAAAGTCGACAAATAGTAATGTCGCTTGTAGGTTTTTTGCCCGTACACCTTCAAGGATTCTACGGATGGTTAATATTTGTGAGGTCGTGGATCTATTTCTTCGGAAGCCATTTTGGTTTTTCCTAAGGATGTTGTCGATTTTGGGTTCTATGCAGTTTCGTAGTAGGGCATTGTAGATTTTGGCTGCTATGGATGTAAGTGTTATGCCTCGGTAGTTTTTGGCTAATCCGAGGTCACCCTTTTTAGGGTAGGGGAGGATGCATCCCTTCATCCATCTATCTATCGGATTTTGATTATATACTGTTCCTTTATATATATGCTTGCTAATTGATATTGTGCCGTTTTTAGTTTTCGGGAATTTGTATTTGTTGGGTTTTTTCGATAGCTTTTTGGAGGCTGTTTCCACTAGTGCACGTTTTTCTCTCACCGCTAAAGTTTCCCATGGGACTCTATATTTAGTTTTAAGTTTTGTTGGAATACATTTTGCTGCTGCCTCGAGGTGCGCATTGACGAAATTTTCATATTCCTCGTTTGGTGTACCTTTTTCCGTCTTCTCTTGTAGTGTTTCGAATCTGTTTCTTAATTCTAATACGTATTTATCTCTTATATCTCTGTTGTTCAAAAGGGGCCAGTCATAGTGTTTAGTGGTGGCTGTTCGTATGGCGTTTTTTCATAGGCTTAGCCGTATTTTTGCCGTGACTATTCGGTGATCGGAGGACACACCCTCGAAAGAGGAGTATGCCTCGCAATTCATTGCACTATTTTTCCATTTCTTGTTTATAAGGACGTAGTCTATCTGTGCTTTACTATTGTTCGCGTACGTGTATGTCCATAGTTTGCCCTCTCTTTTTTGGTAGTTTGTATTGAGGCATGCTAATCTATTTTCTATCATGAAATCTGTTAGGTGTTGCCCATTCCTATTTGACATGTTGTGAAGGCTGTATTTGTTGTTTCCGTTTTTCCCGATTTGGGCATTCATGTCTCCGCCAATGACTAACATGTGTTTCGGGATGCTATGCTCTAATGAGGCTACAGCCCTACCAATGTTAGTGAAGAAACTGAACTAGTCGCCTTCTACGATGAGATCTCTTTATAGAGTCTTTTAATTTTCTCAGTGAAAATAGGCTATTGTAATTTTCCAGGTTTTTTTATTGGAAGTTTAACTTGTATATTTCCGCGTTTTGTTTGACCGTTATAAATTTTGGTTTGCCGTTTTGATCAGATGAATTTTGAGAAAATATTTCGTCTAGTAAATCTGCCATATTCTTTTTGTCAGTTATTGTGCAATTGTTTTTAGAGAGGTGTTTTATTGGCGTTGCCTGATATTTACCCACAATTTTCCGGATCATCTCCCATACAGCTATTAGTTTAGAGGATGAACCTTATTTGCTGACATATATTTGCCAGCATTCTTTTTTCGCTGTCTTTATCACCTTGTGCGACTTAGCTCTATTTAGCTCATACTTTATCAGATTGGAGGTAGTTGGCTCCTTTTAAAACTTCTTTAGAGCCGCTCTTTGCAATCTGATAGCTTCTTGGCATTCATTGACGAACCAGGGTTTGTTGCGTTTATTTGGTGTTGAGTTTCTAGAAACGCAGCCTTTTGCAATTTCAATCAGCGTTTCTGTTAAGTTCTCTACTATGTCGTGGTTTGTCTCTACATGGGTTAGCTTATTTCTACATTTTTCCTTGAATATTTCCCAGTTGGCCTGGTCAAACTTCCAGCAGCGGGGTATTTTTTCGCTGCTAGGTTCTGTGCTTTTGATCAAGATGGGGAAGTGATCACTACTACAAGTGTCATCATGTACCTTCCAAGTAAAGTCCATATAGACTGTGGGGTTGCATATAGTTAAATCAATGGCCGAGTGATTTCCGCTTGATGATTTGACATATGTAAGTGCGCGATTGTTAAGTAGGCACATATCATTCTCATTGGTGATCTTTTCTAGAATTTTGCCCTTTTTGTTTGTGTCTTTGCACCCCCCCATAGGGTATTGTGACTATTAAAGTCCCCTCATAAGATGAAATCTTTGGGCAATTGATCAACAAGCTTCTTTACTTCATTTTCATCTATGTCATCACTTGATGGAATATAAATTGAACGTATATTCACTGCTTTATGCCATGTGGCCTTGATGGCAACTGTTGGGATATTTGTTTTTATGTTTACTTTGCTGTGTGGTATGTCATTTCTGATTAGAACTGATACTCCTCCAGAAGCCCTGCATCCGGAGTGAAAATGTAATTAAACATTTGATAATTCTTAATATTGATGTTATCACCTGGTTTGAGGAAGGTTTCCTGGAGGCCCATAACTGCAGGATATTCTGTGTTATTGATAAAAGCAATTCAGTGATATTTGCTTTCAATCCATGACAATTCCACTGGATTATTTTTACCTATGGCTAATTAGTTCTGGTTTATGCTTTGTTTTGATCGATTTTTATTTGGTTAGTTTGTTGGTTTCGGATTTTTGGTCTGCTATGTCCATTACTTCTAGGTCAACAAATCTGTTCTGTGTCAAGTTTAATTTTATTTTTGTTTTTGGTCGTTCAGTTTGTTTAACTAGAGATTTTCTCTCCGGGTCTTTCTTTTGCTGGATTCGAATCAGGACTGTTTTCCTTGGGTGTTCAATACAGTCGGTAGCTAGCTTTTTGTTATTTCGTTCTGTTTTTATCTTGTGATGTATCTTAAATGAGTTATCCAGTTGAGTGGGGGGTATATTGATGCCCTTTCCCTCTTCATCTTTTGTTTTCACCTTTGGTTCTTCGAGTTCTGCTCTTAAGTTTTTGATGAAGTTTGGTCATTCCTCTTGTCCAAATTCTAGCAGTTTCTGGACAATATTCTGGTATTTGCTTGTCGGTTCTGTACTGGTTTTTGAGAATACCACTTTAGAGTAAGTTTTATCTCTGTTTGTAGCGTCAATTGTCTTCCGTGCCTCTAGGAAAGATATGCTTCTAGTCTATTTTACAGACAGGATCTATTTTTCTGATTTCCATTTTTCGCTAGTTTTTGTATACACCGGGTGGTCTCCACCACAGTTTGCACATCTGAGAGTTTTCTTGCATTCTTCTGTAGAGTGGTCGGGGTCCCTTTCTCCACATTTTCCACAAACGCTCTTTCGATTATATTTGTCTTTGTGATGTCCGTACTTGTGGCATTTATAATACTGGAGGGTATTGGGAATAAACTGTTCTACCCTTTCTGTTGTGCATCCAATTTTTAGTTTTGGTGGTATTGTTAGCAAATCAAAAATCACAATGTAGGTGTTGGTGTCGATAATTCTATCATCCCGCTTTATCGTGATTCTTTTCCCTTCTGTCACACCTTGTGGTTTCAATTCTTTCTTTATCTCCTCTAGAGGACACAAGGGGAGCTCTTGACTTCTCACCGCTCCCTTAGATGTATTAAGGTTTTGGTGAGGATAGGCAGTCATTTTTTCGTATGAAAAATCTTCATTTTCAGAAAATCTGCATGTTTTTTTCTTTCTACCTTAACTAGTGGGTTTCCATTTTTCAGTTTTTTAACTGTTTTAGGTTTTAGATTTGTTGATATTACTTTTTCTATAACAAATGGAGACAAATTTGCTAGTTGGGAGTCATCTAGAGATTCCAAGACAATACATTTTGGAAACCTACTGATGTCTTCATCTTCCCTTTCTGAACTTGTATCACTAAGGTTTCGTTTTGTTTTGTTTTTTTATAGGAGGATGCCATAAGTGGAATTTTATTTTTCATTGGTCTTATGCTCTACCATCCACCACAGAGTCCAACTTATGTTGGGAATAAACCAAGGGGGAAACCCATTCACCCTGGTTGAGACGGGGATACAATACCAGAATACTCATGTTTAGAGCAAGATTGGAGCCTCTGCCAGATTCTGGTTTTTATCATTCTACAGTCTAACAGTGGTCAAAAGACTCTTCCTCTCCGCACAATTGATCCTCAGCCCCTGCCTTCTAGCATGTATAAAATAAAGGGTTGGGAATTGTTCCGTAAGATCAGATTGGATAACAGGTTCGGGTGAAAATAAACATACGTGTGCTAGTGCATGACGGGACCAGCCGATTGATCAGATCGTGCCTATCTGACCGTCCGTCAGACGAATTAAGGGCTAAAGTGGTGTGTTGCAAGTGTGACTTGGTATGCCACTTAGAGAGGAAAAGTAGGAATAATTTCCCCTACCCTTCTGTGTTTGAACTAACAAGCCCCAAGGACTGACCGATAAAGTAGTCAGAATGCAGGTCAAAAGCTACCAGCATTCCATGACCTATAATCGGTTGGACAGAGAAGGGAATGTAGGTCACTGTAGTAGCATAACCGGAAAAACAGAAGAAGGATAAAGAAGCCAAATGTTTGGCCAAAGCCTTTAGCGCCAAAAATAGATAATACCTTTTCGTCAGAGGAAATTTGGAAAAGGATCTTTAGTTTAAGGACAGAAGTCGGCATGAAAAGATGTGCTGACTTATAGCCAAAACTCCGGGAGGTCCCTCGCCCGCAAAAAGAATTTTTAGTTCTGGACAGACATTGGCAAGAGATGGACGCCAAGTTAGCCAAGCTTCGGGAAAGAGTAGAACAGAATCTTTGGACAGAAGATAGCAGAAAGGCGCCTTCAGCCAGATTCTAAAGAAATGCCGCTTGCCCGTAAAAGAAAGGAACCTGAGAACTAGCCTTCGAAAAGATAAGTACAACTTAAACTGCTTTCCCTTCAACCCTTCCTAAATATTGGAATTATATGCATTCAGAAAAGGAAAGAGAGAAATTGAAAGGACTCGGTTTCGTCAACCGTAAATTAGAGAGTGGACTTAGATACTTTCTCAAGTAAAAGAAGGAAAAGGGAAAAAAGAAAGAAAGAAAAAGAGAGAAAGAGGAAAAGGACTGTTGAGAGAGAGGCATTTGTATTTAAGACTGTCTGCTGGTTTAATATAGCCGGTACCTTAAAGAGAAAGAAAGAAAAAAGGAACTGTTTCTTAGATCTCATAATTATTTGTTTGGTCGTCTCTTATTAAAGCTTTGTTACATTTTAAATGCTCCCTTGTTTTGAAATTTATTGGTTATGTTGTTTATCTATCGAGTTGCCTTCTTTTGCACATATCTTTTTCAGGTTCGAATCGCTTTCATTTATTCTCGTTAAATGTCTTATTCGCCTTAAAAACATTACAAGGGAATTCTGGAAATTTGACTACAGTGAAATATAATTTGTTTTAACCTAGAAAGACTTGGTGGGGTATGTGAAAGTGAATTGGAAACCCCCTCGCCAGCGTTGGAGATGAGTCTAGCCCCAAATTAACCCCCACATTATTTACCAGTACCATCTGCCCGAAATAGGAGTCTTGACTAGGACTTATTTTGCGGAGGGTCAAGTGCCAGACTGCCCCCGACGTCATATTTGCATAGAATAAACACTCGTCCTGAGATAATTATTTATGCAACGTCACACAAGCCACTGACCACTCTGTCGCCAAATCAATGACTGCTCAACCACCAGGATTCCGTCTTAACGCCTTATGGATCGCCACCCACGGCGGCCACCAGGTTGCCCTTTGGGAGGGCGTCTTACCCCACTGCAGAGGTGCAGTCGGCTTATTCTGCAGCCCCAGCCGACTGGGTGATAAGAGGAGTGGACAAAGTTTTATTTGAAAGAACTCTTTGAAAAAAATATTTTTGATATCAGTGCTAATTGCAAGCGCGCTTAGTTTGGAAAAGAGTTTTTTAAAGAATTATTGCTTAATGCAGTACTTTAAGCTTCTGGTTATATTTTCGTACATTCATCATAGAAGATATCCGGGAAATATCATCTATGGAGCATAAATTTGTTTAAAATATTCCATTAAAAATATCCTTTCTTAAAACTGTCATCTTACAATTGAACAGATTTATCCAACTTCCCACCGTTTCATTTTATAGTAGAGGGTGCTGGCTTGAATTGAGACTCATGCGTGGCCATTGCAAAAAATGCTTGGTTCCGCCTAAGGTGGTAAGCAATAAACTCTACTCAGTTAAAAAGGTACTACTTAGGAACTGGGGTCAAGTGAACAACTTTAACCCACACTGTAAGAACACGAAGTCAGCCCTAGAATGCCAGGTAAGTATCATACAAGTATATTCCTAGTAGAATATCAATTACATATCCTTATAGAATATCCTTTCAGAATATCCTTATAGAATATCCAGGCTGTTTTTCGTCGTCTGAGTACAACACAAGTGTGTCGGATTGTGAATGTTAAGGCTATCATTGATACTCGTTTATAGATGCTCCTACCAAAATTAAAAATCCAAGCATTTGCTTATTTATTTCATTTTCTTTGCACGAAAATTACAACCAATTGAAAGTTAACCATTGAGGTCAGAATTTAAAATGCCCTGGACAAAAGGTCAGGAGATCAGATCATCACGGGTAATTAAAGACCTATGAAGTAACTATTCAACTTGCATTGCTTTGTTCAACATAATACTAAATCTAATAAGCTAATATTCAAACTAAAGGTCAATTGCAAATTTAGCTTCAATCATCATTGCAGCATGTAATAACCTTTAACTAAGTGCATCAACAGGAGAAAGAGTTATGTGCAGAAACTGAAGAAAATGCTAAGTTGGGCTTAATTTGATCCAAGACTTGCAGAACTTCTCACTGAGTTTCCAATTAAAAATGGTTTTGTACCGAACCTGTAAATTTGTACCAAATTGTTAAATGTGCCAGATTAGTTAATGTTAAATACTGATGCGTCACCGTAGCATAATAGTTAGCAAAGTAGCCTCACAGATCGTTTCTCATCAGATGCCTAACTAAAATGATCTTGTGTCATATTAAGCTAAGCTTTGTAAAGTGCGATAAGTTACCTTTTGAACAGACATTTCTGAAACGAAGGCAATGTCTTATTGTTATTTCATTATCTACGCTAACTGGTTCACCAAACAAACTTTACGATTATCATGTTCGGTGGATGGTGTTTTGTTAGCTTTACTGACTTGACTTACAGTCCGTAAATGATATACGCTACCAGAATATTTTTAAAAGAAAATATTGCGTAGAGCAAACTATTTCTTTAAAAAAAAAGGGCTATTATTTCATTGTATTAGAAAAAGCTTATTTCGACTGATTTGCTGACATAAAAATCGTTACGCTATTCCAAGGAAAAAAACAAGTCTTTGGTCAAATTATTTTCCCTCGGGTCTTTGCTTTTATGAGAAATTATATAACGTTAGTTCCACGGATTGGATGTGTTGGATGAGAAATTACTTTCTGCTCAACTAATTTACCTATCGTGGTGGTTGGCTCCACTGAAGTACACTCTGATCAGTCTTGTATATCATGAATCGATTAGTCCCAAGTTTATAAAACAAGATTTTCTCTTCTTTTTTTTCACCAAATTTTATCAGCAATCATTACTTTATTGCGATTTATCATTCTCATCCTTAGTTGATTCAGTGATTTTAATGTCATTTCAATCGGTCTGGGGTTATTTTATGCCTAGAGGGATCTGCATACATTTTATGTTTGTATATTTCATTTTTTGTGTAGTTACTTAAAAGTTTGTTGTTTTTTTTATTTTGTTTTTTTGACATATGGTTCAACTATTCCTTTTTTAATACAAATGATTTGCATATAGATCAATTTGACCCATAGATGGGACCCTAATAGGTGCTACTACTCCGACTTAGAGTGAACCTGGGAGTAACAGCAATGAAGGAATATTCCACAGTTTCCAGATCTCCAGAACTAGAGCCTCACTATCAGACGCAGTTTAGTATCATGCCCAGGAGATGCCTTTTGGGGGGTGTCTTACCCTACTTCAGGGTATACAGTCAGCGTATTCTAAGCCCCGTCGACAGGGTGGACTCTTCTTTATGCGTAAAAGAAATGATTGTCGGCAAAATACCATTAGAAAACAACCGATAGCCAATTTCCGGATAATTTTTCTTGAAAACCAAAACATTCTTTAGTTTCCATATTTTGTTTGACCGTCATAAATCATTCTGTTCTTCCAACTAACACTGATGAAAACTTCCAGATCCTTTTATTGAAACTCATGGTTAACATTACACTCATTTTTAAAAACCCAGCTTGCATATTTTGTTTGACAATCACCTCATTCAGCCTACTGCTGCTGATGATAAATGTTTTGTGTGTGTTGTAGTGCAGTTAGCAAAAATGAAGAAACAGGAATTAAATTTATTTTCAGAAAACATTGTACTTTTATGCATAATAATTAACTGGAACTGTAAAACTAGTTTTAAAAAATGAACCGTATGAGGCTTCCAAATTTTAATAAATTCCATGAAAAATATCTTGGAACTGGTAGTTATTGCGGCAGCTGTCATTTTTCTATAAAACTGAGAAAAAAATGTACGATGCAAGCAATTTTCCTCTCAGATACTACAGATTTATTTTGTTTCTAAAATAGAAATTTTCAGGGTACATTTCTATATTAGAATCATTTGCAATACTTTCCTATAATAAAACCATTAGCAATACACTTACATGATCTCTATTATATCAGTAACGCTTGACGGAATTTACTATGCAATCGTTGGAGTTAATGGAAGTTTCATATGCGTAATTATTTTCTTACTAACATTCAAGCTTAGCAAACACATCTTACTAATGTAAATTGATGATAAAAATATAGATAGAAATAGATAGAGAACCATTGATAACTCATAAATAAAAAAGCAGGGTTTGTCCGTGAGCCAGACCACCAAAATTTCGTCTTCGGTAACATTCAGGTGGAAAATTATCTCGCAGATCTTGAAAAGGTTCATGCCTCCGGTTGTCAAAAATACTTGGTGAACCTTCCATTTGCACAGCTTTTTGTCACTTATGGGTTCTTTTTTGTGAGTATGCCTCGAGTTAATAAAAATGTACATTTTTAACACAGGGTTTATTACTATAATTGTACTAATCAAGTAAAGACCTTGTCAGTAATGTGATTACTTTCTCGAAATACCTTACTACGCAACCGCATAGTACCTAAAATTGACAACATACTTAGGAAGAACCAAAATGGCTTCCGGGGAAATAGATCCTCAACCTCACAAATTTTTTCTATCCGTGGAATTCTTGAAGGTGTATGCGCAAAAAACCTACACGCAACAATAATATTTGTTGACTTTACTAAGGCCTTTAACTCCATTCACAGAGGAAAGATGGAGAAAATCCTTCTCGCATACTGCCTACCAGAAGAAACAGTCGCAGCCATTATGATGCTTTATAGAAACACTAAGGTAAAAGTCCTTTTTCCGGATGGAGATACAGACTACTTCGATATAGTAGCAGGTGTACTGCAAGGAGACACATTAGCCCCATACCTCTTCAGCATATGTCTAGACTGCGTGCTTTGAACATCTATTGATAAAATCAATGAAAACGGTTTCAAGCTAACAAAAGAAAGAAGCAGAAGGTACCCCTCTAAAACAATTACCGACGCAGACTACGCTGATAATATAGCACTTCCGGCAAATGCACCCGCACAAGCCGAAACCCTGCTACATAGTCTGGAACGAGCCACCGCAGGCAACGGCCTCCATTTCGAAGCACACAAAACGGAATATATGTGCCTCTATCAAAAAGGTGACATCTCCACACTAAACGGTAGCGCACTGAAACTGGTTGATAAGTTCACCTACCTAGGGATCAGTGACTCATCAACCAAGGCAGACATCGACACACGACTAGCAAAGGCATGGGCAGCTATCGATAGGCTATCGGTCATATAGACGTCAGACCTGACCGATAAAATAAAGCGCAGTTTCTTCCAAGCAGCGGTAGTATCGATACTGCTATATGGATGCACCACGTGGACGCAAACAAAACGTATGGAGAAGAAGCTTGACGGAAATTATACGAGAATGCTGCGAGCAATATTAAACAAGTCCTAGAGACAGTACCCTACAAAGCAGCAGCTGTACGGTCACCTACCACCCATTACGAAAACTATCAAAGTTAGACGAACTAGACATGCGGGACACTGCTCGAGAAGTAGGGACGAGCTCATAAGTGATGTACTCCTGTGGACCCCTTGACAGGGACGAACAAAGGCAGGACGTCCAACTCGAACATACATACAGCAGCTCTGTGCCGATACTGGATGTAGCCCGGAAGACCTGGCAGGGGCAATGGACGATAGAGATGTGTGGCGAGAGAGGGTCAGAAATATCCGTGCTGATGGTGCGACATCATGATGATGATGATGATGCATGAAAAAGTACATTTTCACGTTTAGGCACAAAAGAAAACGTATTTTATAACTTATTGACATTGTATTGAAATCTTCAATTTCAAATAGAAGATTAACTGTTTTCCTTCTTTATCTGTGCATCTGTACTTGTTTTTAAGCTTGCTAAACTATTAAATCTCATTACATGTCACAAAAAAGTATTTTCAAATCAGATTTATTATGTGACAACAATGGGCTGCCTACATTAAATAATAACAATTGTATTTTAGATGTATATATTCTTAAGTTTGCTCTAACAGTTTAGATTTAGATTAGTGTTTTATTTGTAAATATCCTTTATTTACATTGTCTATCACCAACAATTTTCTTGTATATATATATATATATATATACGCGTGTGTGTGTGTGTGTGTGTGTGTGTGTGTGTGTGTGTGTGTGTGTGTGTGTGTGTGTGTGTGTGTGTGATTTGTAAGCTTTTGATGTGTAAATTATCTAAGAAAAACACAATCCCATAGATATTACAAGGCATAAGAAGAATTGTTGAAGACTTATGTAACACATGGTGCTATAACTGACTTTTAAAAATTCAGATAATATTAGATAATATTAGATAATTTATCTTCACACTCAAAGAAATGATTTAAACAGCCACCTGCATATTCCTCTGTACTTGGCATCTAGACAAGTGTTTCATTAAAAAAAACTAGTATTTCTCTGTTATATATAATATTATTTCCTTTATCATTAGTACAGATTCCATTGTCATAATCAGATTTGTAGTATATGCTCATATCTGAAAGGGTACATTAGGTTTGTAAATAATCTGAACCACTTAAGTAAAAGTAAAACTGGTGGATAATATATAACACATTTCATAAACTAGCAAAAATCAAAGTAATAAAGTCCGAGATTATGTATAGTATGCGTTTTGCATTAAAAATAGACTATTTCTTCGGTTAGAATTTTTAACAAAAATTTATCACACTGGCAAGTCCACCAAGACTTTCTTTTAAATTACATTTGAATTTTGCTCCATGAAATGGTACCAGCATGTTTCAGTTTCGGATTCTTTGTTTAAGGGTATATCATTATTTGCGGGTTATCAAATACCAAATCTATCCTTGGAGAAGAACATTAATGGTACAACTCATAAGTGAGGGGAATTAAAGGATTCATACTATTCCCAAGGGTATTAGTCCAAAAGTGAACGTAATAATGCAACTGGAATTCGAACTCACTTACTACGATGTGGCAGTCGAGCACGTCAACTATTACGCCACGGGGTCTTCTCCACCAACATTTTGACTGACACACGGTCAAGTCGATATGTTAAACATGTGTCGTCTACGCAATTTATTGAGACTAGCTAAAAACTATTTAGTATTACTGCTTACCGTTCAAAAATGACATCGACTTATGTGCAATGTAAAGGCTTAAATATTGATTTTAAACTAAAACATTTCAACACGGCCAATCAACTTTCCCCGAACTTCGGACTCGGACTAGGGTGTGATATCTGTTCATTTTCCTTAGGTGGATTATGGTCTGCTAATTTTGGTCTTACCCACGTGTAAACGCAATACTCCCGCCCCAAATCGTTAAATTCACCCTACAGCTGAGGGGATGTCGAATACTGCTCGTACATTAGGTTGACTTGAACCCCATATGCAGAACATTCAGTCACGTGTCATGACTAAACACTAACACGTCGAGACAGACATTATTTCTGCATTATATATTGTGACCTTTTACTAATATTATTAATTTTAACTTTTTTCATCTTAATTTCTATTGCTCTATTCATTGCAACAATTCAGATCATCTATAAACAGATCAGATCGGATATATCGTACAAGCTCCACACAAGACTCAAACTTGCATCCCTTGTGCCTCGAAAAGCTTCAATATCTATATTTGCTGCTCTAATGAGTGAGCTATACAGCTGGTAGAAGATCAAATTTAACTGTTAAATTCATAATTCCACGATCGCTTGGCGATTTATTTTGTAATCATTTATGCGTACAATAGAAGTATCAGTAGTTGTTAAATTAGTTTGGTTTGGTTTGGTTTGGTTTTATGTCATATCAACAATTGTAGGTTATTTAATGCTAAGTACGGTTTACTTATATTAGATATATATTGTCTGGTTTGGTTTTATCAACCATTGTAGATTTTTAAATGCCAAATCCTGTTTATCTATTTGTTTTTATATATCAAATATATATGATTTGTATACACATTTTGTTGATACCATTTTAAACGACCCTGAGCTCATTTTTTGCACACAGTTAAATGGTTCCAAGAATTGCTATTTATTACTAACAATTCAATTAAACATCACTCATTTGTTTGCACTCAGTTCAAATGCCAAACTGTTCTATTTGACCCACAGATAGGACCCTATCAAATGCTACCTCTCAGGGTCAGAGTAGACCTGGGAGCAATTGCATTCTTCAAATCAGGAGCCTTGCCATCAGTTGGTTTAATGTCATATCTAGGATACTCGTTGGAGAGGTCTTACCCCTCAGCAAAGATGCAGTTGGTGTATTTTACTGCCCCAGCCGACTGGGCTGAGTTGTAATAAAATCTTGACTTTATTCATTATAGGTACGAACAAAAAGACATCGAAACGAGGTTAACGAAGGCATGAACACCTATCAATAGGCTATCGATTATATGGAAATCAGACCTAACCGATAAAATGAAACGCAGTTTCTTCCAGGCAACGGTCACATCGATACTGCTATATGGCTGCACTACATGGACGCAAACAAAACGGCTGGAAAAGAAGCTAGACGGCAATTACACAAGAATGCTGCGTGCAATCTGGAACAAGTCCTGGCGGCAACACCCCACAAGACACCAACTGTACGGCCACCTGCCCCCTATCACGAAAACTATTCAAGTTAGACGAACCAGACATGCAGGACACTGCTGGGGAAGCAGGGACGAACTCATAAGAGATGTACTCTTATGGACCCCCACATATGGCCGTGCAAAAGCAGGACGACCAGCACGAACATACATTCAGCAGCTATGTGAGGATACAGGATGTTGTCCTGAAGACCTAAATAGGGCGATGAACGATAGGGAGGAGTGGCAAGAGAGGGTCAGGGATATCCGTGCTACCAGCGCGACATGATAATATTGAAAACATAAATTAGAAATTAAAAAATGTCAATGTGGTGAGGTCAACCATAGTTGTCTTTCCTGAATCAGACATACACACTGAAACAGTTTATAGCGTTTAGAATTTTCAGAATCATGAAGATCAAAAAAGTCTAATAATATCAATTACGCTGTTCCATTTAGATGCCGGAAGATCGGGGTTCAATCCTTGGTTGAGTCATACCAAAGACTCAAAATATGGTACTTGATGCTGCCTTGCTTAGCACTCAGCATTATAAGATAAGGATCAATGGTAAAGTGTAGCAATCCAGGGAATGGAGTAGCGCCCTCCCCTACACCTCGGTGTAATAGCTATTGAAAAGGGAGACTTCGGTTCACCCTCGACTAAGGTCGCCAACTCTACTCTGCTCTCTCTACATACAATATATAAATTTTAAAAAGAATTTTCTATTTAAAAAATAATCGCTAAAAAGTTTGATGTGAATATGTTTGCTTGGGGTTTTTTTTGTGTTTGTTTGCTTTTTCGTTTGTTTATTTGTTTGTTTGTTTGTTTGTTTGTTTTTACAGACCACATTCCTCTCCTCGTAAAAATATCAAAAAAAAATGTTTACTTTAATTTTCTTATTTCAAAGTCCAAAAAATTAGGCTTCCGTTTATGAACTAGCACCATTCAAAATTAATAAAAGTAAACAAAACATATCTACCCAATGAATTGTCTTTTTAAAACTGTAAGAATTATCCTCTTGAATATCAATTTTAAAATGTTTCAATTTCGTAAGAGAAGTAGTTGATACACAAAAAAAAAACATGTTGACGCCAAAATTTTATGTGGAAATTTCTTTTAAAATAAACTTTGTCTTTTAGTACTTTCGTAACGGACATTTTATCAAAATTCGATAATTAGCCGTTGCCCTGTCAGTTGGAGATCTAGAAAGCCCATTTGCAGAAGGGTAAGAGCTCCTCCCTACGAGGCAACTTGTTGGTCACGCGTAATGCTTGGGGACTGGATCTTGGAAGTTGAGCAAACCGTGACTCGGCAGCGAAAATGATTACGTAAGCTGTAATACTCCATTATGGTCCTTAATGGGCTTGACAGGCGGTCAGAGAGGCACGATTTGATCAATCGACTGGTTATTTTAAGCCCTAGCACCTGTATAATCGTTCTAAACATATTCTTCAAATTGTCCTTGTGGCAAACAAACACCCAACTCTTTTATCTTAAAGGTGCTACAAGACGGTGGCTGAAAGTTAATCGCATTAAGAAAAACAAGATTTTGAATGTTCTGGGTTTAACACTAAACTACATCAAATGGTGAGGCTCCAGTCTTGGAGTTTGGGCAATGTGGAGTACCAATTTATTGCCATTACTCTTAGGTCCACTCTGACCTGGAGTAGAAGGGTTCCATCAATGGGTCAAATAGAACTGTTCAATCATTTACAAAGAATTATTATTACTGGTGATTTAGAACCATACACCTGTGGGCAAATTGTCCCTATTAGGAATACCAGATAAATAGAATTACTTATGTTTAAAAGCAATACTTGAAACCATTTAACTGCGTGTAAACAAATGATTGGTATTATATAGAATTATTAGTATAAGATAGCAATACTTGAAACAATTTTAACTGTGTGGAAACAAATGAACCCTAACTCATTTTAAAATAAAGTTACCTACAAACTATTTGTTTAAAAATCATATATATAACAGGATTTGACCTTAAATAACCCACTAGTGTTGATATGCAATAAAACCTTTAGAGCGTCGAAAAAGTGAGAGGTGTTGCTTTGTTTTCTTTTTTTAGGGGATATACCAATTTATTTTTTAAAGAACTACAGACAACTATAATCATATTTACCAACCCCTCCGCTTGGGCAGGATATGACACAAGGTCAATTTTTAAGCGGAGTTTAACAGGTTTCAATTCAGAGTTTTCCTTCTCCTAGACTAGTTGCCTCATAGCTGGAGGGAGAATATTTGAATTCATACCTTTCCTAAGGGTATTAGTGCGATGTGAAATGCAATCAGTCAGGTCCATGATTTGAACTCGTGTCGCCGTGTCCATATCCTGCGACGATAACCATTACACCACGGGCACTACTGACAACTAAAATCACTTTTTGAATAGTATTTCTTTATCTTTAATTGTAGCTGCTTTTCAAAGCAACTATACAGACATTCAGTATACGGCTGAGTCTAGTGATGCTAATTCCAGTCTCGTCTGGAGTTTATTCTCCATATTTGACCTGTTCTACAGACAATTATTTTGAGCGAATTTGAGGTATCTTGCTAGCTAATAGTTACCCAGACACCGGGGAGTACAAGAATTTATACCAAATTTAATTCCACAAAGGTGTAGTAGCAAATATAAATGAGGAGATATAAAACAGTGCTTTATATATGATCAGTGCAAAACACGGCACGACCCGGATCTCCTGAAGTAAATAGTAGAATTAATGAAGAAAAGGAATGTATTTCAGACATTTCTGCATTTATATTGAATTCCCTTATACGTCTAATTCGAGCTTAGCAAAATATTCGATTCATTTTTTTTTTTTTTTTTTTTTGCGTGCGCGCAAATTTTCGGCGTCTGACTGGCACGTACTGCATGCCGCTCATGAAGTGCAGCGTGCGCGCGTCTCTTGATCCAAAATTTAAAATGATGAAGCAAAAAAACTAATGTACTGCGTAGCGTTACTTCTCAACGTTGTATCCCAAAAACAAAGATGGCTGATAATAAACCGACCAGTGTACGTTAGAATCGTACATAATTCGATTACGCGCAGATAAAATCCCACACGTACAGACCAACTACAATACTCTCTCACACCTTGCACATTAGTACACTCAGTAAGAAAAAGCAAGATACACTTTAAAATTGTCTGTTGACATTCATTTACAGCAAGTTATATGTATTACTTTGGTGAGTATTTAAATATATTTTGTTTCTTTATATATATATATATATATATATATATATATATATATATATATATAGTATGTTTTATGTTTGTGCATTTATCTCATTTTTAATATTTTTAACAAATTTATGAAAGACGACAACGGTGACATAGATTGTCTTAATATTTTGGTCTCATTCTCACCTGACTTCAAATGTTTTATTCAATTTTGTATATAATGTTATTTATTAAGTTTAAGTTAGTTGTGGCACAAGGCCAGAAGAATGAAGCACCTTGCGAGAATCAAACTCACTAACAATTTTCTGCTGATCAAACTTTCTAGCCATCACACCATGTAAGGTACCCTTAGATGATGTGAAGTTCTCAAAGCTTTATATATATATATATATATATATTGTCTGTATTTAACCAACTTACCACGGTGAAGGTATGTAACACATGGTCGGTTTATTATGAGGTGCTTCACATGAAGCAAGTCTCCTAACGGGGGAATCAAAATTTGCTCACATTCCTTTGGCATTTTTTTAGGAAAGCCTCAGTCATCGGGCAATTAAACCAGCCCTAACCCTTTTTAAATGTAAAGTGAGGTGTAGCCTGGGATTAAGGCCTCCTGGAATTGAGTTCATTGATTTTATAATATCTAGAACTCTTGGTACGAATGTCAAGGAGTCATTAATTTTTCTTATATATATATATATATAGTTGTTCACTGAAATTTTGATCAGACAACTATCTTCGAATTATGTTATGCATAGAGCAGTATTCGGTTTAGAGAAATACTTCTTTAAATACAATATTTGTAGCTTCGTTTCTGCTACCAGTGATTGGCTTTTAATCTAAATAAATTTCTAAAAACACAATGTTCTTATAATTCAGTTTGTTATCATACCACTCTAATGAAATCTGAGCATCTCTCTCTCTCTCTCTCTCTCTCTCTCTCTCTGTGTGTGTGTGTGTGTGTGTGTTTTATGTCATATCAAACTTCGTGGGTTATTTAAATGTACACTTGTAGAGGAACAGCAGTGATACTATTTAACCAATAACTAGGAGTGATAATGGGATTCATACCTTTCCCCAAGGGTATTAGTCTGAAAGTGATCGTAATAGCGTAGCTGGGGTTCGAACGCGTTTACTATGATGTCACAGTTCCAACACTTAAGTCATTAATGCCACGTAGAGTTTTGACAAGTTTTGACTGTCATTGCTGATGCAATGAGTTAGACCACCTGTAGCCCATCTCTTTGAATCTTTATGCCAGACTTGGAAAAATGTTTGCGCGTATCTAACATGGTTTCTCTGCTTTTTAGAAATTAAATCAAGGTTGGTTGGTTGGTTGGGAGTGCGGTGTCTAGTGCCATATTAAACTTTGTGGGTTATCTTATGCCAAATCTATATATATATATATATATATATATATATATATAATTTGTGAGCAAATAATTTTTATACGAATTGTTTGAGAGTAAAACTGACGTTACTTGACAAGTGTATTTTATGCTGATGGTTTCGCTTTGTATATATATATATATATATATATATATATATATATATGCAAGATTGAGGTTTTCAATTATTTTCAATATAGGATCTACTTGGTCGATCCTTGGGAGTTGCGTTGGTTTTCTTGGTTTCTATTCTATTGTCTTTTTATATTTTTTTTCATTTTATTATTTATGTTGAGGGGTCTCTGGGTTAATTTGAAGAGGGGTTTGAAATTTTCAGTCGTTTTTGTTTCGTGGTTGGTTGAATAAGATTCATTTTGGATGGATAGAAAGGTTCGAATTTGACTGGGGTTGTTAGAATGTTTTGGCTTTTCATAGTTGGCTTTGGTGTTTAGTTTTAGTTTTGTGATATGGGTTTTTTTCTGGAATTATCTATTTTGGGAATTGGAGGGAGGTGGACCAGTGAATTAAATCAATTAAATAGATAGATAGATAGATAGATAGATTCGGCAGTGCAGAGGGGTTTAATCATCATTACTGATGTAGTGAGCTTGATCTCCTGTTGCTGTGTTCTATTGTCTTTATCATTTTTACCCAACCCCTCCGCTCAGGCAGGATATGACACAAGGTCAATTTTTAAGCGGAGTTTAACAGGTTTCAATTCAGAGTTTTCCTTCTCCTAGACTAGTTGCCTCACCAAGGCTGAAGAACCTAGTCTGCCCTACTATTTACCCATAGCTGGAGGGAGAATAATTGGATTCATACCTTTCGGAAATGCTATGTGAAATGCAATCAGTCTCGTCCAGGATTTGAACTCGTGTCGCCGTGTCCATTTCCCACGACAATAACCATTACACCACGGGCACTTCCTTGTCTTCCATTGTCTTTATGCCAGACAAAACACCTCGGAAGAAAAATCTATTTCGGTCTTAGAAAAAAATCCCTGTTGTGGTCACGTGCCAAGTACGACCAATCCCGTCCACCGAACCGACTTTCATACTTTCTCTCCTGCTTGCTTATAACAACACAGACGTACTTCTAGTCTTTTATCTTTAATATAACTGAAACAGACAAATACTTTTGATGATTCTTTTCATAAAAAAAGCCTCCAACAAAATTTGGGCCGGTATTCCTTATCTTTAAGAGCCTATTGTAATGAAAACAGGACAAGAGATTCTGTCTAGTAATCTTTTATTCAATTAAGAATCTTACTACTCGTCTACTTGACAAGCGGAAATGTACAGCTTTTATAGCTTGGATTATCAAAGAGGAGATAATCCATCTTTACAACACCTGTCTTTTGATAAATACGAGCCAAATGTTTATCAGTGATGGTGCTTCATCAAAGAAGGTTGAATCGCTATAACTCTAAGAATAAAATACAAACAAAAAGAATCGAAGAATATATCTGTCTATATGATCAGATTTAGATAATTCCAGCTGCTTAACCTTCGTCGTCTAATTGGTGAGTTTCTGTCAAAGAAAGTAGCCAAAACTCAAGAGAAGTTTATTAATTATTCCCGATCCACGCTACTAACTTTATCGAAAATTCGGTTTATGTTTCGGTCTCTTTGTTAGATGACATATCAACCTTCCAGGGTTATTTAATGCCAAAGCCAGCTGGAGTTCGAATTTGCTTACGACGATATCACTGTCCAACGTGTTAGCCACTATGATACGGGGACTACTCCTAATTAAATAGTACAAGTTCATTTCTTATAAACTAATTATGCTTGTGTTTTGGTAGTATTTTACGAATATGTTACCTCTGTTTGGTGCTAAAATTCATTAGGGGTATAAACTGAACCCACTCCAATCCAAACACGTCATATTTCTGATCGACTTGCAGCTCAATTCGAACCCTGTGTAAAATCTCACTTTCTACACAGCTGTCGAAATGGTGGGGCTTTTATAATTCAAAACTCTCCTAAAGACACAATTTCATTTGATAATCGTCTTGCTTGATATTCAAAAAGTGTTGTGATTCTTATACGAATGTTTCCCAAACCGATAAGCTGTGGTAATCTCATCTGGTGACGAATTATCTGAACGGGATAAGTCGGTCCCTTCTCCGGAAGAACAATAATGCCAGTTAATTGAATATAAACATTTTTATAACAGTATATCAAGTGAAATAAAATCAACTATCGTATGTCAGCTCTTGTTATATAAAACAAAATATAGCATCTGGACTAGCTATACGTGTGTTAACTTTAGCAACTTAGAGAAATGTTGGATTCATTCACTGATGAGTGCGTAGGTATGTGTATTAGAGTTTTCTCTTGGATGACAGCTGTCAAAATTGCTTGTGTGTGTTCTGTCACTGAATACAAGTCGATGCGTTCTCTCCACAGTCCAAACTCCGTTAAACTTGTGACATAAAATAACTATATTCTTCTTCATACTTCTTCATAATCCATATCTATTCCCATGCCGAAAATACATTCCAATTCAGCATTTGTTCAAATCAAGTTCAATGGTCATTTCCTCTACATTTACTGACTCAGAAACAATATTCTAATATAGTCAGCTCCTCTGGCTGTGACTTCTTGCCAGTTTCGAAATCCTAACACGGTTTGACCTATACAAACACACACCTGGTCTCCTCAACAATCAACCTGTTTATTCTCTAAGGAAACTTAAAAAAAACTGCTTTTTTACTTTACCCTAATCAGACCGCTGTGAAGAAAATTATAACTAAATTAACTCTGTTATATTACCATCAGTTAACACTGTCATAGTGATATACAGAGAGGTATTTATATTATAGATTGATTTTAACAGCATGTCCACCCGTCTGTGGTTATTTTATGCCTAGAGGTTAGGGAATCACGTTCATTGTGTGTTCATATCTATCCATTTGTTTATTTATTTTTACACACGGTCTTATTGAATACAAATAATTTTTTAACAGATCAACTTAAACCAATAGATGAGACCCTAACAGGTACTACCACTCATGATCAAACTGGACCTGGCAATGAAGAGGTATTTCACACTAGCTAGACCTCCAGAACTAGGGCCTCACCATGAGATACAGTTTAATGTCATACCAAAGAAAACCATTTTGAGGAGGTAGTGATCTTAACCCTCTGCAAAGGATACAGTCAGGTTATTCTAATCCCTGCCGACAAGGCTGTGAGAGGTATTTGTATTGTATCCCCTTGGCTGTAAATGTAACGAGAAGGCCCTTTTGCGCGTATGCATAGGCATTGCTGAAATTTGCCCTATTTCTTGCAACTAGTGCCACGAGGTCCACGCTTGCTTTGCTTTTTATTCGGCTGCTTCCCACCTGAAGACAAAAACACGACTAAAAGAGACGTCACATTTTCAATCGCAGTTCGATCACCGAAAATGTCTGGATGTATGTACGAGTCTATTATACTGACGCCGACATCTAGTTTCTGAGACTGACTTAGTCACAATTATATTTTTATCACTGGTTGATGTGCATATCCTTAAAGTTGATTGCTTACAATCTCGAATTTCACATATAAAACACACACTTGGAGGCGCGCTTAACGCAACGGTTTTACTAGTAGGAAATGAAATTGGTGAACCCGACTTTATATCTTATTTTATTTATTTTATTCGGTGTATTTTATTTTATTTATTTTATCTTATTTCATATATTCTATTTTTATCCATTTTTTTATTTATTTTTCATTTTATCTTATTTTCATTTCAATCTATATATTTTTATCTATTTATTTATATTTTTTATGTAGCTCAATTTTTCAAAATTTATCTTATTATTTCATTTTATCTTATTGTATTTTTATTCTATTTGATTTTATTTCATTTTTATTTTATTTCATTTTCTGTATTTTATTTTCATTTATATAGTTAATTTTATTAATTTATTTATTCATTAATTTATTTATTTATTTATTCAGTTTTATTTTTCAAAGCTGGGCAATCCTATAAAAGTGCATGCTTCGAAGACTGAAAATGTCTCAGCTTATAAATCATTAAACAAGGAGGTTCCCGTGGTGTAGTCGTTATCGTCGTAGGAAATGGACATGGCAACACGAGTTCAAACCTCTGAACGAGACTGATTGCATTTCACATAGTACTAATACCCTTGGGAAATATATGAATCCAATTATTCTCCCTCCAGCTATGGGTAAATAGTAGGGCAGACTAGGTTCTTCAGCCTTGTTGAGGCAACTAGTCTAGGATAATGAAAACTCTGAATTGAAACCTGTTAAACTCCGCTTAAAAATTGACCTTGTGTCATATCCTGCCCGAACGGAGGGGTTGGTAAATATGATAAATCATTAAACAAGAGATCCCCATATCAGCACCAAACATCGTTAATTATCGATTTTACTACTTGATTTGTTGTTATATAAAACAAAATAACTGCGTTATTTAACGTACCTTTTTTTAATTTACGCCTAGTCTTGATTCTCTCTCTCTCTCTCTCTCTCTCTCTCTCTCTCTCTCTCTCTCTCTCTCTCTGTATATTCCCGACATTAATACCTGCTTTCCACTGATATTACTTTGACTCTGAAAAGTCCCTATTTTAGCCTAAACATATCAGAAAAGAGTTTGAGGGACCAAATAATTCTTTGAATGATGCTAATTGCCTTTCTCACAACTCTAGACAGTTTCATAAATCGAAAGATGTTGCTCACTAGAAGTTTCTTCGATGTTTCATGATTTTGCTTATTTCATTTTTATTTTATTTATTTATTTAATACTTTTTTGATTGATTTTAACGGCATGCCAACTCGTCTAGAGTTATTTTAGGCCTACATGTTATGGAATTGCGTTAATTGTACTTTCATATTTACATTTTTTATGCAGTTGTTCCTTCATAGATTTTTGTTTTTGTGTTTTACCTACAGTCCTATTAAATATGAATAATTTTTTAACAGATCTATTCGATGGAACCCTAACAGGTACAACAACACTGGGTTAGAGGGGACCTGGGAGTAATAGCTATGAAGGGATACTCTAAACTCCCTCAAATCTCCAGAACTGGAACTTCACCATCAGATGCAGTTCAGTGCCATACCTAGGATACCTTTTAGAAGAGTGTTAAACCTTTGTATACAGTTATTATTCTAAGATCTACCGGCAGGTCGGTTTGAAACTAGGCCAATAATTCATCTTCTAAGATTGGAAATATCTCAACTTATAAATCATTGGTTTGATTTCTTTGTTTAAAGGCATATCAATCTTTGCGGATTATTTAATGCCAAAGATATCCTTGCCAAAGAACAAAACTGGTACTATTTAACCTATAGCTGAGAAAGAGCTTTATACCTTTCATAAGGGTATTAGTCCTAAAGTGAATGTAATAGGGCGACTGATGCTCGAACTCGGTTACTACAATGTTGAATTCCAACACATTAGCCACGAAGTCACTGGAACCCCATCCTTAATAATCATCGCCTAAGAGATCATATATCAACACCAAAGATCGTTAATTAGCAGTTTCGCCACTTTACCCGACTAGCGCCAAACAACGTTGACAAATTAACGGACTTCTTTTGAAATTCCCGTCAAATCTAATTTTGTCTTCCACACACTGTTTTCCAGGGATATTACTTAGATTCTGAAAAACACCATTGTTTTATTCTTAGCCAACACATGTCAGAAAAGGTGTTAATTATTATAACGAATACTTATATATATATATATATTTCATCTATGTGGTTTATAAAACGAAATCAGAATAAAAACAAAATCTCACTTCCGAGTAGATAAAAAAAAAGGTGATCTAAACAATAAACTGAAGGTTTCTTTAGTTTTATTTATTTTGTTTTTAACATTTACTTCTTGCTATCATCCTTGTTTTCTCATTTTTTACGTGACAAGCTTTTTTATACTAAGAAGGCGTAAAAGACTTTCTCTTTCAATATTTCAATTTTCTAACCGTCTTGTCTTTTTGTTTTGTTTTGCTTTTTGTTTTGTTTTGTTTTTCTTTTTCTTTTTTTTTTTTCTTTTTTTTTTCGCTAGAACTATTTTAGATATATTTCGTAAGATTCTTATTTACATGTGGATACGTAGCTGTTCTTTGAGTCAGTCAATATTTACTCCTTTCCCTCCTCAGATGAAATCGGATAAATCTTTTCCTTTGGATGATTTGTTTGTATTCGTACTAGGGTTAATTTTAAACCAAAGGAAGACTTGGTTGGCTGGTTGGTTGTTGGTTGGTTGGTTGGTTGTATTTCATGGCAAATCAACCCTTGTGGATTATTTAATGCCAAGTCCGGTTAGTACATATATCGTATATATATAATTTGTGAGCGAATAGTTTGTAGGCAGCATTGTTTTTAAACGAGTCAGAGCTCATTTGTTTGGACATAGATAGATGGTTTCAATTATTGTAATCCAACACTAATAATCCTATTCAAAATTAATCAATTGTTAGTACATGGTTAAATGGTTTCAAGCATTGCTATTTAACACTAATAATTCTATTTAATAATAATAATTCCTAATAAAATATTGAACAGTTCTATTTGACCTGTTGGTGGAACCCTAACTGGTACTACCACTCTGGTCAGAGTGGGCTTGAGAGTAATGATAATGAAGAGGTACTCCACATTATCCAAACTCCAAGACTGGAGCCTCACTATCAGATGCAGTTTAATATCATACCCGACACACTAGGGAAAGTTGATTACCTCATGGCGCCATTATCTTTCTCAATGGCCTCATTTTAATACTTCTGAAACCAAATCTGCCTCATTTTTTAGATCACTGTTTGATATATTCTAGTTTTTAAAAATTTGGGGGTCATTTTCAAGGAAATAATTAAGAGCACAACAGTTTTCTCTTATTCACCAATATTCGAAGCTTTCGAGCAAAATCTATGTTTTCCTCACTTCTTGATTTGCCCAATGCTTCGCAGAAAAGAAAAGGTGTAAGAAATAACAAGTGCCTGTCTTTGCTAATGACATTACAAATCAAGAAAGTAGACGAATACCAAGAAAAATTCCGTTAGAGCGTCAGTTATTCTAAAATTATTAACGTATCGATATACTTATTTATCAGTTGCTAATTGGTTTTTGATACAAATTTTCTTGGTCAGTGATGAGTACCTATAATATTCCGGCTAGTATGAAACCGCTCCTTCCTCAACCCTTGGAACACGTTACATCAACATACCAGTGGTACTTCTATTTTCACCCAATGAGGTCACGCTGAAATAGCAGATAAATTTAGGCTCAGGAGCTCAGAGCTCAATGGGTTAAGAAAACTGTTTTTGGTACCTTCCGGTATGACTTCTGATTTAGTTTCAGACTATTTCCTGACCATTTATCACCCAAATGTCATAAAGGTATCGTTAGAAATAAATACAATAGTACCTTTAATTCTGACTTCACATAAAAAGGTAGATCAGCAAATATGACAAGTAGCCATTAGCTAAATTTGATCTGAAATTTTCACTCTATAATGTTCAAACTATGGGATTAATATTCGCCACTGAGTTAAATGCATTTGCAAGGAAGGAGATTATGTTGAAAAGCAAAAATTTATTATTTTTAACTACAAGTCATCATTAGATACGAACTTAATTTGTCTACATCATTTTTAACAACAAAATAGCGATACCGAAACAAAATACGATATTAGAGTTGTCTGTAATACAAGGTTACTAAAAATTGTCCTGCAGTTGATAGTCTATGTCTGTATCAGGCTTAACTTAAATTGGCACAAAGCAGCAAAATTTGGACTTCGTACGAGGGCGGAATTTATAACGACAAAAATAGTCTCTAAAATATTTGCTGATTAAACTGAACCTATTTTCCCCATTGTAAAACACATATACTGAGTGAGTTTCGCTTAGTTTGGCAGAAAGCCATAATAATAAAACCCCAATGAGGATCGAACTTACTACCGTAAAAATGGTACCATTATTCACTGGGATTGCTAAACATTACTTCGCAGCAGAAGTCATATTTATTTACCAAGCTTGATCTAGCCCAACAAACGTCGGTCAACAAACTGTACAAGAAACATTAGCTTCTCAAATAATACTCCACAGCACACACACACACACACTCTCTCTCTCTCTCTCTCTCTCTCTCTCTCAATCACACACACACTGTATATCATCATAATCATCAAGTCATGCTGATAATAATGAGTCCTTTGATTTTCGCTATCCGTCCTCTATAATCTATTGCTCCTAACAGGTCCTCTGGACTGCATCTGGTGTCAGCACAAAAGTGTTGTATGTATGTCTTTGCTGGTCGACCAACGACTGGTGTGTTCATGTGTAGGAGTCTATATAGTATTAGTATATATATAGTATAGTATATATATATATATATATATATATATAATATATATATATATATATATATATATATATATATATATATATATATATATATATATATATATATATATATATATATATATATATATATATATATATAATATATATATATATATATATATACTATATATATATATATATACTATATATATAATATATATATATATATATATATATATATATATACTATATATATATATATAGACAGAGAGAGGAGGTGCCCGTGGTGTAATTGTTATCGTCGTAGGAAATGAACACAGCGACACGAGTTCAAATCCTGGACGAGACTGATTGCATTTCACATAGCACCAATACCCTGGGGAAAGGTATGAATCCAATTATTCTCCCTCCAGCTATGGGTAAATAGTAGGACAGACTAGGTTCTTCAGCCTTGTTAGGCAACTAGTCTAGGAGAAGGAAAACTCTGAATTCAAACCTGTTAAACTCCGCTTAAAAATTGACCTTGTGTCATATCCTGCCCGAGCGGAGGGGAATAAGGAGGTGCCCGTGGTGTAATGGTTATCGTCGCAGGATATGGACACGGCGACACGAGTTCAAATCCTGGACCTGACTGATTGCATTTCACATAGCACTAATACCCTTGAGAAAGGTATGAATCCAATTATTCTCCCTCCAGCTATGGGTAAATAGTAGGACAGACTAGGTTCTTCAGCCTTGGTTAGGCAACTAGTCTAGGAGAAGGAAAACTCTGAATTCAAACCTGTTAAACTCCGCTTAAAAAATTGACCTTGTGTCATATCCTGCCCGAGCGGAGGGGTTGGGTAAATATGATAAAGACAGAGAGAGACAGACAGGTACAGACAGGGACAGAGACATACCCACTTAAAAAATTGACCTTGTGTTGCATATTCTCGTGTGGAAGGGGGGATTACATTATATATATATATATATATATATATATATATATATATATAAGACTCTGCTAAGATTGATTAAGAAATATCAAAACCGGTTTTTATTTTATTTTTTATTTTTGTTATTTGCACGTTGGGGTATATTTTTTCTTTTACTACCCGAGTATGAATGGTGGTTCAGGGAACGTGGTTGTCTTATTTGCTTTTACATTTTATATATTTTGACGCATTCACATCCACATTCACTCATATGTGCAAGTTTATGTGCGCGCGCGCGCGCGCGTGTGTGGTGTGTGTGTGTGTGTGTGTGTGTGTGTGTGTGTGTGTGTGTGTGTGTGTAAACAAATGACTCGGCACATAAACATTGGCATTATGATTTTATTAATCTATCATTAATCCCGAATTCATTTACACTTAGTACATATTTAACATTATGATTTACCATTTTCGTTATGACATGGTTGTTGGTTGGTTGGTTGGTTGGTTAGATTTATGCATGTCAACCTTTGTAGGTTATCTAATGCCAAATCCATTTTTATACAAATAATCGATTCTATTTCAAACAATTCAGTTTAGCATGAGTTCACAGTTTAATTATCAAAAACGTTTCTATTTCAATGTATTCTGTTTATTCAAACAGTTCTAATTCAGATAATTCAGTTTAGTATAAGTACAGATCTTGTTTGCACACAGTTAAATGTCAAAACAGTTCTATATTAAACAATTCAGTTTAGTTTAAGTAGAGTTTCAATGTCAAAAACAATTTCATTTCAAACAATTCAGTTTAGCATAAGCACGCAATTTAAATGTAAATACAAAGTTTATTTGTCAAAAAACATTTCTATTTAAAGCAATTCAGTTTAGTCAAACAGTTCCAATTCAAACAATTCAGTTTAGCATAAGTATGCAGTTCTATTTAACCTATAGATAGGACCCTTATCAGGTGCAACCACTCCGGACCAGAGTGGAACTGGAAGCAATGGTAATGAAAGGGTGCTCCGCATTCCCGAAAGCTCCAGCATCACTGGAACCTCACCATCAGATTGTTTAGTGTCATATCCAGGACACTCATTGGGGGGGGCTTACCCCTCTGCAGAGGTGCAGTCAGGTGTATTCTACAGTCCCAGCTAACTGGTCAATGCAAAGAGTTAATGTCAAAACAGTTTTATTTTAAATAATTCAGTTTATTTTAAATAATTCAGTTTATTTTAAATAATTATTTTAAACAGTTTATTTTAAATAATTATTTTAAATAATTCAGTTTATTTTAAATAATTCAATTTCGCATAAGTACACACTTTAAATGTCAAAATAACCACGCTTTAGTTCTATTTAACCCATAGATAGGACCCTTATCAGGTGCTACCACTCCGGACCAAAGTGGACCTGGGAGCGATGGCAATAAAGGGGTACTCCGCATTCCCCAAAGCTCAAGTATTACTGGAACCTCACCATCAGATTGTTTAGTGTCATATGCAGGACACTCGTTGGGGTGGGTCTTACCCCTCTGCAGAGAAGCAGTTGGTGTATTCTGCAGCCCTAGCCAACTGAACAAGTTATGACATGGTATTTATTTATACTAACCTAACTCCACCGCATAAGCAGAATGCAACACAAGGTCAATTTTAAGCGGAATGTAGCAAGCTTAAATTTAGTGATCCCTCTCTTAGACCGGCTGCTAGGCAAAGGCTAAAGAGACCAGTTTGCCTACCTATTTACTCAGCGCTGGAGGAGAATAGTTGGATTCATAGCGTTCCCAAGTGTATTAACGTCATAATATATATATATATATAGGATAATAGCAAAAAGGGGAATCATGTTTATGAGTAAAAACTAAAATCGAAACAAAACTGAAGGGACCCTTTCGTCCGGCACTTTATCAATAGTTACACCGGTTCGTTTAAAACATTACGAACAGCAATTAGTGAGAGGGGATGAATAATGATCAATAACTGGAGAAGAGAGGGACGAGAATTTAAAAAAACCCACCATAACTCACCAAATCCCACCTTCTAAATTCCCCCAAAAAAGCAACTTCGGTGGTCTTCTCTGCTTGCTTAGAGGCAAGGCTTATTCGGCCAAATAGTTATTGATTCTAAAACACCAAGATATTTCTTGCTGTAAGCCTTGTACAAGACAGAAAAAAAAACTGATGCGAATAGTTTTCCCGGCATTTATAGCTCTCGCACAGGTGTTCGCCAGAAGCTAATTCCTGTGCTTGAAAGCACCCGAATGTTAGTTTGGGAGACCGTTTAAGTAAAGATCGAGACACGTGCTATTTTTTTTGTTTGTTTTTTGTTGTTGTTTTTTTTTTTTTTTTTTTTTTTTTAGGTTTTACTAAATAACATGATTTCCCTTTTTGCTATTATCATAAGATTTTGCAGTACCAAGAATTTGTTTATATATATATATATATATATATATATATATATATATATATATATATATATATATATATATATTGTAATTGTGTTGGCTGTCACTAATTCACTTTGTAGTTTTGTGGCGAACCAAGTGTGATATAATTTGGAGTGTGTCTGAGATAGAGCTATTATATAATAATAATAATAAATAAATGTATATTAGATTTATATATTTACACTTCCATGGAATTAGATATATAAATCTACTATATATATATATATATATATATATATATATATATATATATATATATATATATATATATATATATTGTAACATCATAAGATAAATGTCAGAAAAACTATTTTCAAAATATCTTCCACGCGTTCTTTTTAAATAGTATTTGCATTCAAAACTGTTTCAACTGAAGATATTCTTCTTGTTTTTTTTTAAGGAAAAAGTGGCCGTTTGCTTCGGATGGAAAACATTGTAATTTGTTAAAGAAGAAAATATTTTCCTTGGCAGACATTTAAATGAGACTCTCACCGGATACAGTGACTATCAACAATAACTATTCATTTATGATCGAGTAACATTAAAATATACTCAATGGCAGTATGTTATCCGGCGCTAATAATCAAACAATTCAACGATATCAACTTTAAGATCAGAAGAAAAATTAACCCTTTCTTGGAACATTCAAGGGTAAATCAGAAACATTTATCACTTCAGATTTCCTATATCTTCTTAAGTGCTCATGTTACTTTGTGAACATTTTTGCTGAAAATCATATTTGTGGTGTTTATATCTCTTCACAAAGAGAACCTGAAGGTTCTTTACCGGATTAATCTGACCTGGAAAAGAGAGAGAAAAAAAAGTTGTTACACTTTATGCTTCATCAGTTTGAGTATTATTCTCATAATCTCAAAAGGAGGAATCTGTTCACTCGCTTGAATCGCGACGTCTTAAGAACAGGAAAAAAAAGTGAAGAAAAAAGCTATTGGTCATCTTCAGACACCACTAAAATATATTCAATTGTAACCCATTGACTATCATCTGAAAGATTTCACTTTATTTTCTTTTGGTATATCACAGAAAAATAGGACGAAGAAATTAGGTTGGATATCAAAGGTGTCTGCAAAGTTCTACACCGACGTTTTAATAATGAGTTTCTACGATGTGTCACACGGTCTTGAATCTAAATCTGCAAATAATTCCTCTTCATCGTCGTCATCGACTACTATAACAGTGCTAAGAAGTACACTCCTGTTTCTTATAGTACTCACTATCATCGTAACAAATATTATTAACATTTTTATAATAATTAAATTACGAGAGCTTCAGATTGTTGGCAAGGTTTTATTTATCAATCTTAGCATCGCAGGTTTGCTAAACGGTGCCATCGTATGTATTCCTGGCTTTATCACCTCTATGAAAAACTTTTGGTTTCTGGGTGATGCTTACTGCCAATTTTCCAGCATTGTCAATGGTTCGTGTTCCTCTGTAACTATTTGGACTTTGGCCGCCATCAGCATGGATCGTTATATGGCCATCCAACATCCTATCAGTTATCGAAGCTCAGCTAAATTCTGGTTAATCCTTATAATAATTGCCTCCTTCTGGTTGGCTGGAATAATCACTTTTACTGCACCATTATTCGTTAAAAAGGATTATTATGAATATCAGTCAAGTGTTTTTATATGCAGCATGTTTTGGAAGTCTACAGCCTTTTGTATAATTACTGGGTTATACATACCAATTTTGAGCGCTTTTATTATATTCTGGTCTTCTTATAAGATCACTAAGTGTTTAAAAGGTATTATTAAGACAAAAATAAACCGCAGATATTCAATGGGCACCTTCCGAACGATGAAAACCATGCGCATAATTATCATACATGCTATCACATATTTTACTGCCTGGGCACCGTATACTATCGGTGTTTATCTAGTCTCTTTTGGGACGATCAAGAAAATTCCCGAATATATGGATTTTGTAATCACTTGGTTAGCAAACTGTAGCTGCTTCATGAATGTTTTCATCTACAGTATAAATTCTGAAGAATATCGGAGACGCTTACGCAACAGCCTTAATTTTTTCAAAAGTCTTTCACTGAACCAAGGCAGCGATCAACAATTAGAAAATAACATTGCAACAATTTCGAGGGTTAAAAACTAACATTTCTGGAATTCTTCGATTTTGCGGCGTTCAATAAAGTTGGATGAACTACCACCCAGTGTAGATGATGTTCAAAAAGAGACATAAATATTTTTAATGTCTTTTACGTCTTTTTAGTTTATATTTTCACGCAACGTAAATTTCTCTTTTCACTTCCGTATTACCCTCTACCAACACCCCTATATTTTCTAGGTTTTTAATCTTGAAGTGGTACCAAATGAAAGACAGTTTTCCGAATTACCATTGTGTTTACGGGGGCTAATTAAAACATAGCAAGCATGAATTCAAAAAACTAATGAATAACTATTTCTTAATTACATATTTTAAAAAGAAAGGAAATAAAGGAACAGTATTAAAAAAAATCCAGGAACATTGAATTATCCATCGATCATAGCCTTTGATATTATTATTTACATGCAAAGAAAAGTAAGGGAATTTTAATAAGTTATGTACTTATACAGTTGTTTACACGCTACAAAAACGATGCTGGTTTATTCTTAAGTTATCAAATATAAAGGACCTATAAAGATATGAGCTCATAAGTATTTTTAAACACTTTTCTCTCTGAGTAAAACTGAACAACTCCTGATGCGCATTTTATTATATATCAATAATGATATATATATATATATATATATATATATATAGTCATATGTGTGTGTGTGTGTGTGTGTGTGTGTGTATTGAAATTAATGAGTCCACAAATGATTTCAAAAGTTTGGTATTTAGCTTTTATTATAATCATTAATTCATATACTTATGCCTTACAGGTGTTTCGGACTTTTATGAATGTTTTCGGGTTTTCGAAGGGATAAGATTTTCTTTCACTGATTATATTACATACCCAGCATCTATTATTTTTGCATTTCAAGAAACTATGCGTTATCTGTTCTCGAAATTTGTGTGTGTTTAGCGTGTGTTTTAAGTTTTTTGGTTTTTGTTTGCTTTTCATAATTTCTGCTGGATCTAATATATTTTTAATTCTATTATTGTCTTTTTAAATTGATCTAAGTTCTTTGATGTTTCTGTGAATAGCTCTGGGTATTTTTCTTTTGTTTTGTTTAGTTTTATTTTTTGTTGTTGTTGTATGTTGAGACATATGCAAAGGGTTGTTTTTTTAAGGTTCGTAGTTCTTCTAATGATACAATTTTTCCACTGATTTAAATCCCTTATTTATTAGTGTTGCGATATATCTACTCAGTTGGAGAGATACGCGTAATTCTTCAATGTGGGCTTCTTGGAGGTTAGAGTGTAAGGGTTGTAAAGTATGTATATGTGTGTGTGTGAAAAAATTTTTTACATAAACAAGGTAAAAGAAAGCGAAACAACAAAAAGGACAAAAATCTATCTACTGCTCAGTTGGAGAGTTACGCGTAATTCTTCAATGTGGGCTTCTTGGAGGTTAGAGTGTAAGGGTGTAAAGAATATATATATATATATATGTGTGTGTGTGTGTGTGTGTGTGTGTGTGTGTGTGTGTGTGTGTGTGTGTGTGTGTGTGTGTGTGTGTGTGTGAAAACATTTACATAGACGAGGTACAAGAAAGCGAAACAACAAAAAGGACAAAAATCTATCCAATATCCTTCAAAACATGTAAGTAAGAGTTTTGAATACATGAGTGTACATACATGCATACGTGTGTGCATATACACGCACAGAATACATACTATATATACGCAAAAGACAAAAGAAAATTCACAAAGTCTACAGGTCATCACGAACAATCAACTCCAATGACACATTCACTGATACAAAACTTGGAATTTAACAAAATTAAAACAACCTATTAAAACAATTTTTAGTATAAAAGAAACATCCGAAACTTAACAGTCAAATTGCCTGAAGAGGACATAAAAGTCCGAAATACGTCTAGTGTACAAGTATATGAAATAATAATAATAACAATAATAATAATTCTCCAGAAGAGCGAAACGAAGTGGAAAAATGTACCTATGGTATAGGCCTATAACATCGTCCCGCAAATCTGAATAGTAGATTCTCTGAAAATGTAAAAGACATCCGACAAAGTCACAAATTTCATCATGGAAGCCATGAAAAACTGGAAAGTGTAATCAACAACAGGAGGAAAAACTGAAGTGAAAATCCAAAGAGGTATATTCCAGCGGGATGTGCTTTCGTCATTACTATTTGTAATAACAATGATGCCACTTAATTACATACTTAGGAATGCACTGGGGACTACAACTTTTAAAAGTCACAAAAAGAGATTAACTACATTACGTACGTGGACAACATTAAACTGTAAGCAAAAAAATAGAGACTTTGATCCAAACAATAAGAAAATACAACCAGAATATAAGAATGGAAATTGGCATAGAAAAATTCTGCTGCTCATAATGAAAAGTGTGAAAAGACAACTAATGGATAGAATAGAACTGACAAATCCAAAAAGGTTCAGAACTCTTGGTAAAAAGCAAAATTACGAGTACTTGGGAATATTGGAAAAGGATATCATCAAAAAAGCGGAGATGAAAGAAAAAAGTAACGAAAGTATATCTTAGGCGAACGAGAAAGCTTCTCGAAACCAAGCTCTGAAGCAAAAATCTCATCAAAGGAGTAAATATTTGGCCAGTCTCTTTTCTAAGATACTCGAAACCATTCTTAAAGGGGACAATAGAGGAACTGAGACAAATAAACCAGTCGACAAGAAAGTTGATGATACACAAGTCCTTTCATACGAGAAATGACGTAGACTATAAGTGTCAAAAAAGGAAGGAACAAGACTAACTAGTCAGCATTAAAGATAGCGTAGACGCAAAACTCACAAGATAAGAACAAATAGAGCAATAATAAATATCGGAAAATGAAATGGAAGGAGAATTGTATAGATATTTCAAGCAACAAACTGGTGAAATTTCCCGATTATTATGGGAACTTTCAGAAGGGAAATGTCGTCTTCTACAGTCCACAAAAGCAATGATTTTTAGCACATGAAAACCTTACTGTATCCTTCTGGCCACGAACCTTGCCAGATCTCAATGCTATTGCTCGCTGATTGGATATACTGGACAAGTTTGTTCTGGAGAATCTAAACAAGATAAAGATTTACTATTATTCTGGTACCAGTTCCCAGAGAAAACTATGTTTCTGGTCACTTGGAAAACCAACATCTTATAAAGCAATGATGCTAGTTTACTGAAACCGAATGGAAACAAAAGTGATGTGAATGCTATTGATTCAAATTGTTTCCTGGAAAATAGTGACTGGCACAAATGAGAAGACAAAATAGGATCAGCTGATGAAAACGATGATAAGTTATCAATAGTTAAAGATAGGAAGAATATTTTTGATTCTTATGTTTCTTTTATTTTCCTTTACTAAAAACAATGAGCCAGCTATCTAAGAGGTTAATTTTTCTTGTGTACAAAAATTATTGGTGCATTACAAAGCAACATATAAAGCAAAGCCCAGTAGTTTCATTTCTCACTATCTTGATCAAAATAATGTTCAAAAACTGCTTAAAATGCAACTTTTACCGAAAAGAAATTTCGAAATAAAGTCCCATATTTTAGGACTTACAGTTCATATTAAAATGAAACATTTGGTTTGGTTTGGTCTGGTTGGGTTGGGTTGGGTTGGGTTCTATAGTCTATCAAACATTGTAAGTTATTTAATGCTAAATCCTGTTCATACATATATATTAACGAAAAGAAATTTCAAAATAAAGGTCCATATTTTACCATGTAAATCTTTAAATGAAAATGAAACATTTAAAAGTTATTCAATTAAATATTTTTCAATTCAAAGTTTACCATTGCTTATTATCAAAACATACAGTCGATTTGACCACGGGTGTCAAGCAGAAGGATTAATGTAGACGAATAATAATAATAATAATAATAATAATAGACAAGACACAACAAAATAAAGCAAAGATAAACAAAACACAACAAAATAGCAGATGTAGGTTATGTTGTGATAGAGATGAAACAATTAATCACATAAGTAAATGCAGTAAGCTTGTACAAAAAGAGTATCGGATTAGATACGACGAGGCGGATAAGGCGATCCACTGGGAGATGTACAAGAAGCTAAAATTTGACCATACGAACAAATGGTATATCCACAACTCAGATTCCGTCCTGGAAAAGGAGACCCATCACCTTCTCTGGAATTTTAAGATAGAAACGGATCACCTAATTTTGGCCAGACGACCAGATATAGTAGAAGTCAACAAAAATAGAGAACTTGCAAAATTATGGACTTTACTTTCTCGGCTGATCACAGAATATATGAAAATCTTCTAAATATTTCTGGACATTTGTGACAATATCAAACACTAAAGAATATGTCATTTTGGTATGCATACGTGTCTAATAAATGTTCGACTCTAAGGGTTTCAGCGAAAACTTTTTCTAGACATAACAGATAAAATTAGCTTCAAAAAGTATTCTTATAACCCATCGATTTTGATTTGAGGAAACAAGAAACTTTCATTCATTCCCTTAATATTTTATGCTGTTCTGAAGATTGTGTAAACATCCACTTATGAACAATGAATCGATCAGCATATTTGATGGTATATAACGTCTCCTTTATTCACCGTTCATATTTTCGTATTATAGACTTAGGCTAGATACAAGTACTAGCAATATACGGTGTCTAAATAAACATTACACTACCACCCTATGTATAAATTATATATCAAAATTGATTTCAAATAGATGGATAAATAAGAAGTTCGATTGTCATCTAATATTCATCTTACTCGAAAAATTATAATGATTGTGTTAACACATACCCCACCTATCATCATCAAGTCGCAAATTGGATTGGAAATTATTTCGTTCTCTAAGTTAATTAGAACACTTGCGTTAAGAAAACATCGCTACTTTTTACCATTTGTGTTATTAGAATAAAATACATACAATAATCAGATAATTATATGGATATCGTAAAAGTGATTTGAAAAATATCTTCTACTCATGTTCCGTATTATCTATATTCCAGATTAAGTTAAATCTGAAAACATTTTCTTTTTTAAAACATTTTTCTCTTTTTTTTTTTTAAGGAAAAATTGGCCGTTTCCTTCGGATGGAAAACATTGTAATATTTTCCCTGGCAGACATTTAAGTGAGACTCCCTTCATTTTTGCTGAAAATCATATTTGTGGTGTTTATATCTCTTCACAAAGAGAACCTGAAGATTCTTTACCGGATTAATCTGACCTGGAAAAGAGAGAGAAAAAAAAGTTGTTACACTTTATGCTTCATCAGTTTGAGTATTATTCTCATAATCTCAAAAGGGGGAATCTGTTCACTCGCTTGAATCGCGACGTCTTAAGAACAGGAAAAAAAAGTGAAGAAAAAAGCTATTGGTCATCTTCAGACACCACTAAAATATATTCAATTGTAACCCATTGACTATCATATGAAAGATTCCACATTATTTTCTTTTAGTATATCACTGAAAAATAGGACGAAGAAATTAAGCTGGATATCAAAGGTGTCTGCAAAGTTCTACGCCCACGTTTTGATAATGAGTTTTTACGATGTGTCACACGGTCTTGAATCTAAATCTGCAAATAATTCCTCTTCATCGTCGTTGTCGTCGTCATCGACTACTATAACAGTGCTAAGAAGTACACTCCTGTTTCTTATAGTACTCACTATCATCGTAACAAATATTATTAATATTTTTATAATAATTAAATTACGAGAGCTTCAGATTGTTGGCAAGGTTTTATTTATCAATCTTAGCATCGCAGGTTTGCTAAACGGTGCCATCGTATGTATTCCTGGCTTTATCACCTCTATGAAAAACTTTTGGTTTCTGGGTGATGCTTACTGCCAATTTTCCAGCATTGTCAATGGTTCGTGTTCCTCTGTAACTATTTGGACTTTGGCCGCCATCAGCATGGATCGTTATATGGCCATCCAACATCCTATCAGTTATCGAAGCTCAGCTAAATTCTGGTTAATCCTTATAATAATTGCCTCCTTCTGGTTGGCTGGAATAATCACTTTTACTGCACCATTATTCGTTAAAAAGGATTATTATGAATATCAGTCAAGTGTTTTTATATGCAGCATGTTTTGGAAGTCTACAGCCTTTTGTATAATTACTGGGTTATACATACCAATTTTGAGCGCTTTTATTATATTCTGGTCTTCTTATAAGATCACTAAGAGTTTAAAAGGTATTATTAAGACAAAAATAAACCGCAGATATTCAATGGGCACCTTCCGAACGATGAAAACCATGCGCATAATTATCATACATGCTATCACATATTTTACTGCCTGGGCACCGTATACTATCGGTGTTTATCTAGTCTCTTTTGGGACGATCAAGAAAATTCCCGAATATATGGATTTTGTAATCACTTGGCTAGCAAACTGTAGCTGCTTCATGAATGTTATCATCTACTGTGTAAATTCTGAAGAATATCGGAGACGCTTACGCAACAGCCTTAATTTTTTCAAAAGTCTTTCACTGAACCAAGGCAGCGATCAACAATTAGAAAATAACATTGCAACAATTTCGAGGGTTAATAACTAACGTTTCTGGAATTCTTCAATTTTGGAGCTTTCAATAAAGTTGGATGAACTACCACCCAGTGTAGATGATGTTCAAAAAGAGGCATAAATATTTTTAATGTCTTTTACGTCTTTTTAGTTTATATTTTCACGCAACGTAAATTTCTCTTTTCACTTCCGTATTACCTTCTACCGACACCCCTATATTTTCTGGGGTTTTAATCTTGAAGGGGTACCATATGAAAGATAGTATTCCGAATTACCGTTTGTTTTTTCTTTCTTTTTTTTTTTTTCTTTTTTTCTTTTCATTTTTTTTTTTTTTTTGTTGTATAGTCTAAATATATGCATAGAATATGTAAAATCAAAAAACTAATGAATCACTATTTCTTAATTACATATATAAATAATAAACAAATAAAGGAACAATATTAAGAAATCAAGGCAATATTTAATTATCCATTTATTATAGCCTTTGATATTATTATTTACATGCAAAGAAGAGTAAGGGAATTTTAATAAGTTATGTACTTATACAGTTGTTTACACGCTACAAAAACGATGCTGGTTTATTCTTAAGTTATCAAATATAAAGGACCTATAAAGATATGAGCTCAAAAGTATTTTTAAACACTTTTCTCTCTGAGTAAAACTGAATAACTCCTGATGCACATTTTATTATATATCAATAATGATATATATATATATATATATATATATAGTCATATGTGTGTGTGTGTGTGTGTGTGTATTGAAATTAATGAGTCCACAAATGATTTCAAAAGTTTGGTATTTAGCTTTTATTACAATCATTAATTCATATACTTATGCCTTACAGGTGTTTCGGACTTTTATGTCCACTTCAGGTGATTCGACTAATACGTTCCGGATGTTTCTTTTATGATAAACATTGTTTTGATAGGTTGTTTTGATTTTGTTTAATTGAAAGTTTTGTGTCTGTGAATGTCCCATTGGAGTTAACTGTCCACAAAGTCCTCTAGTCTATGTAAATGTTTGTTTTTTCGTGTTTTTTGGGGGGGTATTTGGGGGGGTTGAGGGAGTGAACATTAGGTTTGGATTTTTTTTTTTGGAAGTGGTGCATGTAAAAATATGTATTCTATGTGTGTGCATGCGTGTGTGTGCAAACACGTATACGTCTATGTACATGTAAACATGCACTCGTGCACATATATTTTCAAGAGTCTTGGGTGTTTTTTGTCAGTCTTTTTTCTTTCACTTTCTTTTACCTCTAGTCCATAAAAAAATATGTTATATATATATATATATATATATATACAGTGTAATGAGAAGGAAACTCAAACCTGATTGAATTGTCATGATAAATTTATAAATCTGGATAGAAGAAATATATAACAATAGCCATACATCGAGCACACCCATAGATTTTTAAAATTAATAAATCTGGATAGAAAAAATATATAACAACAGCCATACATAGAGCACTCCCATAGATTTGAATGAAATTCCACATAAATTATATACGCGAATAATCCACACTCACTGTCTTCGGACACTGACTATATATATATATATATATATATACTCTGCGTATTCATACACGTATATATGTACGTATACATGCACATATATATTTTAAGGGTATTGAGCGGATTAGATATGTTTAAGAATGCCTTTGACCCCATACATAGATGTGTTTTAATCTAGTCAGTGTGTGTAAATGTTTGTTCATACGTATGAGCGTGCGTGTGTGGGTGATTGGTTACAGGCATATCGTTAGGCTCTGTTTCATATTGATTTATATGTATCAATGATTTTTTTCTTTATTTGGAATTATGATTAGTCATCGGTTTGTTTTCGAGCTTTATTTTAAAGTTTCCCTGGCTGCATTCATAAAAGTGTTTTAGTACATAAAATTCTCTATCTTCCGGTACTATAATGTTGCTTTCATGTAAGGAGATTTTGTTGTTCAGTGCTTGAGTGAAAAATATGTATATCTCATTGCTGTTTGTGTATTTAATTTTGTTGACTACATATTTTGAAATGTAGCTTAAGTTTCTATTCATTATGAATGTTTTCGGATTTTTGAAGGGATAAGATTTTCTAAAAATTATTATATTACATACCCAGCATCTATTATTTTTGCATTTCAAGAAACTATGCGTTATCTGTTCTCGAAATTTGTGTGTGTTTATCGTGTGTTTTAAGTTTTTTGATTTTCGTTTGCTTTTCATAATTTTTGCTGTATCTAATATATTTTTAATTCTATTATTGTCTTTTTAAATTGATCTAAGTTCTTTGATGTTTCTGTGAATAGCTCTGGGTATTTTTCTTTTGTTTTGTTTAGTTTTATTTTTTGTTGTTGTTGTATGTTGAGACATATGCAAAGGGTTGTTTTTTAAGGTTCGTAGTTCTTCTAATGATACAATTTTTCCACTGATTTAAATCCCTTATTTATTAGTGTTGCGATATATCTACTCAGTTGGAGAGATACGCGTAATTCTTCAATGTGGGCTTCTTGGAGGTTAGAGTGTAAGGGTGTAAAGAAGATATATATATATATATATATATATATATATGTGTGTGTGTGTGTGTGTGTGTGTGTGCGTGTGTGTGTGTGTGTGTGTGTGTGTGTGTGTGTGTGTGAAAACATTTACATAGACGAGGTACAAGAAAGCGAAACAACAAAAAGGACAAAAATCTATCCAATATCCTTCAAAACATGTAAGTAAGAGTTTTGAATACATGAGTGTACATACATGCATACGTGTGTGCATATACACGCACAGAATACATACTATATATACGCAAAAGACAAAAGAAAATTCACAAAGTCTACAGGTCATCACGAACAATCAACTCCAATGACACATTCACTGATACAAAACTTGGAATTTAACAAAATTAAAACAACCTATTAAAACAATTTTTAGTATAAAAGAAACATCCGAAACTTAACAGTCAAATTGCCTGAAGAGGACATAAAAGTCCGAAATACGTCTAGTGTACAAGTATATGAAATAATAATAATAACAATAATAATAATTCTCCAGAAGAGCGAAACGAAGTGGAAAAATGTACCTATAGTATAGGCCTATAACATCGTCCCGCAAATCTGAATAGTAGATTCTCTGAAAATGTAAAAGACATCCGACAAAGTCACAAATTTCATCATGGAAGCCATGAAAAACTGGAAAGTGTAATCAACAACAGGAGGAAAAACTGAAGTGAAAATCCAAAGAGGTATATTCCAGCGGGATGTGCTTTCGTCATTACTATTTGTAATAACAATGATGCCACTTAATTACATACTTAGGAATGCACTGGGGACTACAACTTTTAAAAGTCACAAAAAGAGATTAACTACCTTACGTACGTGGACAACATTAAACTGTAAGCAAAAAAAAATGGAGACTTTGATCCAAACAATAAGAAAATACAACCAGAATATAAGAATGGAAATTGGCATAGAAAAATTCTGCTGCTCATAATGAAAAGTGTGAAAAGACAACTAATGGATAGAATAGAACTGCCAAATCCAAAAAGGCTCAGAACTCTTGGTAAAAAGCAAAATTACGAGTACTTGGGAATATTGGAAAAGGATATCATCAAAAAAGCGGAGATGAAAGAAAAAAGTAACGAAAGTATATCTTAGGCGAACGAGAAAGCTTCTCGAAACCAAGCTCTGAAGCAAAAATCTCATCAAAGGAGTAAATATTTGGCCAGTCTCTTTTCTAAGATACTCGAAACCATTCTTAAAGGGGACAATAGAGGAACTGAGACAAATAAACCAGTCGACAAGAAAGTTGATGATACACAAGTCCTTTCATACGAGAAATGACATAGACTATATGTGTCAAAAAAGGAAGGAACAAGACTGACGAGTCAGCATTAAAGATAGCGTGGACGCATCAACATGAGGACTCGAAGACAACATCAAAAAGTGCAAAGAAAGATTTATTACAGTGGCCAATAGCAAAACTCACAAGATAAGAACAAATAGAGCAATAATTAATCTTGGAAACAGACATGGAAGAAGAAGAAGAATTGTATAGTATTTCAAGCGACAAACCGGTGAAATTTTACATGAGAAGAGCTTGGTATGGTTTTTTTAAAGTGAAACCGCCAGAGGGAAACTGATGCTCTTCTTATAACAGAACAAATCAACGCCATAAGTGCTGATTATATTAAAGAGAAAACTGATAATACGTAAGAGAATTGCAAATTTAGATCATATGGTGACTAAGACGAAACGATTAATCACATAATAAGCGGATGTAAGAGTATAAGACTAGACACAACAGGGTGGGGAAGGTGATCCACTGGGATATGGTGAAAAGTTGAAATTTAACCACACTGCTAAATGGTATATGCACAAACCAGAATTCGTCCAAGAAAATGAGACGCATAAAATTCTCTCGAATTTTGAGATACAAACACATCACCTAATCCCGACCAGAAGACCAGACAATAATTAACAAAAAAAAAAGAGATTTTGCCTTATGGTAGATTTTACCGCCTCAGTGGATCACAGAGTTAAAATCAAGGAAAGTGAAAAAAAGTTAAGTAGTAAGATCTTGCCAGAGAACTGACAAAGCTGTGGAACATGAGGGTGACAGTGATACCAGTTGTAATTGTCGTGTTTGGAACAGTTCCCAAAAGCTTGAAAAGGGAACTGGAAGAGTTGGAAATCGGAGGACGATTAGAGACTATCCAAACTACAGCATGATTGGGAATACTGAGAAGAATCCTGGAAACCTTCGGAGATTTGCTATCACTGGAACTCTAGTGAAAGACCATTAGCTAACGCTAGTGTGAAAAGCTCACAATAATAATAATAATAATAATAATACAGGGTGGAACGATAAAATTGTCGTCCTAAAGAAAACAACACTACAGCTTTATTTTTAAATTTTTATTGAAAAAATCAATTCAGGTAACTTGATTATGTAGTAGAGCTGACATCTATTCAATGTAGCCACCTTCAGCCTCAATCACCGCCTCAATCACCGCCTCGATATGGATCCCTAAGCACCGGTGGGAGCTCGGCGAATATTCGCCAGATGGCGGCGATCAGGCTGGCTTTGGTGTTGTGGGAGGTCATGTTGGTGATGTTCTCGACGTATGACCAAACGAAGTAGTCCAGCGGGTTCAGGTCGGGGGAGGGGGGACCAGTGAGAGAAGGGTACAAAGTCGTAGCACTCCTTCTGAAGCCAAGCCTGGGTCTCTATGGACTTGTGGGCCAGCGCCGAGTCCTGCTGCCACACCCAGGGTCTGCCACCTGATTGCACCAGGGGATCACTACACTCTTCAGCACATCCAGGTACACTTTGGTGTTGACTTTCAAGCCGACTTCGAAGATGTGAGGTGGCATGATGTGGCCCTCACTTGAAACCACACCAAATACCATAACCGTAGCCGGAAACTTTGTTTTCATCACCCTGGGCACATCCCTGTTATTTGGGGCAATCCAGATTTGCATTTTGAGGGTGCTGGCAATGGTCCTGTTTTCATGACTTGGATCGGTAGAGAGCATGGGTTGTACAGCGGTGCATCTCCAATCTCGCTCGTTGAAGATTGTGTCACTTTCAGTGAGAAACCATCGACTAACGCTGATGTGAAAAACTCTCCAGGAGTATATAATAACACAAGAAAAATTAGAACGGAGAAAAGGGATTTACAAAAACTTGGGAATATTGGAAGCGGACACCATCAAACATGCGCAGATGAAAGAAAGAATAAAAAAAGAGAATACCTCAGGAGAACGAGAAAACTACTCGAAACCAAACTACATAGCAGAAATCTCATCAATAGGGTAAATACATGGGCTGTCCCTCTTGTACGATACTCGAGAAAATCTTTTAGCGGACGAGAGAAGAACTTCAATAAATGGACCAGAGAACAAGAAAACTCATGATTATTCATAAGGCCTTACATCCCGGATTTGACGTACACAAACTATATGTCAAGAAAAGAAAAAGGAAGAGGAATCGCTGGCATTCATCGATACAACGACTAGAAGACTACATAAAAAAAGCGTGGAGGAAGGCTGATTGCAGCAACCAGAAACAATACAGAAAACACAAACATCAAAAGAACAAAAATAAACAGAAACCAAAAATAGAAAGAAAAACAACAGTATGGGCATTTCAAGAGACAAATAAGCGAAATCTCACACGAGAAAACTTGCACATGGCTTAAAAAGTGAAACTTTAAGAATCTCTTCTGATAGCAGTTCAAAATAACGCAATAAGGACTACGTCAAAGCAAGAGTAGACCAAGATGCAACAATATAGCAGATATAGATTTTATGTAATGACAGAGACGAAACAATCAATCACATTATAAGTGAATGCAGTAAATTAGCGCAAAGAGAATAAAAAGGGCTATAGACACGACTGGGGGTGAGGAAAGTGATACACTGGGAACTGTGAAAAAAGTTTAAATTTAATCATAAGAATAAATGGCATTACCACAACCTACATTCCGTCCTGGAAAATGAGACGCACAAACTTCTCTGGGATTTGGAGATTCAAACGGATCACCTAATCCCAACCAGACGACCAGACTAAGTGATAATCAACAAAAAAAAGAACCTGCCGAATAGTGAATTTTTTTGTCTTTGCAGACTGCTGGGTAAAACTTAAGGAAAGCGAAAAGAGAGATGAGTACCTAGACCTTGCTAGCGAACTGAAAAAACATGGAATATAAAAGTGACGGTGATATCAATTGTAATTGGTGCGCTCGGTCCAGTTATCAAAGTCACTGGAGGACTTGGAAATAAGAGGACGAGCGGAGACCATCCAACCTACAGCATTGTTGAGATCGGCAAGAATAATGAGAAGAGTTTTGGAGACTTGAAAAGACTTGCTGTTACACGAACTCCAGTGGAAAACCATCAGCTAACCCTGGCGTGAAAAACTCTCAAATGAGTAAATAATTATAACAAAATACCAAATTTGAAATCATTTGCGAACCTATTCATTTTGAAATAGTGACTTTTCTCTCAATGGACCCACACTCTTTATATATATATATATATATATATATATATGTGTGTGTGTGTGTGTGTGTGTGTGTGTGTGTGTTGTTGTTACCCAACCCCTCTGCCATGTAGGATGCTACACAAAGTCTATTTTTTAAAACAGAATTTAGCAGGTTTGAATTCAAAGTTTTTTCCTATTTGCTATACTATTGTTAAAGATACCAGTCTACTCTACTGGTTACTAATATCTGGAAGAAGAATAATTGCATGCATACCTTTCTCAAGGGTATTAACACTATGAGAAATGCAATTAGGCTGATCCAGAATTTGAACTCTGGTCACTGTACCAATGAAGATATCCTTTACACCACAGACACCTCTTTTTTATATATGTCTGGTCTGTGTGTGTATGGATAATTACGACTATGATGTTTAATTTTAATCAATATTTTTATATAATAGTCCATAGCATCTATTTCATGTCTAACGTAATAATTCAAATATACATCCCTGAAATAACAAACAAAAACTACAGCAAAAGCATATATATATATATATATATATATATATATATATATATATATATATAAACGTTTTGTATATTTGATTTTATAGTTGATCTTAGTTACTACACTTTATTCACTTAAAATATATTATTTGGTAATCTGATATCGCATCAAGTACTTCAAATCGATGAGTTAAATGTCAAAGTTTTTGCCAAGAATAAAGATTTGCTTGATTTTGACAAAGCCATATTGTTATTGCAAGGAAACTATATCCGAGAATCTGAAAACACTATGGGTTGTGAGAGGCTGAATTACAATTATTGTGAGTACCTATTGACAATGGTCCAAGGAGATTTTCCCACTGCTGATAAGGCTTTAGGAAGCTAAGATTTATTTATGGGAGAATAGAGCGGAAGATTTCCTGTCAGTAAAACGAAATTAATGAAAGTCTACCGAGACACAACATCCTCGTAGGATTAATTAAAGTGAAGGAATTCGTTAGGGCACATAGTACACCAATTCATAGCTGCACGCCAGTCAGAGTGTCCATGCTAACCAATATTTATCGCCGAAAGAATCTTCATTTCGAACGTGTGCATCTGCACTGGATCTTGTATTAATAGAAGAAGGCTACATGTTTTGATGAATTCTGCTTTCTCAGAGATGCGGTGGGTGACAAGATACATATGCATACCTACGCTGGGAGAAGCGATGGCATCAAGGCAAAATAAGCTAGTGGGAGCAATGTGATGCTTTCGACAACGTTCTGAGTTTTTATCTGTTTCTGTCGTTATCTATGTCTGGATGTTTGTTTTGGCTGTGTTTTATGGCTTATCAACCCTTGTGGTTACTTGATGTCAAATTATATATATATATATATATAAGCGAATAATTTGTAGTTAACATTTTTAAACTAGCCAGGACTCATTTATGTGTGCACAGTGTAAATTATATATTTGCGCACAGATAAATGGTTTCAGATTTGGTTAGGTCATTCGGTTTGATGGAATAGCAACCCTTGCGGGTTATTTGATGCCAAGTCTTGTTTACACACAAGTGTGTGTGTGTGTGTGTGTGTGTGTGTGTGTGTGTGTGTGTGTGTGTGTGTGTGTGTGTGTGTGTGTGATTTGTAAGCGAATACTTTGCAGAAAACTTTATTTTAAAATGTGTTAGAGCTCATTTGTTTGGACACTGATAAATGATCTCGAGCATTGCTGACGCTAATAATTCGATTTAATGATAGTCATTAGTTTAAATGGTTTCCGGTATTTTTATTAGTAATTCTATTTATCAAACATTCCTATCTAATACAAACAAATTGCTAAAAACCGTATGATTTCAAATAACTAATAATAATAATCACTAGTAAATGATTGAACAGTTGTATTTGACGCTTAAATGGGACTCTTACAGGTACTGCTACACCGGTTAGAGTGATCCGGAGAGAAATGGTAATGAAAGGGTACTCCACATTCTCCAGACTACAGTAATGGAGCCACACCGTCACATGCAATTTAGTCTCATGCCCAGGACACAATTACAAGGACTCTTATCTAACACAAATCATTCTATTTAATATTAATAATTTGTTTGTACACAAATGATTTCAAGTATTGTTACCTAACACTAAAGTCTTTTCAATATTAATCATTTGTTTACACACAATTTAAAAGGTTTCAAGTATTACTATATCAGATCCCGTCTCCTTTGATATATAATAGGGTTGGATAATTGTTTGCTACAAGATCAATTTGAAGAATACGGTCGGGACTATTACATAGATGCTAGAGCTTGATATGACCAACCGATTGATTGGATCAAGCATCTCCGACTGCCCGTCTAGCCAAAGTGGAGTGTTACAGGTCACGAGATCTCTTCAGTTGCCAGTTCACCGACTGCTCAGCCACCAATATCCCATTTTCAAACACTACGGGTCGCCACCCACGATCAACAAATTGCCACATTTGGTAGGGGTTTTACAGGTGTCTATATGTCTGTGCATGCGCATATATATATATATATATATATATATATATATATATATATATATGTGTGTGTGTGTGTGTGTGTGTGTGTGTGTGTGTGTGTGTGTGTGTGTTTACTGCTTAAAATAGTGAATATACGGCTTTTGGATATTATTACTTGTCAGTAAATGCTTTTATAGAACAGTCTGAAAATGGTTAAGCATAGAAACAAAATAGATACTCATATATCCAAGAAAACTAATGCTTTCTTTGGTTTTTATGTTTAAGACAGATCAACCTCCGTGGGGTATTTAACATCAAAGCCATCCCTGTAAAAATATTAGTGGCACAATGTAACCATAGCTGATTAGGTTTCCCAGGTTATTAGTCCGAAAGTGAACGCAAAATCCAGAAATTCCATTTCTCGCTATTTTCACCAAAATAGTTTTTTAAAACTGCATGAATATGCAACTTTTAATGAAAAGAAATTTCAAAATAAAGGCCCACATTTTACGATTTAAATTTCATATTAAAATGAAACATTTGGTTTGGTTTGAATTTGGTTTGGTGGGGTTTATGGCGTATGAACTAATGTAAGTTTTTAATGCAAAATTCTGTTCATATATTTAGTATATGATTTGTAAGCACATTTTGTTGATAGCATTTTTAAACGACCCTGAGGTCATTTTTTGTACACAAATGTTTTTAAGTATTTCAATCAAAGACAAAAAATTATAATTACCATTAATCATTAGTTTGCACTCATTTAGATAGATATACATATATGATTTGTACAAAAATAGTTTATCGGTAATTTCATCTTTAAATGAGTTAGAACAAATTTGTTTGCGCACTCGTATTGCTATTGTTTCTACGCAGTTTCAATTATTTCTATCTAGCACCAATTATTCTATTCCATATTAACCATTTGTTTGCAGACAGTGAAGTGGTTACACGTATTTCTATTTAATACTAATTATTCCATTCAATATTATTCATTCATTTGCACACTGTCACATGTTTTCAAATATTGCTTGTAATATCACAAATTCAATTTAGACACGCAGTTAAAGAGTTTCAAGTATTGCTACCTAACACAAATAATTCTAGTCAACATTGCTCATTGGTCTGCACACAGTTAAATAATTTCAAGTATTAATATGTATCACTAAAAATTCTATTATAAGTCATTTGTTTACATACAGTTAAATGCCAAACAGTTCTATTTCTAACAATTCAATTTAACAAGTCATTTATTTGCACACAGTTTAAATGTCAAACAGTTATATTTGATCCAAAGATAGGACCCTATCAGGTGCTACCACTCCAGGCCAGAGTGGACCCGGGAGCAATGGCAATGAAAGGGTACTCCACATTCCCTAAAGTTCTAGTGCTGGAGCCTCGCCATCAGATATATATATTTTATATCCAAGACACTCGTTGGATGGTGGGGGGTGCTTACCTCTCTGCATAGATGCAGTCTGTGTATTCTACTGCCCTACTCGACTGGGCTGGTAAACATTTGAGACTTATTCAATTCAAAGTAATTTAATCCAAAGTTTACCATTTGTTATTATTAAAACATATTGTCACTTTGACCACTTGTCTTTAAGAAGAAGATTAATGTAGACGTGAAAAAAAGATGAAGTATTTCCAATGGATATTATTAAATTGTATAAAAGAAGCGTTGATAAATATCGTCAAAAAATGCATTACATTCACTCATGGCACTTAGGGCAAGACATTTTTTATTGTTTTTGTTTATTTGAGACAATAATAGACAATAAAAATGAAATCTCTCTGACGTGTGTACATATCTAATGAATGTCCAATTGAGAAAAATCTTTTTTAAACGCTAAAGTGACAGTCCGAAAATCATTCTTTGATTTGAGGAAATAAGAAACTTTAATATTTCAGGCTGTTTCATGCTATTTCGAATATGGTGAGCATAAAAATCGTCTTATTACCAAAATTCCCCAAACTGTGTTCTGTAAATCGATCAGTGTATTTGATGACACATAAAATCTCTTCACCTTTAATATTAGTGTTATGGAGTTAGGCGACATAAATATACGATTTGTCGACAACATCTGGATAAACATTAGCCTGCCAAATATCTCATCTTCGATTATAAGACCCGGCAGATGTTTCCAAGTCATTTTTGTGGAGAGAAGTCTTATATACTATCTAATACGTCACCTAAATGCATTTTTAAGTAGATATAACAATCGGCATTTTAACGTAGCAGAACGGAATTCGTAATCATAGTGACAATTTCAAATTCATATTGTTCTTTTCTCAAGTTTCGTGTGGTTTTGATTTTGGTATTTTACTTTCATCGACCTGACGTTTCTGTTTCCAACAGGTTAACCAAGAAATTGAGATTAGCCATTGGAGATTTTCTTAACACAAATATCTTGTCGTTTGTATTGTTGTCAACAAACTAGCAACACAGAATCCTGACAAATTTTCGAAGTTGTCGCATTCGTTGAACGATTGTTTTCTAACAATAGTTTGAGTGACAGTTGCAAGTTCAATGCAATGAGATATTTCTTCTTTTTTTCTCTTTCTTTTTTTTCTTTTTTTTCTTTTTTCTTTTTTCTTTTTTTTTTTTTTTTTTGTTGGTTACAGACTTGCTTAAGAATTGATGGCAGCCAACTTCCTTCGGTTGGGTAAGAAGGTTATTGAAGATATCTGTCTACCAATTGATTATAAGAAAAAATTCCAAATTATGAAACAAAACTGGATTTTCTAAAGTTTTAAAACTTATTCTTTTTTATTAAGTTTGCCTTCTGTTGAACATTTTATTTTATCAGTTAAAGAAAATCTAGATAAGCTTTTAATGTCGAATATTTTTCCATTTCTGTAGGATTTCTTAAAGACAAATAAATAAATATTGCAACTTTCACATGGAAAACAAATCTTTAATTCATTTCATCTATTCTATCCTAAATATTATCAGCATATCTATATTTGTTTGCTTTTATTCTTGTATATTTTTCATATATCTTGCAACTTTAATGGGCAAAAAAAAAAATCTATGTTTAATTAGCAACACTTCTCGGTATTATCCGGGATAAAAGAACAGTGTTACCTGGCACAATGATATGCACAATAATTAATTTGATTTTCCTCAACCAACGAATATGAATTAAATTAGTAGTTTGCTATGCATTTGAAAATATCTCAATAGTTACATATTCTCATAGACTAAGCTGTGATATAAAATGTCAAGGTGGTTATCAGTTTCAGGATAGAAAATAACTTTATTTGACTACCTAACCAATTTGATTATAATAGTTGCCAACATGATAATCGTTTATTTATAAAGGTTACATAAAACCAAATTAGAAATGAATAACAAAACATTCAGAATTTTAAAACTGAAAATAAAAATTAGCAACAGTTTACCGATTTAAGCGGCAGTTATATAAAAGTTTTACTTAGCATATATATGGATATAGACAACCGATTTCATATATATATATATATATATATATATATATATATATATATATATTTACCAACCCCTCCGCTCGGGCAGGATATGACACAAGGTCAATTTTTAAGCGGAGTTTAACAGGTCTGAATTCAGAGTTTTCCTTCTCATAGACCAGTTGCCTCACCAAGGCTGAAGAAACTTGTCTGCCCTACTATTAACCCATAGCTAGAGGCAGAACCATTGGATTCATACCTTTCCCAAGGATATTAGTGCTATGTGAAATGCAATAAGTCTCGTCCAGGATTTGAACTCGTGTCACCGTGTCCATTTCCCACGACGAAAACCATTACACCACGTGCACCTCCAAGATAGATAGATAGATCGATATAGATAAATTCAAACCTAAGTTAAATAAAACATGAACCGTACACACACACAAACGGAAATAAACATACATAAATATATATACATATATATATACACACACAAAAACATAAGTAATTAAAAACCATTAATATTACACACACTAGTTAATTAAAATCTCATTTAATACCCATTAACAAGACCTTATGCGAAACATGTTCTCAGGCGAAAGAAAAAATGAAAACACACAAAAAAAGAACTACCTGTAAATTTAAAACCACACAACTCCCCATGATACACACTTACGCACACAAAAAAGCTGTTAGTGAAACCCAAAACCACTCCAATACCAACACACACACACACAACTATAAACATATCAAATATCAAAGACGGGTAAAGCAGACCAAAGTAAACACACCCCAGGAAAGAGGAACAACTACCCCTATATAAACCAGTTTGACCAACCAAAGGTCATTTATACTGGAAACAAGAATGAGTTCAAATCTCATTGAGTACCCCATTAAAAAGGCCTTGTGCCACACATGTTCTCTGACAAAAGCAACAAGCTGGAAACATACATATATAACACGTATGTAAGAACAAAATAAATAAATTCAAAAAAATACAAATCTCTTCGTGGACCTTCTTATTTTAAAATATATTCTTATTCTTTCTTTGGACCTACAACAACCATCTATATATATATATATATATATTAAACATTTGGTTCCTGTTTTTATAGTTGTCTATCATGATATGAATTCTTCTGTTTTGGTAGAAATAAATGATTCTAATCAGATACTTATCTCCGTTACAGCGAGAATTGGAGTGAATAAAAGATGATGTTTGCCGCGAACATATATCCTACAAAATTATTAAGTTACAACTGGGCTGAAAATTAGTTTATTCTCTAAGTTATTTTAGGTATATTGTTCAATAAAGAAATTTTGCTATGATACGCCATTTTTGCTGGGCTTCGATTGCGTACATACGCACTGATTATTTTAGTAATATATAAATGAGTTAATCAAGAATCAGGTCACACATATACAATTTCAATCTGTTAAGCGTAGTGTGTAAATTCAAGTTTTATCAAAAACCTGTATATAAAAAAATTAATTTTATGAATGTGTATGTGCGTCAGAAACGTTTTAGATATAAAAGATAAAAAAGCAAGGACTTACACGTTGTCGGCAAGGCATAAAATATGCTGACTCACACCTCTATAAAGAAGTAATACCCCCCACAAAAAGGAATGCCTTGGAATTGACACTATACTGCATCTGATGGTGAGGCTCTAGTTTTGGAGAGTATAGAGTACCTCTTCATTGCCATTACTCCCAGGTTCACTCTGACCCGAAGTGGTTGTACCTGTTAGGGTTCAAGCTAAAAGTGAAACGGGTGTTGGAAAATTATTAGTATCAAATAAGAATACTTAATACCACATAACAGGGAATTATTTGTATAAAGAATTATTTTGAGGATTATTATTATTGTTATCATTATTTACTCCTTGGGAGTTTTTCACATCAGTTTTAGTTGATGTTTTTTCACTGGAGTTTGAGTGACAGCAAGTCTCCTCAAGTCTCTAGGACTCTTCTCAGTATTCTAGCCGATCTCAATAATGTTGTAGTTTGGGTGGTCTCCACTCGTCCTGTTATTTCCAAGTCCTCCAGTCCCTTTAATAATCCTTTGGTGACTGTATCAAAAGCACCAATCACGATTGGAATAATTGTCACCTTCATGTTCCATAGTTTTTTTTAATTCCAGGTACTTATCCTTCTTTTCGTTTTCTTTCAGTTTTATTCTGTGGTCAACCGAGACAGCAAAGTTCACAATTTTCCAATTTCTTTTTTTTTGTTGTTGATTATTATAAGGTCTAGTCTTCTGGCCGACATTAGGTGATCCGTTTGTGTTTCAAAATCCCATAGGAGTTTGTGTCTCATTTTCTAGGACAGATGCTGGGTTGTGCATATACTATTTGTTAGTATGGTCACATTAAAATTTCTTGCACATCTCCCTATGGATCACCTCGCCCACTCAGTCGAGTCCAGTCTTATACTCCTTCAGTGCTAATTTGCTGCATTCGCTTATTGTGATTGATCGTTTCGTCTCTATCCCCACATAACCTACATTTGCTATTTTGTTGCGTCTTATCTATTCTCGCTTTGATATGATTGGTTCTTATGGCGTTGTTTTGTGCTGCTATTAGGAGAAATTCTGTTTCTCTTTTAACGGTTTTTTTTTTTTTTTTTGCCACATCCACATTTTCTCGTATGGGACGTTGTTTATTAATCATTTAAAACGCCCACAGAGTTGTTTTTCTTCCTATTTTTATTTCCTAGTTATTGTCATTCGTGTTGTCACTATCGTTTCTGGTGGCTGTAATCAGTCCTCTTTCGTACTTTTCTATGTAGTCCTCAGGTCGTTGTATCGATGCATCAACACTGACTTCAAAGCGGGCAAGTCCACTTCCTCTTTCCTTTCTTGATACATATAGTCTGTCAACGTCGTCTCTGGGATGTAATGCCTTAAGCATGGTCATTAGTTTTCTTGTTCTTTGGTCCGTTTGCTTAAGTTATTCTCCGGTCCACTTCAAAAAGGGTCCCGAATATCTAATGAGAGATACAGCCCAGGTATTTATTCCTTTGATAAGGTTTCTGCAACATAGTTTTGTCTCGAGTAGCTTTCTAGTTCTCCTGAAGTATTCTTTCTTTATTTTTCTTTCATCTCCACTTACTTGATGGTGTCAGCCTCCAAGATGCCCAAGTATTTGTACATTTTCTTTTCTCCGAGCGTTCTAATCTTATCTTGACTTGGCAGTTCCATTCCATCTATCAGGTATCGTTTGCCGCTTTTCATTACTAGCATGGTCCATTTTTCTATGCCAAATTCCATTCCTATGTCCTGACTGTATATTCTAATTGCGTGTATTAGAGTTTCCAGTTCTTTTTCATTTTTTGCCAATAGTTTGATGTCGTCCAGGTGATTGATCTTTTCTCACGATCTACTAAGTTTGTATCCGGCCGCGCATTTTCTGAGTAGGTGATTAAGTGGCATCATGGCAATTATGAATAGTAACGGTGAAAGTGCATCTCCTTGAAATATACTTCTTTGGATATTTGCTTCAGCTAAGATTCCCTCTCCTGCTTTTCATAGTTTTCTCAATAATGTTTATGACTTCATCTGATATTTTGTACATTTTGAGGCAGTTTATTTTCCAGTTTTGCAGGACCATTTCATATGCCTTTTTGTAGTAAATCCAGGCCATAGATAGATTTTTCCGTGGGTCTATAGTTGCTTGGAGCGGTTCCTTTGATTGGGTCCTTCTGGTTCAATGTGGTCTTTCCTTTTGTCATCCATTCGGATACGTATGTTCCTTGAAGGCGTCTGTTCATTTCTAGTGCTAGTCTGTCGTGAATGGATGTGAATTTCTTGAACCAGAAGCCATCTATTCCATCCAGTTTGATATTTTCTTTTGTGTCGTTTTGAGTAAATTGATGTGTATTTCCGCTTTTAGGCCTTCTTCTAGCCCTTCTAAGTCTTTTATCATATTGTTTATCCATTCGGCTTTTTCGTTATGTTTTTTGGTTACCATATTTTAGTCCAAAATCGTTCGGTTTCTCTTGCATCTGGTTGTTGGTATGTTTTTGTGTCAACTCCTCCCACTTAGATGAATTTTCTTTCGTAGTTTTGGAATGTCCTGTTTTTTCTGTATTGTTTTACCCTTTGTCGATATCTCTTTAATCTTCCTTCTTTCGCCAGTACTTTCTGGTTTATTTTCTCACTTTGTAGTGTTATTTTTCCTTGTGTTTATTATTACAGTTTTTTCACTCTTTTAAGAGTTCTTCACAACAGCGTTAGCTGATGGTTTCTCACAGGAGTTTGAGTGACAGCAAGTCTCCTCAAGTCTCCTGGACTCTTCTCAATATTCAAGCTGATCTGATTAATGCTGTAGGTTGGATGGCCTCCACTGGTCCTCTTATTTCCAAGTCCTCCAGTCTCTGAACCAATCATTTGGTGACTGTACCGAGAGCACCAATTACAATTCATATCACCGTCACTTTCATGTCTTATTGTTTTTTCCGTTATCTAGCAAGGTTTAGGTACTAATCTCTCTTTTTGCTTTCTTTCAGTTCTTACCTAGAGGTCAACTGGAACGGCAAAGTCCACTACTCGGCAGGTTCTCTATTTTCTTGACTATCTCTAGATCTGGTCGTCTAGCCAAGATTAGGTGATCGTTTCTATCTCAAAGTCCCAGAAAACTTTGTTCGTCTCGTTTTCTAGGACGGACTCTGGGTTGCGCCTCTACCATTTGTTCGTATGGTCAAATTTGAATTTTTTAGACAATTCCCAGGAGATCACTTTCCTCACCCTGTTTAGTCATATATTCTTTTTGCGCTAATTTACTGTATTCGCTTATTATGTGATTGATCGTTTCATCTCTATCACCACATAATCCACATCTGCTATTTTGTTGCGTCTTGTCTGTTTTTGCTTTGACATAGTTAGTCCTTATGGCGTTGTTTTAACCTGCTTTTAGAAGAGATTCAGCTTCTCTCTTAGAGTTTCCCTTCCTTAGCCTTGTCCAAGTTTTCTCATGTAAGATTTTGATTGTTTATCTCTTGAAATGCCCATACAGTTGTTTTTCTTCCCATTTTTGTTTTCTTGTTATTTTTGTTCTGTTGATACTTGTGTAAACTGTATTGTTTCTGGTTGCTGTAATCAGTCTTCCTCTGCATTTTTATAGAGTCTTTGAGTCATTGTATCGATGCACCGACGCTGTCTTGAATGCTGGCGAATCCTCTTCCTCCTTCTTTTCTTGATACATAAACTGTCTACGTCATATCTGGGATGTAAGGCCTTATGCATCGTCATGAGTTATCTTGTACTCTAGTCCATTTGTTGAAGTTCTTCCCTCGTTCACTTCAAGAATGCTCCCGAGTATCTTACAAGAGGGACAGTCCAGGCGTTTATCCCTCTAATAAGATTTCTGCAACATCGTTTGGTTTCAAGTAGTTTTCTCGTTTTAGAGAGATACTTTTTTCATCTCCCCTTGTTTGATGGTGTCCGTATCTAATATTCCCAAATATAAAATAACTCCAGACGGATTGACATGCCATTAAAATCAATCAGACAATCAAAGCAAGTACGTACATGCATTTTTGGCTCGTTTGTTTTCTGTTGGTTTTTTTTTTCTTTTTTTTTTTTTTTTTGCTTTTTGGGGCGAAGCTCTTTTGTATTTAGGTGAGGAGTGAGTTTTTGAGGGGGAAGGAGAAGTTTTGTTTGTTTGTTTTTTTGTTTTGTTTGATTTTTTGTTTTGTTTGATTTTGTTTTTGTTTTTGTTTTGTTTTTTTCTTGTTTTGTTTTGTTTTGTTTTGTTTGGTTTGGGTTTTTTGTTTGTTTTTTTGTTGTTGTTTTTTTTTTGCTTTTGTTGTTTTTGTTTTCGTTCTTTTTTGGGGGGAGGGGGCATTTTTCTTGTTAGGAAAAAATGTTTAAAATCATGAGAAAAATCCCAAAATAGGCCTTTTCAGACTACTTAAAAAGCAGAAGGTAGCCCGCAACAACAATTACCGACGCCGACTACGCCGATGACATAGCGATACTGGCAAATACACCCGACCAAGCCGAAACACTACTGCATAGTTTGGAACGAGCAGCCGCAAGCATAGGCCTCTATGTTAATGCACACAAAACGGAATATATGTGCTATAATCAAACGGGGGACATCTCCACTCTAGAAGGAACCCCTCTTAAACTAGTAGACAAATTCACTTACCTAGGAAGCAGCGTCGAATCAACCGAAAAGGACATCGAAACGAGGTTAACGAAAACATGGACAGCTATCAATAGGCTATCGATTATATGGAAATCAGACCTAACCGATAAAATGAAACGCAGTTTCTTCCAGGCAGCGGTCACATCGATACTGCTATATGGCTGCACTACATGGACGCTAACAAAACGGCTGAAGAAGAAGCTAGAAGGCAATTACACAAGAATGCTACGTGCAGTCTGGAACAAGTCCTGGCGGCAACACCCCACAAGACACCAACTGTACGGCTACCTGCCCCCTATCACGAAAACTATTCAAGTTAGACGAACCAGACATGCAGGACACTGCTGGAGAAGCAGGGACGAACTCATAAGAGATGTACTCTTATGGACCCCCACACATGGCCGTGCAAAAGCAGTACGACCAGCACGAACATACATTCAGCAGCTATGTGAGGATACGGGATGTTGTCCTGAAGACCTACCTAGGGCGATGAACGATGGGGAGGAGTGGCGAGAGAGGGTCAGGGATATCCGTGCTACCAGCGCGATATGATGATGATGAAATAGTGGAGAGGGTGCTGAGTGTGAGATGTCCCAAAGAAATAACTTTGAAGTGACCTAAGATTCTTCTAAATATCACGATTAATAGCAATGTTTACCCATTTCAGTTCTGCTTGATGGGTGAGGTAGTTGCATATATTTTACAAGGAAGTCATTTATAGAAATTTAAATGCCGGTATTTCGAATTCTGGTTTTTAAAGCTCGTAGGTTCTACCCCAGAGGAAGATTGGTTCAACACAATCATATTTTCCTAATCTGGTTTTGTGTTAAGTGCAATAGATATCCATAATATTTAACCATTTCCGTTTGTTGATTTGATGAAGATTTTCTTTTAAGTCAATGCAGTCGTTTTCACAAGTTTTCAGTCACCACATGTCCACGTGTGTCTTGTATGAGAAGCATCTTTTCTCTTAGCACAAAAGAAACCATTTAAGAACGACCTACGATGTTTAAACATAAAAATTATAGAAAAGAATGGTGAGGATGGCGTATTTAGAAATAAATGGTTTTGTTGGAGAATGGATTATTTTTTTGGTCCCTGCTTGTACGCTGAAGAAACCCATGTTGTGTAGACATTTATCCTTTTTGTATACCGATCAGACAGGTGCGTTTGTATATATGTATGTGTGTGTGTGTGTGTGTGTGTGTGTGTGTGTGTGTGTGTGTGTGTGCATATACACGCATCTACAGGCACAAGCACGTCTATGTGCGTATATGTATATATACCTATATTGTTTCGTTTTATGATTCGGCTCAGCTTTGCTTTCTTCATCGAATCCCTACCCCTTCACCTCTCTCTCTCTCTCTCTCTCTCTCTCTCTCTCTCTCTCTCTCGTCCTTTGTCAATTTATTATTTCTATTCGTAACCTCAAATCTTTAATTTTTTGTTTCTATTTATCTTTCTTCTCCCATTCTTTTAGCATTTCAGTAACCCTTTCTTTTTCATTGTTTATGCTTTATTTTCTCTCTTTTCTTTCTGCATATACTTTTGTCTTCTATATGCAAAACACCCATCTATATATTTACTTATATATATATTTATTCATTTATTTATTTACTCATATATATTACTCTCTCTCCACGAACACACACACACACACACACACACACACATATATATATATATATATATATATATATAATAAATATATATTAGTTTTTATATATATTTAATATCATGAATGCTTATCTGCAAACCCTGGTTTCATGCCGTCTTTCCACGGCAATCATCAGGCAGAAAAAGAAAGATTTTGAAGAAATCAAAACTAATCAAAAAGATACAGTCAAAAGATTTTTATTTCAGAATTGCGTATAAGTTTTTTGTACTTGTGTGTGTGTGTGTGTGTGTGTGTGTGTGTGTGTGTGTGTGTGTGTGTGTGTGTGTGTGTGTGTGTGTGTGTGTGGATTATATTTGCACATTCTTGTGTGTAGTCATATATGTGATTATTAGTGTTTGCGCGTACATATGTGTGTGTATGATGATACATTCACGTGCAAATTTGAGGGGTTGTCTCATGAATATATGTGTGGCGATGTGTAGCAAAAGGTGGCGGAAGTCGAGAGACGGTTAGGGATTTGGCCGATTTGCTACTAGGAGTTGTAAGTAGGCGCATTGTCGAGGTGAAGCAGCCACGATGTGTCTCGCCACAACTTTGATCTCTTCTCACGCACTGAGTGAAGCATACACCGCAGGATCTCCTTATATACTTTCTGATTGACCATCTAGCCCAGTGACAAGTACTCGTTGTTGGTGATATCTCTCACAATAAAAAACGTGATCAAACTGACTTTTGCTTTGCTTTCTTCGGCTTCGGCTACGTTGGAGACTTCTATTAACTGTTCTAGGGCTTGGTTTCCGGGTCTTACTCAAAAATACAAGTCTCATCACACGGAATGACTCTACGAAGCAAGTCTGATTCAGTTTGAAGACGCTTGATGATGTCCTGACACACCTGCATGCGGCGCTCCTTCTGATCATCATTCAACAATCTTGGCACCATTTTTTCGCAGATTTTTCGCATGTGCAAATCTTCGATGATAATCTTCCAAGCACAGTCCTTTTTCATGTCCAACTGACTTGCTATCATTCTAAAAGTCAACCAACGATCACCACACAACACCTGCCTTACCCGCACAATGTTGAAGGCCTCTCGCTCCTGGAGTCAACTTTCACCCCCTTGCGACACTATTTAAACCTCTTCGCCATTGAAAAACACGTGTGCACGACATGGGGTTATCTCCACACACATCCTGAAGCATTTCAAGTGCTTGTGACGAAGTTTTCCCCATCCGGATAAAAAATTTCAGGGTTTTTTCGTTCCTCAGTCCTCTTTGTTAAAAGATCTGAAAACAAAAGCAGGTGAAAAAATTCAATTGGTGCAGAAATCTAAGATTAGTGTTATATACTCCAAAGATATTTTATATGATAACACAATCCGCTTATCCCACTTTTGCCTAATGCTCACACAGCACACCCAGTCCCGTATTTTCCAGACAGATTTCATATATATATACCAGAGTCATTCAATAAATAAGCTGAGGTTTTTAAAAAAATAATTTTTTTCAGAACTTTTTCCATAAATGTAAACTTTGCATTGTTTGGAATTGGTTTATAGCAACAAAACAAATTTATAGCAAAATTTGTTTTGTTTTCAGGTTATCAAAGTGGCAGTAAATCAAACAGTGTTCCAAGCTTGAATAGAGGTCGTTTATCAAATTTTTAATGGCTGAAGAATGTGAACCATGTACAAATTACAGAATGAAGATTAATGGGTACGAAGAAGCATGTTTTACTTAAAAAATGTTTACAACATTGGTTTGTGAATACGAGTGTGAGTTGAAAAGAATTCCAAACAATGGAAACACACAGACTCTCCGGTAAAGAAAAGTTCCTGGCACAGCAGTTTGTAAAAAAGGCCATACTAAATGCCTTCTTGGTTATCAAAAGGACCAATAACAATTGATTTCCTTCAAAAAAGGGCAACTGTAAACAGTGCTTCCTATTGCCAATTCCTTAGACAATATTCACCTTATCTATTAAATGAGCTTCAGATATATATATATATATATATATATATATATATATATATATATATATATATAAAGTTAAGTAAAGTTGGCGACTGAAGTCGAAGGCGACTCGAACTCTCACTTTTCAATAGCTACTTTATCGAGATATAGGAAAGGGTGTAACTCCTTTCCCTGGATTGCTCTACTTTACCCTTGATACGTACCTCATAATGCTGACTGTTAAGCAAAATACTCTACCCACTTGTGCTCGCCTATGGTCCGGGTGACCGGGATTCAATCTAAGGTTGAGTCATACCAAAGACTCAAAAATGGTACCGGATGCCGCCTTGCTTTCTTTGTCTGAAGATGCAGATCTAATATTTTAGAAATATAGGATCTGCTGAAATAAGTATTATTACAAAAAAATAAGAGTAATTTTAAAAGTTTTTCTTTTATATATATATATATATGTATATATATATATATATATAGAGAGAGAGAGATTAAAAGCAGATATGGCAACTAATAGTTTCACATTTTCATGATCAATACTACATACTGAATAATTGTGAGTATGACGAAATAATAGTAAATGGAAAGCACAAAATATGAAATAAATTTAGATTTCCATCACAGAAGATGCAAGAAGGCTCAAGAACAATAGATTTCAGTGTCATTTTCGAAAAAAACTTTGAAATCTTATATATATATATATATATATATATATAGTTTTACCATGATAAGCATAATCGAAACCTATCTTTATTAGTCTGTGTTTTATTTCATTCACCTTATTTCATATACACCATTTTATTTTTTTGGTGTTGATGACATTTAAAGATTTCTCACAATTTATTTTCATTTAAAATTATTAAACATTGAATGCTTTAATTATTTTTTAATGGTCAATCAGTTGTTTCTAATCATTCGAGCTATGATGAAGTCATAAATAGCATGTCTGCATTTTGATACTTGTTCTGGCCTTTTTATTGAAAAGATGTTTTTGGTTTAAACATGTGATTACGGCCATTTTCTCCTCTCATAAAAGGATATATTGCTTTGATGTGTTGTTGTGCAGTTGTTGGAGCACTTTTGTTCGTTTGTTGTTTGTCTTCTTGTTGGTTTTTTGTTGGGTTTTTTCTTTTGTCTTTTTTCTTTTTTTATGCACCGTATATATATATATATATATATATATATATATATATATATATATATATTTAAATAAATTGTCAATGGTCAAAAACTTATTGATTGCAAGGAAAACACATAGGCCTAGGGAAGGTGGGGGCATGTTTATTATTTTTAAAAAATGTATATATTTGAACGACCGGTTTCGTCTAGCTCTTGTCAAGATCTTAACGCCAGAAAAATATTTAAAATGGGGAATGTAAATGGAAAAAAAGTAAAGGAATGGAGAAAATGGGAGGAAAAAAACACTAAGAGTTGGTAGTAGTAGCAGAGAGCAGATGGCAAAGAGACTAATTACATTCAACGCCAACAAACAATCCCTCTGTTTACAGAGGGAAGGATGAAGGGATCGAACGTAAAGAGTCTCTAAGACTTTGAGATGAAAAGGCGAATGTGACCGACTCAGAATACTGAATCGGTCAACATTGAAGTCTGCAACACATTCCCTACTATTAATCATATGCTCCACTATAGAGGACCCGGATGTATTTGCAAGCTGACCTCTTTTAAGCCCAAAATTTAAAATTCGAGCTGGAAGATGCTGTCCTATGCGGAGATCCAAGCGACTAGAAGCCCCGCCCACGCAGCCACTGCCACAACCACATTTACACCAACATACAACTGAACCAATATGGTGGGGAGGCAAGACATCCCCACGCACCGAAATATATATATATATATAATCAGCTGTGCAAGAGTGAATTTCGTATCAGTGATCGACAGTTCATGGAAATGCCTCCTTTTTTCTAGGGTCTTCTGTAACACTGATATAGACATTTTCCTTATCTTCTTTAACTTTGATGGCTTCTTGGTAAATAACAGTTGCTTGAAACCAATTTTCATCTAAAGGTCGTCGGAGTTGTTGATATATGTTTTGTATTGGTGATTTTATGGATAAATCAAATTTTATAATTATCTATTATTATTTTACCTTTTGAAATATATATATATATATATATATATATATATATATATATATATATATATATATATATATTAAAGTTCAAAGGGCCAAATGAAACGAAACAAAATACTGATGTATATAAAAAAATAATGTTAACGAAACAAAACGTCGACACGCGAACCTAGATTTTAATCAAGCTTGTTATAATGTCAATAACTACAAATAATATGAAATGTAGTCTAAGCCAATAAAATGTAGTCTTAGCCATTATAATATTTCTACGTTCATAGATGCTGGATATAATTCTAAAAGAATATATCTTATTTTATCTTATTGGTCTAATGGTTAGAGTGTTCGCCAATGGCCTGGGAGATCCTGGGTTCAATCCCAGGTCGAGTCATACTAAAGACTCAAAAAGTGGTGCTTGATGCTACCTTGCTTAACACTCAGCATTATAAGGTAAGGATCAAGGTAAAGTGGAGTAATCTAGGGAAAGGAGTAGCGCCCTCCCTACAACTTGGTATAGTAGCTATCGAAAAGGGTGGCTTCAGGTCATCCTCGACTACAGTAACTTAGTTACTATATATATATATATATATATATATATATATATATATATATATATATATATATATATATATATATATGATTTAACGTCATTCGATATCATCCTTCCAAGTCCTGATATGATGGTTCATTAGAACCGAAACGTTATAATGTTGACTTTCTTTTACATTAAATTCTTCTCTTTGAATTACTTTGTTTTTCAATTTTTCTCTATATATATACATATTTTTATAGGCAGAGAAATATGTAAAATTAGAGATGATATTATGTACTCATTGTTAATCACACTAAAAAAAACATCACATAAATATCTGCAGGTGAACAACTAAAATTTGACTGGTTTATAATCACAGACCTCCTCACCCAAGGAATGCTTATACATGATTCGAATTTTGTAAATTATTTGATGATATTTAATCATCACATTATTCTCGTCTTCTGGCGTAAAGTAATAAGATTTGATAAGTTGTTTGATGGTAGCAAGACTATTTCCATTCTATGCGGAACCATAGAAATTCTCCATCCGCGTAAACAATCGAATTTTTTCCTCGGTACATAGAAAAACTAAACTTTAATCCAAAGAACTTCTGGAATGACTCAGTTCTATAAGAAAAAAATAACTTTAGAAATTAAAGAAATACTTTTTTAATATACATGGTGTAACAGAAATACTTTACAAATTTTAAACTGTCATCTATGTGATGCAAGTGAACTTAGGCAAGTGGTAATGGAAGCTCCATCTAGCTAATGTCTCTTTTCTTTTCAGATATGATCATGACTTGAACCGATGCATTCCATGCATTTGCGGCTAAAATGTTTTTAAAGACTGGTGAATCTGTAAATGCTACAAAGAGAGCTTTGCGTGCTCATTCCATGTTACGTCCGAATTGTATGTTCAGGATAGAATTTTCAATCTGTTGTAGTATCTATTTCCTAAGTTCACTTGCGCCATGCAGGTGACAGTTTAAAATGTGGGGAGTATTTCTGTAACACACTGTATTATACAAGGCTCATTAAATAAGTTTCCAGACTTTTTTCGTATGGGCACTTTTATTGATAGTTCACACATGAAACTATTAGTCCGAAAGTGAAATCACATGACGTATGACGTAGGTGACTAACATTCAACGTTGTGTCAAGTCTAAATAAACTCTAATAAAAGGATACGAAGAAGCTGAATGATTACGTATTTCACTTAGCATTTTCATTGTCTGTAGAGGGAGGAAGTTTTAGAGAGGGACTCTTTTGATAAGTTGAATTGTTATTCTGAAGCAGAATTAACATAGAAATGGTTTAATTTTCATGCATCTTTTCTCATTTTTGCGGTATTTCCTTGTTTCATTCTTGATCAGAATAGAAATTATTACTGTAATAGAATTCTTACATCAAGAATGGAGATATGCTTCACTTATCTGATTATTGGACTATTCCATAATCCCTGTTAAAAGTGAGACAAATTATGTCTCTATCAGTTCTTTATATTTGCTTGACGAATCTATGCTAGATGATTAATCAATAGAAGCTATATTAGACCAAGTTTGAATTGTCATTCTTCAATTATTATTTATATCTCTTATTCAAATCTCATGCAACGACAATGTTTTTCACGTGGAATTGAGTTTCGGAGAAAATCCTCAATCCTCAAGCATTCTCTGCGATACACTATCTGATTTCAACGCAACTAAAGGTCTGGGTATGCTCAATTCTACTTCGAATTTTCAGTTTCCCCAATTTCATCCGTAGAGTATTTCTTAGTTCGAGAATATTTAAGGGTACGGCCACGCTTTCATTGTTATTATTCATATTAGTTAGTTTAATGAGGAAAATTGGCAAATGAAAGAAATAAAGATAAGATTATGTTATGCAAATATTTCCAGTTGTAAATTCGTTGGAAATCCTGACATTTATCGTGGCTCGAAAACCAACCACAGAACCTGACAGGAAATATTTAGCAAACACTTTGTTATTTAGCAAACACTTTGTTATTTACCAATATTTAACAAACACTTTGTTAATTGGTGTTTTATGGCATATCAGCATTTGTTGGTTATTCAATTTCAAATTTCTTTTATTTGTATAAGTATACTATTTTTGAACGAGTTAGAGTTTATTTGTTTGCACACAATTAAATGGTTTCAAGTATTGCATACAGTTGTATGGTTTGAAATATTGAACACAGATGTATGGTTTCAAAGAACTAATCATGATAATCCTTTGTAAATAATCGAATATTTCTATTTGACATATTGATTCCTAACAGGTACTACCAATCTGGATCAAAGTGGACCAGTTAAGTGATACTCCACATTTCTCAAAGCTTCAGGACTAGAGCTTCAACATAAGGTTCAGTTTAGTGTCATGCCTACGATACTCGTTGGGATAGGGATCTTACACCCCCCCCCGCAGATATGCAGTCAGCGTATTCTTCTGCCCCAGCCAACAGGAATAGCAACCAAATACATCATCAGTTTTGCAATTATTATCCGAACGGATATACTGTTTGTTTTCTATAACATCTGATTCGGCTTCTTATTATTTCTTCTAATGACCTAAGCCTTGTGAATATTTCTAAACGTATCACTACTGCAGATCTGATGTGCCTGTGTGTTCTTTCTTTTTTTCTTTTTTTCTTTCTTTCTTTCTTTCTTTCTTTCTTTCTTTCTTTCTTTCGTTTTTTTTTTTTTTGCTTTGTATGTTTGTTTTGTTTTGTTTTGTTTTGGACATTTGAACGATTTCCCTTCTTCCTCAGATTTCTGATTTTCAAAACTTTTTGAAGACTCTTCTGCATATTTGACGAAAGAGAATCTTTTTCTCCCGACCAGATGGTCGTATTCTTTAAAATTCTATATCACATTCTACTGCAATAGATAACGCACACAAGTATGCGTAAATTCTTATTAAGACCAAAAAAAGACTCTAAAAAAACTCACAAAATGCATTAAGTTGAAAAAATAAAATAAAATAAAGTAAAATAATATTAAACGGTAAATGGTGCAGCCGTTACATTGCAAAAATCTGCAGCTACAAATAAATATGCAGAAAAATCATTGAATATTAACAACAACTCATCGCTAAATTTCAGATAAAAAGACGTGTTTTTATCAAAAACCCTAAGTGAACATCAGCAATGAAAAAATTCTCGAGTTTCAAATTCAACAAATTAAAAATTTGAGGCTGTTTTTTTTTTTTTTTTTTGTTTGGTTTGGTTTGGGGGTTTTTTTGGGTTAGGGAGGAGATGGGAAAGAAATTTCTCGAGGGATATCTTTTCCACAAGGTTTCAGTGAAATGAAAAAAAAATCGTGGACCACTTATTTCTCTTTCTGTCTCTGTTTCTCTCGCGCGTTTTCACTGACTTTTACTTTCTCTCTCTCTCTCTCTCTCTCACTCACTCACTGTGTGTGTGTGTGTGTGTGTGTGTGTGTGTGTGTGTGTGACACGACGTGCAGTTAAATACTAAATTGATATGTAAAAATGAAAATTTATGAAATATATGAAAATTAATATATATATATATATATATATGAAAAATAAAAAGATCTTTAAAATTTGTATCTTTTTGTTCAAGGCTTAAATTGACCTAAAAATCTGGTTGATTGTTCCTAAAGGTCAGTTAGATGTGAGATAATTGTTTTTGATTTTAAAGGTCAGCGAATTTATTTGATATTTTGGTTGTCATATAACTCAGTAGATCATAATGATGAAACGGGTCATTTAGTAAAACATATTTTTCTTATCTTAAAGGGCAATGTCAAAAGGGAGATTTAATTTTGCTCCACCCTAAATAAAGGTGAGCTGGGGATGGCTTATCCAGTCAGGCGAGGCTGAGAATTTTTAGTTCAACACCATTGCTCTAAACTTGTTCCCATGGGTCAAAGCATCTAAAAATGGCTTCCCCTATATCTGTATGATATAATCCTGAACTAGGATTGGCTGACCAATGGAAATATGACTCCTAATTGTCTCTTATTGGACAACCAATCAGAAACCTTTTTAGTCCAGATTTTGATCTATATAAACAGGATGGTAAAACGAATCATCGGGGAGAATGAGGAAAGAGAGCAAGAAGAAACTCAAGACTGCCAAAGAAGAATGCCTTCCATTCTAGACCCGATGCACTCCGAACGACCTGCAGACTTTATAAAAATTCAAAGTCCTAGACTTTGGAGACATTAGTGTCATACTAACTGCACCTCATCGTTACTCTTCCTATCTCGATAATCTTTCTTCTTTTTGCCAGAAAAGCAAACATTGTTTGCTTATTATTTATTGTCTCACAAAGGTGTTTCAATAAAAACCATCTTTGTTATTTGTTGACAACGGGTTTTCTCTATTCTTTGAGTTGCTAGACAATCAAACCACTCATATTACCTGATCGTCAGAAGAAGATCCGGCTGAACTGTGTCAACCCCCTTCGTGAATCATTCAAACACAGCGTGGGCACGGAAGGACATGACAAAGCAAACAGTCGGAAGCAAATGTGGTAGTCACGAACATAACAGCCACAACAAGTACTGTGACAAGTAGTCACACCACATTGGGCACTGTGACTAGCATAGGACCACATCTGGCGCCGTTTAAACCAGGATCAACCCTGAGTAAACTCCACAGCCCAACCACACCACACCCAGGAACTGACCGAGAGAAATCTCCACAACGCAGCCACACCCAGGAAAACATATATATATATGTAATCATTTGCCGTGATGGTTAATCATTTTATTACCTGGTTTGGTTATGCCACAAGGTTTTCAGTTAGCAGCTAAGTTAGCTAAAATCTTTGAGCGGAAATGTAAGTCAAATTGGAAAGTTTAAGCGAATACATAACTTTTAACACGGGAAGGCCAAAATGTAAACAAAATGGATTCATATCTTGTCTGAGACAAGTTTGATTGGAAAAATAAAAACTGAATTTTAAACACGGGAAAGATGATGCAATAATTTAGCAAGATGACATCATCCCCACCGATATCCTGAATTTAAATATATAAAAATTAGCGAATTTTGAAAAAGTAGTCAGTTAGCCAGTCAGTCAGTTGTCAGAAGTTTGCATTCAGAGAGTTCTGTAAGGCTGGGTGGGGGCGTGTCTCTTTATGTCTGTTCATAGACCCTTACAGACTCTCTCTCTCTCTCCCTCTCTCGTGATACTGTATACAATCTGAACATCGAACAATGAAGGATTGTTAATTGTTGACGGAGCGTTCTTCTTGTTTTTGAGCTGCCAACATACAGGCAACTTTGTCCAACAAATCACTCCGTGCGTCAGAAGAAGTTCCGGATGGATTGTGTTATTCCTTGTCTGTGGATCTTCAAACACAGCGAGGATACTGACAGGATTGATAAACGAACTATCCGACAATGCATTTGGCACCGTTACTAGGATTTGACCCTGAAAATTCGGGACAGAGCCAGACACAGGATTTGGCCCTGAAAACCTACGGTGCAGCCATAGATTAGATTCGACCCTGAAAATCCACGACCAAGCGATGGTACTAAATTTGGTACCGTGCGAACATATTAAGCACATTGTGGTCAGTTGGTGAACTGTACTATTACATTTGGTACTGTGACCAGCATACTCCCACATTTGATACCGTGCCCAAGATAAGGGCCCAGACGGTGCAAAAGCATGGTATCCTCCTCTCTCTCTCTCTCTCTCTCTCTCTCTCTCTCTCTCTCTCTCTCTCTCTCTCTCTCTGTGTATCTATCTATCTATCTATCAATCAATATCTATTTATCAATCTGTCAACGTAGATAGAGGGAGATGCTAGTTCTGCAGCTTATATTAAGTGCCCTAACAGACAGACAGACAGACAGACAGAAAGAAAGAGAAAGAGAGAGAGGGAGGAATGGTTGGCAAGAACACGAGAGAGAGAGATTCCTTATGTAAACACCTTAGAAGTGTGCAGTCACTATTGTAGAATAATCACAAACTTCAAGCTTGTCGGTGGGGCTTAGAAGATGCTGACAGTATCCTTTGTAGAGGGGTAAGATCCCAGACAAAAATGGAGATGATAGGCATGACACTAAACTGTATCTGGTAATGATTCTCCTGTTTTGGGGTTCAGGGGAGGGTGGAGAATTCTTTCATTGCCATTTCTTCCAAGTCCACTTTGACCCGGAGATGTAGTACCTGGTAGGGCCCTATCTATTTGTAAAATAGATTTATTTGAAAAATATTTGTATTAGATATGAATTCTTGATACTATGTAACTGTGTGTAAATGATTTTACAGGGTGGAACAATAAAATTGTCGCCCTAGAAAAGACGACATGATTCCATTTCCGTTTAATGAAAACCGGTTTTCTTTTTTTGTTGTTGCAGACCATCTACTAGTTGGCCAGTTGTGTATAAATCCCAAAAGCGATAGGACCCTTATGACAACAGGACCATTGCCAGCACCCTCAAAATGTAAATCAGGATTGCCACGAATAACAGGGACGTGCCCAGGGTGATGAAAACAAAGTTTCCGGCTACGGTTATTGTCTTTGGTGTGATTTCAAGTGAGGGCCACATCATGCCACCTCACATCTTCGAAGTCGGCTTGAAAGTCAACACTAAAGTGTACCTGGATGTGCTGAAGAGTGTGGTGATCCCCAGGTGAAATAAAGTGGCCAGTGACAGACCCTGGGTGTGGCAGCAGGACTCGGCGCCGGCTCACAAGTCCGAAGAGACCCAGGCTTGGCTTCAGAAGGAGTGCTACGACTTTGTACCCTTCTCTCACTGGCCCCCCTGTTCCCCCGACCTGAACCCGCTGGACTACTTCGTTTGGTCATACGTCGAGAACATCACCAACATGATCCCCCACAACACCAAAGCCAGCCTGATCGCCACCATTCGCCGAGCTCCCACCGGCGCTTGTGGAAAAGGCATGCTCCCAGTTCCGGATCCGTATCGAGGCGGTGATTGAGGCTGAAGGCAGCTACATTGAATAGATGTCAGCTCTACTACATAATCAAGTTACCTGAATTGATTTTTTCAATAAAAGTTTTAAAATAAAGCTGTAGTATTGTTTTCTTTAGGACGACAATTTTATCATTCCACCCTTTATATTCATATTAATTCATTTCATATTTCATATATAATTTCAAATAAATGATTATTATTGAACAGAAACATTTACTTGAAATCATATGATTGTGTATAAATTATTTGTATTAGATAGGAATACTTGAAATCATATTCGTTTGTTTAATGACATATCAACCTTCGCAGATTATTTAACGCCAAAGCAATCGTTGTAGAAGAATAGTAATGATACTATTTAACCCATAGCGAGTAGGGGATAAGGGGGTTCACGCTTTCTCCAATTATATTAGTCCGAAAGTGAACATAATAACGCAAATGGAATTTGAACTCGCATACGACGATCTTACAGTCCAGAACTTTAGCCATTAGGCCACAGAGACTCTCCCATTGAAACTATACAATTGTGCACAATTTATTTGTATTAAAGTATTTGTATGCAGTAGTGCCATTGACTTAATGAGTAGAGTGTTCGCCAATGGTCCGGGAGGTCGGGGTTCAATCCCATGTAGAGTCACACCAAAGACTCAAAAATGGTACTTGATTCCGTCTTGCTTAGCACTCAGCATCATAAGGTAAGGATCAAGGGTAAAGTGGAGCAATCCAGGGAATGGAGTTGCGCCCTTCCCTACAACTCAGTATAGTAGCTATTGAAAAGGGAGCCTTCGGGTCACCCTCGATTAATGTCGCCATATTGTATGATGTCAAGTATTCCTATTAAGAAACGACTGCACAAAAACCGTAAATATAAACGTAGAAGGAACATCATTCCCAAACCTCTAGGCATAAAATAGCCCCAGACTGGTTGACATGCCGTCAAGACCAATCAATCAAACAAACAAACTTCAATATACACGTTCGTGTGCAAAGATGTTTCGCCTAAGGGAATGATTACCAAATGAATTTTGAAGACCACACACTAATAAAATTAATTTGACCCTCACTGTATACCTTAGCATGTGAACATTTACCAAACGAGATAGAGAGATAGATAGTTAAATAGATAGATAGATGCGTAGGTGTATCTAATAAGGTTAACAAAAATTTGTCACGAGATTACAATTTACGTAAATGACATTATGCAATCTTTAGTTCAAGCATAAATTATATACGAAAGTAGAATCACAGCTTAGAAGAATTTGAATTTCATCAGTTCGGTTTGATTAGTTTATTTGGTTTAATGATATATCAAACCTTGATGAATATTTTGTACCAAATCCAGTTTATACATACATAATATGATTTTAAGCGAATAGTTTGAAGGTAATATTATTTCTTATAAGAGCAAGAGCTCATTTGTTTGCACATGGTTAAATGGTTTCAAGTATTGCTATTTATTGTTGGCACACAGTTAAATGGTTTCATGTATTGCTATCTGATACTAACAGTTCTATTTGGGTACATTTATATGGTTTCAAGTATTATTATCTAATACTGATTGTTCTGTTTGCATAGAGTTAAACGGTTTCAGGCATTGTTATCTAATACTAATAATTCAATCTAATACTAATCATTTTTTTCACACAGTTAAATGTTCCAAGTATTGTAAATGATTAAACAGTTCTGTTTAACCCTTAGATACAACCCTAACAAGTGCTACCATTCCGTGAACGAGTGAACCTGGGAGTAATGGCAATGAGAGGATACTCTACATTCTCCAAAGCTCCAGAACTGGAGCCTCACCATCAAGTGCACTTTAGTTTCATGTATAGCACACTCGGTACCCCCCCCCCGGGTAGGAATTTCATTAGTCCCTTTTTCTAAGCAATTAGAAGCTAAATAAATCTTTTTAATCAATCAGAAAACAGAGAAATGATTCTGCCCAATAAACAAGAACTTAATCAAAAGTTCACTTTGAAGCCGATCCAATTTTATAAAAATCAAGGTTCGACATCATTTTCCAGTAATCGATTGATTTTCTTCAAAATTACACAGCACGTATTTAAACCGATTCATTTCCCTTTTAATCTTTTTTCTTTCCGTATTTCTATATTTTGTTTAAATGAATTTCAACACCTTTTCGTATAAATTTTTTAGCTGCAGTACACGTGATCAGCATTTTCTTAGTGAACTGCTGTCTTAGTTAAACACCTTTGCTACATACAGTTAATTTATCTGTTTCTGTTAGCTTCCTCCACCACACAGACGTACACACTCACATGCATAATAGGTTGCCTTGACGTGGTGTAATGGTTAGCAAGCTTGTCTCTAAAGATAAATTCGTACTAAATAGGGTAGTTCGATCCTAACTAGCTGCTCCATAATTATGACTTTGTGCCAAATCTAAGTCATGCTTAGTTTTTGATAAACTTTGTGTGGCGTAATAACTTGCAAGGTAGGCTATCAGATTATTATTAGTGAGTTCGATTCTTCCTGAAAGAATTTTAAAAACCCTACAAGATATTATTAGGTATGGAAATGACTCTAACAGGGCCAATGTTTTATCAATAAAAAAACGCATTAAATCAAAATATTCCAGGTTCCCCTTTACTACAGTCTTGGAGCACCCTGTGAAGAGAGAATTTGTTACTCGAGCCAATGGGTTGCAGAACTAGATTAATAATTATTTCTCAATAGCAGGTGCATAGATAGATAGATAGATAGATTAAAGATTTTTTTAAATATTACAAAATAATGACGCAATAAAAGGACAATCATTTCTGTAGATTATAATTAGGTTTGTTCTATGAGAAAAAATCATCAAAGACAAAAAGAAAACAAATTCAATGTCATTTACAAAAATCCATTCCACGATTATCAATTCAAAAGAAAGGGTGATACTTCTAATAATAGTTCGATATTGACCCTCCATCGATCTTCCACAAATAATGACGACTAATTTGTAAAATGGAGTCAGGTGAAAAGGACACGTTGTAACCAGGCGTGTTGGTCAAGAAACAAAAGTTGTTATTGAATCCTTTTAACAGGATTGGACATGCCTTATTGTGCTGAGTTGTTCAGATATACAAAAGGTTACTTGACAAGGTTAACATCGCCTTTAGTTACTTTACCTGACCTCTATACATGAACTCTTTCATTCGCTGTCATACGCATGTGTAATCGCACAAATACACAAAGTTTCATTCACTACTGATGTGGAAGCTAACAACAGTGTTCTCACAAAAATGATTGCTTAGACACGGTGGTGGGGCTCCTCCCAACTTTGCTACTGTCATGACAAGAGAACAACGTTCGGCTAAACAATCTACCGCCCACGTGCAGGTGTAAGACCATATACTTCCAACTCGTTTCATCAACACACGTTGTCATTTTACCATTACCACAAAACTTTAGCGAAACAAAACTGATTCAGTATCAGCGAGTTGTGATTGACAGAAGTAATAGGGCTGTTTATGAAACACAAAAACGAAAATACGATCACTACAGCAAATTGTATAGGGACAAACGGTTGTGCCGCTCAAGCGTAACTCTCGGCTTACCCGCAACCATTTTCACAGCAACCAGCAAAAAAAAATAATTGCCAGAGAATATACACATTGCAGGTTCTCTTTCTTAAAATGTTATCTTCAGCCACTTTCAGAGTCAACTCACCCAGTTTAACGCCAGAGTTTTCTCCTAAGGTATCCGCCTTTCCAAAAGCTAGTGGATGCATCCCACTCATTAAGTAACTAATGAGATTTCAAAGGAAGACTAACAGGTGCTAGACCTTACTTGAAGTTGACCAAGCACATTGTGCATAGCAGAGGCTTTGTGCCCCTGAAATAATTTTACATGTTCGCATACCTATATTTGGTATGTATGTATGTATGTATGTATATTATTATATTTATGGTCACAATATACATGTATACACACAATGTGTGCACATGTATATTATCATTGTGCAGCTATGAAAAGAGTGCTCGATATCTGGGATTGAGCATATGTACACATATGTCATTTAAAAGAGAAATTAAAACCATCTATTGTTACTAATAGTTTCACGTTTTCTTGATCATCAGGCAAAACTAAATCCTCGTGAACATCAACAGGGAATGTGAGTGTGATGCATAAAAAGCACCGAATATGAAACGGGACAGAGTGTATATTGATAGTTTTGGAAAATCCAATATATGCTGGGTTTTCCAAATGAGTTAAAAATTCAAAAAAATTCTGTTGTTAAGTTTTAGATATTTTCTCTGTATCGTTTGGAAAAAAGGTAATTTATAATTTGGATCAAAATAATCTAATCAAGTTTATTTAAGGTGAATTTTATGAAACCATAATGTTCAACTATTAAAGAAAAATGTTTTTCTTCTTATCAGTAATTAGTTTATTTACTGCTAAATAAATACCAAGGTGAAGTGTAAATGTGCTAATTTTATACTTCTGCAATTAGTACTAATGTTTTATTGTCGAAAATGTATATATATATATATATATATA
>OY757914.1:95781327-96063827 GCA_963585895.1 Sepioteuthis lessoniana | reverse complement strand
TAGTAAAACAGAAATAAGAACATAACTAACAGTAAAATATTTAATCCTTATATTCAAGATCTCGAAATCTAGAGAGTGTGGAGTACCCCTTCATTGTCTTTACTCTGAAGTCTAGAAATCAGAGGAGTGAAGAGTACTCCTTCATTCCCATTATTTAAAGATATAGAAATTTAGGGAGTATGGAGTACCCCTTCATTGTTATTACTCCGAGCTCTCGAAATCTGGAGAGAGTAGAGTAACCTTAATTGCTATTACTCCGAGGTCTAGAAATCTGGAGAATATTGAGTACTCCTTCATTGTCATTATTCTAAGGTCTAGAAACTGGAGAGTATGGAGTACTTCTTCATTGCCCCTACTTCAAGCCCAAGAAATCTGGGGAGTGTGGAGTAACCTTTCATTGTCATTACTCCAAGTTCAAGAAATCTGGGGAGTATGGAGTACCTCTTCATTGCCATTACTCCATGCTCAAGAAATCTGGGGAGTATGGAGTACCTCTTCATTGCCATTACTCCATGCTCAAGAAATCTGGGGAGTATGGAGTACCTCTTCATTGCCATTACTCCATGCTCAAGAAATCTGGGGAGTATGGAGTACCTCTTCATTGCCATTACTCCATGCTCAAGAAATCTGGGGAGTATGGAGTACCTCTTCATTGCCATTACTCCATGCTCAAGAAATCTGGGGAGTATGGAGTACCTCTTCATTGCCATTAATACATGTTCAAGAAATCTATTTACAAGTCCAAACATCAGAGCAAATTCTAAAAGTACTAGTTTGACCACAAATTAAAAAATAATTTTCGCAACAAAAACGTATCATGATATTTTGTCTTTCATTTATACTCTTTGACCTAAATCCTCTTGCTTTCTGCTAACATTTATGTCGGCGAGTATCGCAGATTTGGTGGGAAAATCTTTTAAAAAGTCCGGCAGAATAACGTGTTATTAAAGGTGTGCTTGAACAAACAATCTTTTCAACAGCCTAAATTAAAGAACGTACTATTTTACCTCAAATGTGATTACACACATATGCAATCTGAATACTTAGATGTTTCGAGTTCCGCAGATTTTAGAAGTTAATTGTCTGCTGCTTGCTAGCGGCATGAGAAGGGTGCATGGAGTATAATCCAACTCGGTAATTTGTGACGCTTGTTGCAAAAATTGAAAACCTCCTTTACTGGAACTCGAATTCTGCATTTAGTTGCTCTTCTTCATAAGATGTGGTGATGCTTCTTGTTCAATGGAAAGAAATAAAACACTCAGATATTATAAACTGAACCAAGGGGAATGAGCTAGAGAGCATGTATTATATTACTATTGGTATAGCCTGGACGTTTTTTTCCGCACAAAATAATTTTATTTTTTCATATAAACTCTCAGAAATATTGTTTTGCTTAAATCAATTACATCTGAAAGCGTTTCTTGTTATTTATTAACCTTAGCATAGTAGAGAACATGGTTAAATAAGTGTATAAAGTTTGTATTCTACCACTCTACCAGGTGGGAAAGGTATGCCCGCCTCAAAATCATTTATAGTTCTCACCTGAGTTGATGCCCAGTCGGCGGGGCTTAGAATACAATGAATAGAATGTTCCCCCTGTAGAAGGGTAAGACTCCTCCAAAAAAGAGGTTCCTAAGAATGACACTAAACTGCATCTGATGATGAGGATCAGGTTCTGGAGCTCTGGGAAGTATGGAGTACCCCTTCATTGCCATTTTTCTTAGTTTCACTCTGACCCAGAGAGAAAATATCTGCCTATGAGTCAAATAAACCTGTTTAAAAATCATTTAACGTTGACTTTCCATCATAATAAATTCATAACTCTTGAATTTTTTTTCCTTCGTACTGTCGGATTTATTTCCATTATTTACTTTCATATGAATACTTTTAGGAATATCATATAACTGTATGGAAAAGACTCTTGAGTAGCTACACGAAAAATATAAACATAAACATACAATGAACGTGATTCCCTAACATCAAGGTATAAAATAACCCTAGACGGGTTGACATGTTAAAATCAATCAAACAATTACCCAAGCTAATTCAGATTTTTATTGACACCCTCAAAAATGGATTGCTTATTTTCTAGAGACCTAGTCCTCTTAGTTGCATCTTCTCATTGCGCTAAAAAGGGTATGGTCGGGGCATTCCCTAACGCTCGCGGGATACTAAAGACAAGATGAAGGAACGGGACAATCAGACGTGCGGGATCACTCGTGTGTGTGTATGTATGTATGCATGTGTGTGTGTGAGAGAGAGAGAGGGAACATTTTTTCTTCCATACTGAAAGAAATATGTAAATATTTTTTGAAACTGAAAAAGACTGATACACATCCATTGTGAGAGATTCGATTCCAATCAGACATACTTAATCTTAATTAGAGTCACTTTTTAACAACGAACCATTTTTAACAACTTGTACAAATCTGAGATCCATGAGTAGCTTTGGCGCAAAAATATTTCCATTATTGTAACTATTACTACACTCAAAGAGACGTGCTTGACATAAAAAGGGGCGAGTTATATAGCGTAACGGTTATAGTCGTAGAAAATGGAATCGGCGACCTAAGTTCAAATCTTGGACGAGGCTGCTTGCTTTTCACTTCGTACGATTCCCCTTGGGAAAGACATGAATCCATTCGTCCTCCCACCAGCTATGAGCAAATAGTAGGGTAAATTGCGTTCTTTAATCTAAGTTAGGCAACCAATATGAAAACTTTGAATTCAAACGAACTTTAGTACGCTTAAAAATTGACCTTCTGTCAAATTCTACCCGTGATGTGGCAGAAGGTTTGGGTAAACACACTGCACTTGAAAGATAAAAAATGTCAGCTGAAGTGATCAACAACTTTCTCCGGAGAAGGAATGGTCCACAGTGTCTTTGGGGACTACGTGAAATTATCTTCGAACTTTTTAATGCAGGAAAACATAATCAAAGATGTCGCTTTAAAATTATGATAATTAATTGAAGCATTAGGCAATATGTTTGTTTATTTCTTGTTTGTGTGTGTGAGAGAGAGAGAGAGAGAGAGAGAGAGAGAGAGAGAGAGAGGCGGGAAGCAAAGAAAAGAAAACGAATGAATATGTCATTTGTTCGCAAGAGTTTGCTCAGTTCGAGTCGGTTGTTCCCGAGGTGCGTTTCCTATCATCTGAAAACAGTCTTATTCTATTCAAATGATTGAAAACATCACGTGATACAAAATTTCAAATACTAAAAAAGAAAAAAATAATATTTTGAGCGTTATAATTACTCACCTTCGAATGAAAAAAAAGAATTAAATTAAAATAACAATGCATACTGGAAACACATCGACACAAACAAGTATATCTCTCACACACAGTGTTTGGATATTTATTCACAACGAAAGAGTTTCCCGTTTTCTTGATTTTTTATGCATTTTCCCGTAATTGAAAAGTGTCTGTTTTGTATGTCAATTTCATACGTTTTTTTTTCTTTTCCATTTCTTTTCTTTTTTTTTTTTTTTTTTTTTTGGCTTTAGCAACACTATACATCAATGGATGTGATTTGATAATCATGTACAAATAGTTATCTTTTTAACCATAAATTTCAATAGGACTAACAAAAAAAAATCTGTCACTCAAAGTCAATTTTCGAAAAATGTTGCAATAAAAATGAAAATACTGTAATCTGTTAGTGTACATTTCAGAATTAATTTTCACTTAAGTTTAAATAAAAAATTCTGATCCATATTCGGTTTGGTTTTTTTATTTAATAGCATATCAATCTTCGTGGGTTATTTAATGCCAAATTCATCCTCATTGAAGAAAAATAGTGGTACTATTTAACTCGTAGCAAGGGAGATAACAGAGTTCATACCTTCCCCCAAGCATATTAGCATGAAAGTGAACAGCGCGACAAGAGTTCGAATTCGCTTAATACGATGTGCAATCGAGAACGTTAACCCCTACGCCACGGAGACTTCCCCCGAATATTTTTTTTGATGAAAGAAATGTTTAATGTAGACTCTCATGGCATTATAATATCAACTGTAATTGCAGTCTTATTGGAATTTACTAAGCTTTGCGTAGTCTGACACACAGCCTCAAATTGCTTATGGTATCTGCTATTCTTAAGTGGTCTCCAATCTAAGTTCTGAACAGGCTTAAAATTGCCAGATCTGATGATTTCAGCTTAACTTTAAGACTGCAAGTAGGGAACACTCAGTGAGGATCGAACTCCCTACTCAATTGTAATTGGTCAGTGAGACTAGATTGCTATTACAATATAATAAAGTGTCGCAATTGCAGTTTTGCTGCTCACAAAAGTTAGTAATTTTAGGAAAACCAACAATTTGTTATTTGTAAATCTCTATCCGCAAAAGTATCAGCAGCAATAATTTACCCTATGATTAAATCATCATAATAATGAAAAGCCAGAATTATTCATTTTACGAACTCTGAACAGGCACCCCATTTGCGAGTATTTTTAAATATAGCTTTTATGCGCATGTCCGTCTGTATGTATAAATGATGAGGAGGGTATTAGACATCCTGTAGAATAAAAAACAAGACCTGTAAAAGGGCAGCTAAACCCCCTGTAGAATCAACTATCATCTAGTTCACGCAGTATCTAAAAAATATAACCTGCGGTTGATCTAGTTACTGATCATCTGGCTCATGCTTGTCAATGAACCACAGCTATGGATATGTAGAGAGCACTCTCTGTGTCTAACACTAATACTTACAATAATTCCACAATAACCACCTTTGTGCTGATATCTATTTTAATTCATTGACCTATAACATCTGTAATCGTATTTTCCTAACAAAGATAGGTACAGTTTATCATACTTGAGCCTTTGAACAGAGACAGAATCCAGCTGCATAAAATAACATTCTTCACACTGGACCAGAAAAGAACGCCTGCTCAATGTACAACAAGGTGTGCAACCCAGCTCATGTTTTAACTTAAGACATGGAAGGAAATCAGAAATCAGAATGACACGTTTTGTAGCTCATAATAATTTGTTTAAATGTCTCTTTTATGGACGAATCTACAGGAGAGAAGTTGCCTTTTTGCGTCTACAAGACTACAGTACTTGCATCGCTCAATTGTAGTCGCTCTTTTGGGTGAGAGTTTGTTGTATTCGGTGGCCGTGAGTCCAATATACGGATCAGTACTGTCATGAACTCTGATTCAAGGAAGAAGAAGTAGAATGAATTAATTCGAGATATTCCCAAAGCATGAACTCTGGAATGAAGCAGTATATCCTCATAAGTTGAATGAAAGTTTCGGCTCGAAATTTCGACAAGGGTTCTAAAAGTAACAGACATCTTAAGAAGTTCGAAACGTACAAACGCCGAAATATTGTAACTAACGATCAAAATTAGGACACTAAACCAAATAACTCAATTTAATACGAATGATATTTCGTCTGATTTAATAAATTTACAGATAAATACTTACTTTTCCCTCTCTCTCTCTCTCTCTCTCTCTCTCTCTTTCTCTCTCTATTTATATATATATATGCTTTTGTGTGTGTGTGTGTGTGTGTGTGTGTGTGTGTGTGTGTGTGTGTGTGTGTGTGTGTGTGTGTGTGTGTGTGTGTGCTTACCTATATATTTGTATAAGGTTTTTCTACTCTTTATCCACTTACAATTTTATGACGTTCCGTATGCTGAATTTTGGAACACTTGAAACATCTATAACTTTCAAAGGAGAGAGTCACATTCGAAATTTTGTTAAAATAATTTTACTATTTGTTTGTGTTTCGGAAAATCCATTCTGCAGGGTTTATCAAGTCCATACTCTGTGAGAAAAATAAAAAAAACATTTTTGTGTCGCCATTTTTTTTAAGGATAAAATTTCACTACCCTGGACTGAAGTAAAAACCCACGATCTAAGCCACTGATTCTTTTCTAATTCAAAAAATAATGCAATGTATCATTTTGAATCTATTAGTAAAAACTCCAGACAAATCATCAGGTACAAGAAAAAAATACATTTCTATCTCTTACATTATATACTGCATGAAACTCTATCAACAATCATGATAATAAAGACGTTTTTTGTTTTTTTTAAGGTTAATTGATATTTACTTCGTCACACAAAATTGTGTATCTTTTGTGGACCAAACATTTTACAATGAGGATATATAACACATTTTTAATCCGACTGGAGAATACTGAAAATGTTAAACAATTGATTTTAAAAGTTCTTTATTAACATATACAGAATAAATACATTCATCACGAGCAAAAAACATAAAAAATTACGTAACACGATGCCACAAAAGAAGCAACGAAATAAAAATAAAAAAGGTTCATCAAGATTTATGAAAATTTGGGAAACGTTCAATTATTGTTTTAATCTGTTTTGTCATTGATTCTTATGAAATCGAACTCAGTGAGTTGAAAGGATTTCCAAGGATGATCCTTGAGCATCCAATTTTAGATATCTCCAAAATAAACTAGGCTTATCGGAAGTATTTTCGTTCACTGATTCGAAATAGAGAACCAAAAATATAAAATTACTTTTAACAAATATTGGAAATTAATTGAACCGGGTTACACTACGTTTAATATTTCTTCTCTCTCTCAAATATTCAATCCACTTGACTACTCTCCTGCTGCCATTAATACACTTTATATATTTTTTGATGAATCATGAACAATCTAAAATATAATACTCATAAAGACAAACCAAAAGACTGTGTACAATCGATTAAAAGTCCCTTATTTTATCATTATAAACTTCATAGTTGTCCATAATTAGAAAAATAAACATGTACATTAATATTGTTCATCTGCATCATACCCCTGCAGTCATTGCACTCAGAAGTACATTGCTATTTCTCATAATGATAGCAACATTATCAACATTCATATATTGCAAAAGTCACATGACCTTCAAATATTCAGTCGAATATTCTTTATTAACTTTAGTGTGGCCGGTCTTGAAAACGGCATTTTCGTATGTCTACCGGGTTTCATACTTTCTGTTATGAACGGTTGGCTAATAAGAGAAGAATACAGCCAGATTTCCAGCATTTTAAACGGGTCAAGTTTCACTGTTACAATTTGGTGTTTGGCCACCATCAGTCTGGATCGTTATGTTGCGTTACACTATCTAATTTTCAACCGGAACTCCAGCAAATTCCGTATTACACTCTTGACGATTGTTTTTGGCTGGATTCTTAGAATAACCACTTTTTTATGTTCCATTGGTCCATGAAGAAATGTTTTTCTATTTTCACCACAATCTTCTCATATGTACTCTTAGCAAACATTCGGATATATTTAGTATAACAAGGGCATTTTTGATTTCTCTTCTAAGTGTCATTGTTTTGAGCTTCTCTTACAAATTAGTAAGAACATTAAAAATGCTCAAAGAAATCAAAAGTAAGAGAAGACAGGATCGCAATGAAAGTTCTGTACGTATAATCTTTCTTAGCGACATTATTTTCTTTGTTTCATGGGTTCCCGATACAATTGCTGACATTCTTGTATGTTTCAGGATCATCAAGGAAATTCCGGACGATATGGAGTTCATAATTACTTGGCTGGCCGATTCCAACAGTTTTATGACTGTCTTAGTGTACTCTGGAAATTCTAAAGAATTCCGTTATCGCTTGAAATGCTGTTTACAAAACTGCTTCTTGAATATTATTTGTAATAATATAAAAAAATAAACATTATATAAGTGTGACCCTAAAAACACTAATCTTAAATTTCTGCGCTCATGCACAAATACTGTTACATTCGTTCAATATATAAACATCAGAAAATATCACAGTTGTCATTCATTAACAGCAACGTCTCGTACTTATAACCAAATTAAACGTATATGAAATCGCGACTATTCTATATGTGTGCAATTAGCAGTGAGTTCTTCTACACGTGGATTGTATTCGATTCTGCAACTTCCAAATCTAACGCGATCAAAAATTCAAATTGATAAAATAGATTTTACAAAAAGCGTCATTAACAACGTTGAAGAAAGAAAGCAAAAATAATATGGCTGAAATCAGTGTACACACGATTCACAGTTCAATTTAACCGAACTGCAACATCATTGGTTGGGTTTCGAGATAAGATAAGTCTCTAGTTTGAATTTTGATACCTGAACAGTAAGTAGTGACGAATTATTTACACGTTAAAATTGAGCTATGAGCTACGATTTGTGAGCTTATTTTGAATGATATGCATAATAAAATACAAATTAGTTTATTTTTCTGGGTTGTTCTTTAGAGTTTTTTCGTTTTGCTTTATATTTTGGTTTTGACTTTTGCGATATTTTCGTAAAGCTCACAGTTATTGATTATGCCTCTAGTATCTAATCAAGAAAGATCAATTAATAATGACATAATTAAAATGTCATTCAAATATAACATTATTTAAACAATAACTCTCAAAACGAATCAGAGACATTCTTCTATGTTCATTAAGATGTGTCCAAATGTCTACAGCCCAGTCGGCTGGGGCTGTAAATTTACCCCGACAGCATCTCTGCTGAGGGGTAAAACCCCACAACCACCAAAGAATGTCCTATATATGATACTAAATCACCTGACGGTGAGACTCTAGTCCTGGAGCTTTGGAGGAATGTAGTGTACTCCTTCACTCTGATCCGGAGTAGTAGTACCTTTTAAGGTCCCATCTATGCGTCAAACTGAAATATTTAATCATTTTCTATACTTGAAAACATTCAATTGTGTGTTAAATTGAATTATTAATATTGCATAGCAATACTTAAAACTATTAAAACGTGTGCACCTAAAACTATCAGTCTAAAATAGAAATGCTACGTGCAAACAAATGAGCTCTGTCTCGTTTGAAAATTGTCACCTACAACTATTCGTTTACAAATTGCTACCTAGAAACTATTCGTTTTACAAATCATATATATATATAGATATATAAACAGGAGTTGGCATTAACTAACCTACAAGGGTTGATATACCATAAAACACAACCCACTAATCAGATGTCTCTTTACTTAAATCTATAGTATTGAAATATATAGCATATCAATATGTGAAATTTCACTAGAAAGAAATTTCAAATAAGAGCGCAACGAAAAGAAAACAATAAATTGATTTATATCGTGTACATTCTATAATGCAGTAACATGAAAATAATAATAATAATAATAATAATAATAATAATAATAATAATATGTATCTTAAAGGTAACAGTGACACCAATTATAGTTGAAGCTCTTGGACCAACCCCTTAGAACATGGAAAATAAGATTGGGGAATTGGAAATCCGAGCAAGCACTGAAACTGTCCAGACTACAGTACTGCTTAGTCCAAAAGAGCTGAGGATACTTGTTGTCATTTGAACTTTAGTGAAAACCACCAGTTAAAAAGACGTAAAGAAATATATTTGAAAAATCCTAACTGCATAGATAAAAGAAATCTATTACTCGTTTGAATGCGCAGAAGAACAGATAGGATGCCACAAAGGGACAAAAGCAGATGACCTATTATACATAGATCAGCACATCAAGGGAGTCAAAACAAGACAGAAAAATCGAGTAATGGCATGAATTGAAAACAAAACAAGCCAATGATATAGTCCGGTAAAGTTGGAAAATAAGAATGTTTGAAAATGTACAAAATGCCCAACAAAGTCATAAACTTCATCATGAAATCCATGCAAAACTGGAAAGTGAAATTAACAGCAGGAGGAAAAACCTAAGCAGAATTGAAAATCCAAAGACGCGAGACTTACTCGCGCCACTGCTATTCATTATAACAATGATACCACTCAATTACATAATAGGAAGTGTACAGGAACAACGAACTTACAAAATCACCAGAAAAGATTTTTCACGTTATAGACATAGATGATATCAGGACTATTCTTAAAAGATACAAAAGAAGAACACTGACTAATGGATCGAAGAACAAGAAAATTAATGACTATGCACAAGGTCCTACATCCGAGAAAGATTATATATGTCAAGAAAACGAGGAAGAGTGCTCGCTAGCATTGAGAATTGCACAGATGCATCAACACTATGTCTCGAGAAATACATTAAAAAGAGCAAAGAAAGACGATTTACAAGGCCAGTAATAGTAATAATAACATAAGAACAAATACAGAAACTACAAAAACTAGAAAAGAAAATTAGAATAAAAACAACTGTATGGATATTTCAAGCGACAAATTGGTAAGATTGCACACAAGAAGAACCGAACATTGCTAAAAAAGAAAACCTCAAGAGAGAAAGTGGCGCTTTCCTAATAGCAGCGCTAAACAACACCATAAAGACCAATTTTATTAAAGAGAAAATTGATAATAAACAAGCGAATAGCAAGTGTAGGTTATACGAAGAAAGAGATGAAACGATTAACCACATGCAGCAAACTAGCACAAAAGAAGTTCAAAACTAGGCACGTCTGGGTGCGCAAATGATCCACTGGGAATTGTGCAAGAGATTAAAATTAAACCGTACAATCAAATGGTATATGCACAACTAAAAATCTATCCTAGAGAATGAAACGCATAAAATTCTATGGGATTTTGAAATACAAACAGATCGCCTAATCTTGGCCGGACGACCAGACCTAGTGATAGTCAACAAAAAAAGAGAACCTGCCGAATAGTAGACTTTGCCGTTCCGATATACCATAAATCAAAAGAAAGCGAAAAGAAGGAAAAGTATCTAGACCTTGCTAGAGAACAAAAAAAAACTATGGAACATGGTGGTGATGATGATACCAATAGTAATTGTTGCACTCACTAAATTCCCCAAAGGATTGGTAAAGGGACTCGAAGACTTAGAAATCAGAAAACAAGTGGAGACCATCTAAACTACAGCATAATTAAGATCTGTCAAAATACTAAAAAGAGTCCTGGAGACTTGTTGTCACTAAAACTCCAGTAAAAATTCTTCAGCTAATGTGGGTGTGAAAATCTCCCAAAGAAATAACAATAATAATACCATTCAAAACACAGCACTCCTAAAATCAACTAGGATTCTAAGAAGAGTCCTGGAGGTATGAAGGGACTTCTTGTCACTCAGAATAGAGGGAAAAATCATCAAATAATAATAATAGTAATGTGTTTTTTATTCTTTAGGTTAACTTACGTTTCCTTAGACGCACAAAATGTCTATGTTCACACGGACTCTAAACATTTTCTCCATTTCGTCACTGATTCTTACGGAATTGAATTCAATAAATTGAAATGGCGTCTAGACATCATCTTTGGCTATCTCAAATCGGAATCAAATCATTTTGTGTTTTTCTATGCAGTAAATGTGTATTTGACACAACCACTTTAGTTGGATATAAAATTTGTTCATCACAGCGATATTATATTTTCTAAATCATGGACAATTAAGAATATAATCCGCATAAAAACAAAATGGCGAACATCAAATTTCCGATTACAACTCTCGTATTTTATCGATACAAATTGTTTTCTAAAGCTGTGACGTTTCTCACCTCCCGCGTCTACTGGTCGTTGTATTCTGTTTTGCTTGTTGCTCTTTTGCATTTTCTGCAGTGCTACGATGTTAGACCCAAACGTTGTTACATTCTGTTTTGTTTTTTGTTTTTTTATTTCAACCAAACTTAGCTTAATAAAATACAAGATCATCACAAGTACAAGAGTAACAAAGATTGTGTTTTTCCACTCCAGTAACTGAAAAAAAATGCGTTTTTTAAGAATAGACATACAAAATATTGGCTATTCAGTTGGTTCAGATACCAACAACTGGCTCTATTGGGTGATATGCAACGATCACATCAGCAGAACATTGACACTTTCAATGTGTCTTGAAAGGACGAATATTGGTGAATGAACTTTGAGTTTGTTTGAGATTTTATTTTATCAAAACAGTAAAGACCTTTGTCCTCCGGAAAATATATCAGTTCCTGGTTTGACACTACACATAGCCTCATTATTTACTGCGCTAATAATTTACTTATTATACGCATAACAAGGTGGGTGGTACTAAAAATTTCTCAGCTTCAACAGCGTTTTTCTTTTTAGAAAACCCTGGAGCATCATGACTTAACCCATTTACCTTTTAATATAATAGCGTAACGTTTCCTGGATCGTTGACCTTCTGAAGTTGATCCAGATGATTATTTTCAGAAGATTGTGACAGTGGCAATATCTTTAAAAAAATCATAACGATCTCCATCAAGATCTTTTTGTCTTCTTATAGAGTTCTCAGGGGCAGTAGGTAAGAGTAAATACACCATAGTAATGGACAGGGTAGTGTATAAATAAAAATTTGCCTCTTGTATAGATTTTGAGTCTTACAAGATTTTTATTTAAATCCAACTTTGGCAAAAGAGAGGAAACTGTTTCAGATTCTCAGGAAAAATAAATTCCATTCTTTATAAAGACTATAGACAATTTTTGCATCATTGAAATTTTCCTCCAAGATTGACAAGACAGTTTTACATTTAAGTCCAATTGTTTATTTCTTTAGTTTACGTGTCATCCTTTGAGTTGTTCCTTGATCATGAACTTTCAGGCAAGACGTCATCGTATATCAGGAACTCAGTCTATTTTGTAGAACTTAAGGATGCACCGATCTCATTACCATTAATGGTAAGTTTTGATAAGATTAGCCTCTTTAATTACGTACCCACGAAAGAAACCTTGCGCATCCTCTGTAACACATGAATAAATAACCATGGTCATAAAATACACATGCTGGCATCACCGTTAATGAATTATTAGGATGATAATGTTTTGTGTAAGAGTGATAGAATTCTGATTTAGATTTAATATCTAATGTCAAGAAGGTCTACCAGAGGAATCACAACTTTACCTGGTATTTTCCAATGTTTAAGCGGAGGTTTTTGTTTTGTTTTGTTTTGTTTTATTTTATTTTTGCATTTGTCTTTTTTTAGAGCTATTGCTACATTCCGCTCCATTGAAATCCTCAATTTGGTTGATACATAGATGAGAGTTTTATTCTTTGACTTCACCAGGAGGATATTCAGATCTTGCAGAATAATGGGAACTTAATTAGACCTGTCACGCAGTATACAATAGAGAAGGAAAATAAAAGAAATCATAACTTTTTTAGATGTCTTGGTTACTCGTAAAGAAAGACAATATAGCACTGCACAGAAAAATAACACCTACGATAGCACTCTCCAACATAACAATTATCAGTGCATGGTTGTTTTTAGAAGGAGAAATAGATCAGCTAGTACCAAAAATTAAATAATTTATAAGATGGACTCAATTTAAAAATATACGAGTCACCCTGGTATTGACTATAGCCATTAGAAAATATTTTGATTTCATTTTTTTCATAGAATTTGATCTGAAATCTGTCACTTATTTTATACTATTGAAATATATACTCATTCATAAGTAATTATATCTTTCATATCCAGGGTTGATGCCTGCAGTTTTACTTATTATTCTATTATTCATAAACATTTATAATTACTTTTCCAATGTTATCTGAATGTTGAACAATCAATGAATTTCTTTTCAGTAATTATATAGAAAAAAAAACAATTATCTACGTGTCGTTCCTTCCGGTCAGACTGAAGAAAAATAAGAAAGCAATAATCAATCGAAATTTTATTTGATCAAATATCCTTCGTACCTATTGTCAGTGTTTCATCGTTAGAACACTTCTTGCGAAAAGGAATTTAATCTTTTGTTTTATAAATTTTCTAAATCAACAGTTCTGTTTTTAACTTTTTCATGACACGTGAAAGGATGAATTTTGTAACTTAAATGGAACAACGTTGAATAAATAAGTATGACTAAAATGGTGAAAAAAATTTGTTGTATTTATTTTTAATATCTATTTTTATATATCTGTTGTTGATAACGATAAAAAGGATTTTTTTAAATTTGGTAAAAGATTATTTTGAAAAATGATTACATTGGCCGATATTTTTGGCATAAATGTCTGTTTTCATGAATCCTCTAAAGGGCAATAAGGCCTTTTAACCAGCTGACTTATAAGACATGTTTATTGTCTGCTGCGAAAAAAAATGTTTGTGTACATTTCCTTGTATATTTCTTCAAGTTTATCTATTTTACTTTTTTATTGCAATAATTACTTTGTTTCTTTTTTTATTTAATTCGGAAGATATACCCAAAATATAAATCTCAAAACTCAATAAATATTATTAGTAGTAGATTTTTCTATTCTTTTGAACGGAAATATGTGATTGTAACAAAGAAAATGATCGGATAACATCTTCACGAAAAAGATTAGAAGTAACTGCACAACTAATTGAAAAAAATAATTCAAGTCAAGAGAGTTTTCACTGAGATAATTTTTTCTGTATAATATCGGATAAATAGACTTTCATTTTCCATACTGAGAGTAGAAATAAAGTTGACTATCGGATAAATAGAATTTCATTTTCCATATTGAGAATGCAGGAATATCTGTCTGTTGCTTAATGCCGCTTAGTGCAATGTCACACCCGAGCTTTTCAGTATTTTCCTGCAAGTCTGGATCGAAGTGCACAAGCCCGGGTCACGTCTACAAGGGGAAAAAAAGGCTAAAGCAAACGCTTGAGGATATGTCACTTAACAAAGGAAGGTTGAATTGGAATTCTAGTAGCCATCTTGTTTTAGTTGAGAGATACCAAGGATACACCTTATAAGTAACAAGGCTGCATTAAGTCCAAATTTGTAATTTGTTATTGTTCATATATGCCTTAGTCTTTACTGAATGGCTAATCTACTGCTAGTGTTGACCAGCGAGCTTATAAATATTTGCTGACGATTTGTAGCCAGTCGTGTACGTTCGACCTCCCTCATTTGACGTTTTTTCGTGTTTATTTTTTTTTTTTTTTTTCGGTTATTTTTTCGTTCCCAGGACCGGGGTTTATTACTCGGGCTTGTTGGATACAAGTGATAATCAAGCAAAAAATTTTTCGCTTAGCGTTTTTTTTCCCTTCATTTTTGCTTACGACACCCCACAGTCTTTTTTCTCTTCTTTTGTTGAATTTTTAACAATTTCCTCCTTCCTAGGTCTCTACTCATGGAGGGCGGTCAAAAACCCCAGGTCAGGCTACCCACGTTGTCTGAAACCTCGAAGAGGTCGGAAAACCAAAAAGCAACTGACGACTGGAAGACAACCATTCCCTCGGCAATTAAAACACCGGAAGTGACTGTTACCCAGATAACACCCATTCATTCGGCTGGTTCAACGACGAGTGAAATGCCCCTTGTAACTCAACCTTCAGAGACCACGACCATCCCTTCAATCAGTGACACTTTACCAAGAGCACCAGTCTCAAAAACACCGGCACACCAGAAGTAAACACAGCGCCATGTTTGCGAGACAAATACCGTACACCAGAAAGATCACCTGACCTCTGTAAACTGGAAAAAAATCCCCGGCCAGTCTTACAAAACTCGACTGGTCGTCACTTATAAGTCAGTTGGAAAGCCAGGACATGACTGACTCCACAACAATTAATCCATTTCAAAGAAACCCTCCTAGTCCACCAACTCAACCGGCTTCATGGATACCACAAAAGAAAACACTGGAGGACTACGGGAGGGATAGGACAGGGAAATACGTTCAGTACTTTCAGGAAAATAACACCCTACATATCGTGGAATACGTAGACGCTGTCAAACCCAGGACAATATCATAAGTGATATCAAACCTCCGCACAATCCGCCTAGCGGACCTTTAAAAGGAGGAATCAGAGGAAACTCTGAAAATAACGGGTATTCCATGTCGCTATTTCTGCAGAAGAACTTTTGCGACATGGGACTTATCATTACCATCGGCAGAATCAACCGAAAAGCTCGCGCTGGGAAATATTATGATGAAAAATTTCAGACTCCTGTCAGAATACATGGGAATGAGAAAAATTAAAGTGACCGTTAGTAATGTCCCCATTTCCTTGCTGGGCCATTTGCTGGCCTTCTTCTTATCAAAATATGGCAGAGTAGAGGATTTCGAAACAGTGCAATGTACAGTTGGCTCAATGGTCGGAGATTATGCCTTCCTCAGTGAGTTTGGAGGGAGGGGGTTTAATGCGATCCCCGACGTAATTACCAACAATGACTGGTGTTGTCGATGGAAGGCGGCCTCATTGCTGGGTGTTTAGGCAACAGAGATATCTGGCGCAACATTGACCCCAGAAAACGGGGGAAAAGCCCCAAAACCGTCTGCTTCTGCAGCCGCACCTATTACACCCTCAGAAAAGGCCTCGGAAAGTGACTCGGCACACAACGAATGGACTGAAGTAGCACGCTGTAGGAACAGAGGTAAATCAATACCTTCTAAACAACCAACATCCACTGACCAGCTAAATCAACTAACACCCACCGACCAACTAACACCAACATCACCTGAGCAAACCAAAAAACAAGTCAGAGACACCTGCAGCTCCTCCATCAAATAACGAAGAGCCAGAAACTCCCCTCGAGATATTAGGCTCCCCAGCAAAAAAAGATAAAAAGAAGAAAAAGGAGAAAAAAAGCGACGTCTCTCCTCCATCTTCAGCGGTTAAAGACAACAATCCACCATCTTCTCTGGTGAAGCTAAAGAAAAAGCAAAAGAAAAAACGAGAAAGTTCTCCCGGAGATAGCTCCCCTGAAATACTCCCAACTCCGGTCTCTGCACAGGAACCAATGGACACGCACGTGAACCTGAAAAGGCGCCATGACAGCTGAGACAGGGCATTAAGGAATTTTTTGAAACTTAAATCCCACTCAGACTCCCTTTATGAAAACAACGCAGATATTACAATTTCTAAAACTAACCAGCCCCTAACTCGTCCGTCCAGCCCTCAACCTCGCATACACCCTCTCCATCCCGAATTCCTCTTTAAAAAGTTAAAGAAAAACTGAACTGCTTCCTGTCAGAAAACAGGGACAATATCCCAAAAACTATTTCACCTAGAACTAGGCCAGTTTCATCCGACACCAGAAAAAAACCCTCCCCCGGATCCTCCAAGTAAAGAACTAAAAGGTATGGCCCTATGTTCTCCTGGTGTGATCCACCCTAAAATCGATTTTATACATAGGAAGGCATTAGGGCTTCTGGTCAAATTTACCAACGTAAACAACAAAGCAGTCAACAACCCCATGAACTTGAAGGGTGCACTCATGGTGACCACCTTCATTAGGTCAATCGGGAGCCGGACAAAGGCAGTCTGGTAATGACTAGAAAGGGCTAGCCAGGCCGATATTCGTGTAAGATTGGCGGAATTGGAGCATCCTTCAGGGAGGCGGAAGCGGCTAGCTGCGAGGGATTGGTTACTGAATGCGAGGACCGAGATGCGTTGAAGCAGGTCGGCCTCAACAAATCTCCAGGACTTGATAGTTTACCCAACGAAGTGTACTTGAGGCTGCTGCACATGTTTGTGTCTATTCTGACGGATATGTTCAACCACTGGTTGATCACATTGCTGAAGAAAGGTAGCAGACATGTTTGGGAGGGTTTAGACGATTACAGGCCCATACCTCTTTTGCATACAGATTTTGCGATTTGTCATTAGCGATCTGATTGGATCTAAGCAGAACTACGCTGTGAAGGGAAGACCGATCCAAAACAACTTGCATTTGGTGCGCGAGGTCCTAGAGGGGATAGATGACGGCACCGAAGCCGCGCTGATCAATTTAGAACACTCCAAGGCCTTCAATAGAGTGGACCACTGGACTCAAACCGGAGTTTTGCAAATGGATCAGCATGATGTACCACAGCCCCAGGCAGTGGTACAGATGAACGGCAAGTGTTCAGAGGCTTTTGCGATCGAGTGGTCGGTCCGGCAGGGTTGCCTCCTATCTCCTTTTCTCATTGTCCTCGCTTTCGATCCCCTGCTCAGTAGGCTTAGAAATGAGGGGGGGAAATCCAGCCCTCTGCGGAGTTCCTTTTGCTGGCCCTCTTACAGCGAAGGTCTATGCGTACGCCGATTATATCATTGTCTTTGTGTCTCGCTGCTTGGACATAAAGGCCGTGAAGCAGGCAGTTGCAAAGTACGAACAGATAGCAGGAGCTAATATTAATTTTGAGAAGAGCGAAGCTCTGCGTCTGGGTGTCTGAAGGGATGGCGTTCCTGTACCAGGGCCCTTCTGCTGGAGTGACGGACCTGTCCGCATCCTCAGGGTCTGGTTCAAGCCCGGCCAACAACTGTAGTGAAATTGGTCGGAAGTACAGGCTAAGGTAGATGCGCGGATGGGTACCAGGCTTGCACTGAATGCGTTACCCCTTCTCGGATTGACTTATGAAGCGGGTCTGGAAGACCTGCCTGATTGTCTTCACTGCAGCATTGGCTTAAAAGAAACGGCTGAGCACGCCTTCGACTAGCTGCGAGCGAGTTCTCCCATTTGGAATTACGTCGGGGAGTGGGCAACCCGCATCAAACCCAAGCAGCTCGTGCTGCTCTACGTTGGTTACATCGTAGACAGTGTTTCTCGCGATCCTAGCTGTGGCTAGAATCGTGATTTGGACGACGCAAAAGAAGGGATTGTATGACGATGCAAACGTTTCTCATCGTGATCTGATTTTGTTCTTTAGGCATCAGCTTAAGGTCAAAATTAGATGCGATAAAAAAACGCTTGGACTGCATAACATTCGACAAAACGTGTGTGTATGCAGTAAGTCTTGTCGTACGACAGAGGACAACGTTGGAGGCAAGTTTCCCTCCTCTTTCTGCACATGGCGACTACGGTCCCGAAGGACGGGACCTCATCCCCGTTAAGTAGGAAACCTTGTTTCCCACTTGTCCCTAGTAAGCAGTATGTTGTGAGTCACTGACCCCGTCATCTAGTTGTTAACTTCCCCGCCCCCATTCTCTTTAGTATCCTAACCATCACTCCAGCTCTATCTTTTTTGAAGATCTTGGAAGTTCATATCACCACTGTAATTCATATTACCTCTTCCTCACCGTGCCCCTCCCCGCATTTTTTCTTTTTTGTCCCAATAGCTTAGTCCCCTCTCCCTCAGTTAGCCTCCATATCATTGATAGGGGAGGCGAGACGGCAACCAAACGGGAATTTTTTCCTTGTTTTATTTAATTTTAATTTTTTTTTTTTTGAAAGTTTGAACTTAAATAATAGTTATTACAATTATTATTAAATATAAAATTTAATTTTTGGGTTTTTTCTCCCATACCCATCATAAACATTTTTTGTACATAGTGTGAATAAACTCTTACATCTCATCGTGGGTTTTTTTAGTAGGTATGCATAGAGCAATTGCGGTATTTTAGTGGTTGTGGCGTGCTTGATGAAGATTGATTGCTCTGATTGTATTGCGTGGATGGTCGCGAATGTGGCTTGCTAAGGGCCCTCAGAACACATCGTCAATGTATGACCCCTTTCTCCACTACCCTCCACACACACAGAATTTATGGGGCTTCATGCTCCCCAAAGATTGTATGTTTTACTTTCCTTGAAAATAAAGCCGATACGCCATCAGTAGGTCCCCCCAAATAATCCAACATGCCCCCTGTTTGGGGGTATAAGATGGAATCTTCCACCTTTAAAAGAAATACATATTAAAATAAAAAATGTGAATAATTGTTTTTAATTATTAGTATAAATACAATTTTGTTTGATTGACACAAAAACACGAATAGGGATTTAGTTTTCATTTTATTTTTATTTTTATTTTATTTTATTTTTTTTTTTTTTTGGTGAGGATAAAATGGGTGATTGTCATATTCCGGACCCTCTACGCAGATGCACTCGATGTATTCTTCTGCCCCAGTCGACTGGGCTAATAATGCGTAATTTACTAAGTTAAGAATCACTTACCTATAATCTTTCTGAAAGTGTTTAATTTTATTCCTGTCATTGGCTTCGTGAGCACGTCGGCTATATTTTTCTCTGTCTCGATATATTCTAAAAGAATGGACCCTTTATTTCATCACGTATAAACTGAAATTTTATATCAATATATTTCGATCTTTGATGAACGACTGTTTTTTTTTTCCAAAACAAAACTGGACTGATTATCACAATGAATATTTGTTGGGTTTTTAAGTGACTCAAGTTCCGTCATAGTTCTCAATGCTGCTCTAAGATATAGGGCTTCTTGGCTTGCAAATGAAATAGCGATAAATTCTGCTTCGCATGTTGACAAAGCGACTTAATTCTGCTTTTTAGATTTCAATGAAATCATTGGGTTATTTTCAGCCAATCTAAAAGCAAAATCTGCATACGCTTTTTCTGTCACTCAAACTAGGCCAATCTCATTATCATCATCTCGTGCTGGCAGCACGGATATCCCTGACCCTCTCTCGCCACTCCTCCCTATCGTTCATCGCCCTAGGCAGGTCTTCAGGACAACAACCTGTATCCTCACATAGCTGCTGAATGTACGTTCGTGCTGGTCGTCCTGCTTTTGCGCGGCCGTGTGTGGGGATCCATAAGAGTACATCTCTTATGAGTTCATCTCTGCTTCTCCAGCAATGTCCTGCATGTCTGGTTCGCCTAACTTGAATAGTTTTCGTGATAGGGGGCAGGTGGCCGTACAGTTGGTGTCTTGTGGGGTGTTGCTGCCAGGACTTGTTCAGGATTGCACGCAGCATTCTTGTGTAATTGCCGTCTAGTTTCTTCTCCAGCCGTTTTGTTAGCGTCCATGTAGTGCATCCATATAGCAGTATCGATGTGACCGCTGCCTGGAAGAAACTGCGTTTCATTTTATCGGTTAGGTCTGATTTCCATATAGTCGATAGCCTATTGATAGCTGTCCATGCTTTCGTTAACCTCGTTTCGATGTCCTTTTCGGTTGATTCGACGCTGCTTCCTAGGTACGTGAATTTGTCTACTAGTTTAAGAGGGGTTCCTTCTAGAGTGGAGATGTCCCCCGTTTGGTTATAGCACATATATTCCGTTTTGTGTGCATTAACATGGAGGCCTATGCTTGCTGCTGCTCGTTCCAAACTATGCAGAAGTGTTTCGGCTTGGTCAGGTGTATTTGCCAATATCGCTATGTCATCGGCGTAGTCGGCGTCGGTAATTGTTGTTGCGGGGTATCTTCTGCTTCTTTTCTTCGTCAGTTCGAAGCCATTCTCTTTGATTTTGTCAATCGATGTTCTAAGTACGTAGTCTAGACAAATGATAAAGAGATACGGAGCCAGCGTGTCCCCTTGTAGTACTCCTGCTACAATGTCGAAGTATTCTGTGTCTCCATCTGGTGATCGTACTTTTACTTTAGTGTTTCTATAGAGAATCGTTATTGCCGCTACGGTTTCTTTAGGTATGCCGTACGCTAGTAGGATTTGTTCCATCTTTCCTCTGTGAATGGAGTCGAAAGCCTTGGTAAAGTCGACAAATATTAATGTCGCTTGTAGGTTCTTTGCCCGTACACCTTCAAGGATTCTGCGGATGGTTAATATTTGTGAGGTCGTAGATCTATTTCTTCGGAAGCCATTTTGGTTTTTTCTAAGTATGTTGTCGATTTTGGGTTCTATTCGGTTTCGTAGTAGGGCATTGTAGATTTTGGCAGCTATGGATGTAAGTGTTATGCCTCGGTAGTTTTTGGCTAATCCGAGGTCCCCCTTTTTAGGGAAGGGGAGTATGCATCCCTTCGTCCATCTATCTATCGGATTTTGATTGTATACTGCGTTGCAGTGTCGGAGCAGTATGTCGTCGAATTGTCTGGTCTTCCATACTTCCGGGGGAATTTCGTCCAGTCCTGCAGCTTTCCTATTTTTAATTTTTCTGAGAACCGAGTCGAATTCTTCTTGTGTGAACGGTCCAAGTTTAATGTCTAATTGTTTGCTAATTATTCTGGTGATTGGTTCATGCGTTATTTTTGGTGGGTTTCCAAGTAAGTTTTCGAAGTGCTGTTTCCACAGTTTTATTCTTTCTTGTTGGTTTGCTGCTTTAAGTTTTGCTTTGGCTGTGTTCTTTCTTCTGCTCACTTCGTTTATTGTTTGCCAGGCAATTCTAGATTGTCTATCTTCCACCGAGTCTCTAATCTTATCTATCTGATTTTGAATGTATTCTGTCTGTTCCTTTATATATATGCCTGCTAATTGATATTGTGCCGTTTTTAGTTTTAAGGCATTTGTGTTTGTTGGGTTTTTTCGATAGTTTTTGGGGGCTGTTTTCACTAGTGCACGTTTTTCTGTCACCGCTAAAGTTTCCCATGGGACTCTATATTTAGTTTTAATTTTTGTTGGAATGTGTTTTGCTGCTGCCTCAAGGTGTGCATTGACGAAATTTTCGTATTCGTCGTTTGGTGTGCTTTTTTCCGTCTTTTCTTGTAGTGTTTCGAATCTGTTTCTTAGTTCTAATACGTATTTATCTCTTACATCTTTGTTGTTTAATAGGGCCCAGTTATAGTGTTTGGTGGTCGCTGTTCGTTTGTCGTTTTTCCGTAGGCTTAACCGTATTTTCGCTGTGACTATTCGGTGATCGGTGGACACACCCTCAAAAGAGGAGTATGCCTCGCAATTCAATGCACTATTCTTCCATTTCTTGTTTATAAGGACGTAGTCTATCTGAGCTTTAGTATTGTTTGCGTACGTGTATGTCCATAGTTTGCCCTCTCTTTTTGGTAGTTTGTATTGAGGCATGCTAATCTATTTTCTATCATGAAATCTGTTAGATGTTGCCCATTTCTATTTGACGTGTTGTGGAGGCTGTATTTGTTGTTTCCGTTTTTCCCGATTTGTGCATTCATGTCTCCGCCAATGACTAACATGTTGTGTTTCGGGATGCTACGCACTAATGAGGATAACTCATCGTAGAAGGTGACTATTTCATTTTCTTCACTAACATTGGTGGGGCTGTAGCATGAGACGATTGTTGCTCTGGGGTTTCCGTTAAATGTAGCTACCATCATTCTAGGTTGTATTTTCTCTATGCTATTAAGCGTTTTTAGTGCTCTAGGTCCTATAAGCAATCCTACCCCTCCCACTGCGGCGTTGACAGAGTTTTTCCATGCGGATACAGTGGCGAGCGACCATCCATTGCCAGTTTCGTGATATTTGATATCTTCTGTGTGCGTGTATCTGTGTTCTTGTATGCATATTATGTCTATTTTATGTTCTTCGGCCGATGCGATTAGCTCTGGGAGTTGTCCTATTCTATTTAAGGTTCTTACGTTAAATGTGGCTATTTGTAGTGTTTGCTTGCATTTTAGTAGTTTTGATTGTTTGAGCTCTGTAGCTGATTTTTCGAACACCGAGGCCAGGGCTCCAACCTCAGCAGGACGCGCCCCTTTTTTATCCGCGCGAAGAGCGATGCGGTTTGTGTAAGTGGTTTGAGTGTGGGTCATGGTTATCTTTCGATGGCTGTTTTATTCTCTTCTATAGAAGCCACTCTTATAGAGGAGCAGCAGTAGTTCCCCGATCGAACTGTCGATCCTGAGCGAAAAGTCGTCAAACTCACGTCCAGGACCCATTTGGGTATTGAGTTTGGTCGTCCATTGGTTTATTCAAATACCTTAACGTACATCATGCTGCTTCCCATGTGTACATAATATAATAAAATAAAAATTAAAAAAATTTTTTTATATATATATAAAAAAAAAAAAGTGGGGGGGGAATTTGTTTTAAGTTTTAACTTAGTTAAAGTCCAACATTAAGGTACTTTCTTATGACTTTCATTGGTACTGACTTTTTTGCTGTATTGGGACTTTTCCTGGGTTTTTCATTTTTTTTTTTTTTTCTTCCTTCCTACAGTTGGGGACCTAGCAGGCTTCAGGAATTTTAGAGCTCTGTGGTAGCATTAGGCGTTCTAGGCTTTTTCTTCTAAACTACTGTTAGGGCTTTCTTTACTAATTTTTAAATTATTCGATAGAAGATATTCAAAAACATTCTGCCTTGTTCGCTGACATGTGGATAGGCTTAATATCAAATTGGCTTTATAGTAGAGTAAGCGTGCCTTTACATTTAAAACGCATAGTTTAAGCATTATTTCACAAAAAAAATACAGCATAACATTTTGTAAAATTCAGCATTTTAAATTGGAATTAAAGACATACTGACCAATATTGACATATTTCTTCCACTTGGCTCCTGAGTTCAAATACTTCTTCGTTTGGACTTTTATTTACTACTGATATTTTAGGTAGCTTTGGGGGCGGTCTACTGGGGTGAAGGGGACAATTCGTTTTTGTTGGGTTTTAAGGCCAATCTACATCACAAAATCCTTCTAATTTCAAGCGTTTCTGCGATTTCTTAAATATTAGTGACTGATTGATTGTGCCTTTTAAATAGCGTAAGACGTTTTTTGCCTTCGTTAAATGGAAAGAATTTGATTTTGCTAGATCTTGAGACAACCTAGTAACTGTATGATAAATGTCTGGTCTTGTTGTAACCATTAATCTTTAGTCTTGTTGCAACCAATAATTTCACAATAAGGTTTGCTATCTATTAAATCGACTTCGTCGCTTGTTTTCGTTATATCCATGGAGTTGAGCGTGGTTTATAATCTGTCATGCCAAACTTTGATCATATCTTCTCGATATATCATGACTGACTTCTAATAGTATTACTTTCGCATTTAAATTGTCTTCCTAAAAATCAGGATAAATTCCCAAGATCAGTCATTTGGAATCTAGAGTTCAGTCTTGTCTTACTTTACATAAGGTGTGCCTCAGTTTTTGAAGCTATTAATATATCGTCTACCCACAATAAAATGATGGATATTTGATTGTGAACATTTTGAACGTACATGCAGGGGTTCACGGGTAACTGCACGAACTTTTGAGTAGTTATATAAGTATGGAATGTTTTTTTCCAAGTTCGACCGCTCTGTTTTAACCCATATAAGGATTTTTTTATGTTTCCAAACATAGTCCCCATTCTTACCTTTTTAAAGCCTTCTAGCGGCTCAATATATATTTCATAGTATAAGGGGGAATTTAGATATACACTCTTAACATCCATATGATGATTTAACAAGTCATACTGGACAGCTATCTGCAGTAGTAACCTCATGGACACCATATTTGTCGTCGAGGCGAAAGTTTCTTTATAATCCTTGCCATATATTTGTGTGTAGCCTTTGGCTATGAAACGAGCTATATACTCATAATTTCCGTCACTTTTACTTTTTATAGTAAAAAACCACCTACTACTGAAAATATTTTTATTTCTTGGGACCTTCTGCCATTCAAAAGTATTATTTTCTTCTAACGAATCAAATTCTCTCCTCATTGCTAAAACCCAGTTATTCAAATTCACAGAGTTACCGGCCTCAGAGCAATTAGAAGGAATCCTACACAGATTACAACAGTAATCAACCCACCAAATTCAAAATTTTCTACAACAAAAAAATGTTGGATTGGGGTTTTTTTTTTGGGGGGGGGCTATCCATGACGTATCGACCATCTACAAATTGTCAGCAAATATTCATAAGCTCTCCGGTCAACACCAGCAGTATATTAGCCAATCAATAGGTCCCCCCCCCAAACAATCCAACAGTTTGTGAGACACTTTCCAAAGTGGCACCGTATGTGGACTTCTCACTATCGTTACGTGGACGCCTGGCAAAATTCTCTTAACTAAAGAAACGGCTAAGTTTTCGGTCTTGACGTAACACGGGTCCTTGTGCCACTTTCACTGTCCAGTCCATATTTCTGCAAGCCAACTGACTGCATATATACAGGGATAAATATGTCCCTATATCTGGACCTATGCTACCCACAGACTAGACAAAAAAATATTGTCAAATTGTTTGTATCCGGAACACCCTAAAAAGTGTGACAGTAAAATTGAAGTCTTTTAAGTTGCAGCCTGAGTGATCTTCTCAGCCTAAACATTGCCTTCTTCCAGTGTAATGGAGATTATTGAATTGGTTCAAGCACAAAATATGTACAGCTGCATACACATTCATCCACATCTACAATACACATACTCAACGTCTGATTACACACGCCCAGCCAGATATATAAAAAACCCTGCATGGACACACACACACACACACATGTATTGTCAATTCGTAACTCTACACATATATACACACACATGCACATACATATATGTACCTACACCAACTCATATCTAACTGATATGCATATACGCATATATATGCACACACATATACACACCCACAACACACATACTTAAAAACAAGCCCACATGGATAAATCTAGACCCACACATATACATATATGTATCGATACCCAAAGTCAATTCACGATATTCATATATATGCACTCGCATGTTCTCATCTCTATATACTACCATACAAAAGGTCTAGAGTGTCACAAGAGTACAAATAGAGCTGACTATCGGATAAATAGATTTTCATTTTCCAAAATGAGAGTACAAAATAAGCTGATTATGAAACTGAACGGTCGAACAATGCAATATTATAAACACAGAAAAAATAACTAAGTGTTTCAAAGGCAAACATTTGCAATGTTGATGACTCTTCTCAGAGTTAAAGTTAAAAACACCGCTTCTCTTTTACAGCCAAATTTAATGAATTCTATACAATCGTGACTATTTTATAAGCGCGTAATTTGCAGTGCGTTTTTCTACACGCGAATTGTATTCGATTCAACAACTTCCAAATCTCACGCGATCAAAAATTCAAATTGATGAAATAAATTTTACAGAAAGCGTTATTAAGAACGTTGTAGAAAGAAAGCAAAAATAAAATGACTTATATCTGACTACATTCGATTTCCAGTTCAATTTAACAGAACTGTAATATCATCGGTTGTGTTTTGAGATGTCAGAAGTATGGATTTTGATACTTGATACTGGTAAGGAATTGTTTTCACGTTCAAATCCGGCCACAAGTTATTATTTGGAATTCGTAAGTTTAATTTTATTAACATGAATAATGAAATACAAATTAGTTTGTTTTTCTTGTTTGTTCATTTGTTTGTGGTTTGGGATTTGATGGGGGGGATATTTTTGTAAAACTCGAAATTGTTAATGACTCCAGATAAGATGAATTGAATTTAATTAAATGCCAACCCATATACTGTCTGTTCCACCTTTATATTTGTAATCATCGCTTTCATAAATATAGTAAGAAAATGGCATATCTGAAAGAAACATTTTCTTCGATATTTTGCTGGTCTGCCAGAAATTTCAATTGGATCATTTACATTATCTAGAACCATTTTGAAATTCCTTAGATAAAAATATGGGTAACAATAATCTTTAGATTGCCGTTTGGTAAACATTTTACGTTGTTCCTGCATGGATTCTTGAAATTGTTGCGGTATCCATCTGAAACAAATTTTTCTGTACCTCATTGTCTCAATGATGCTATAGACTGTATTCTTTCTTTACTACTCTTTATCTTCAAAGTAAAGTCTCTGTTTGAGTCATTTTCTTGAAACACTCTACTCACTCTTGATTCTCCTCAAGACTCTCTGAAATTAGTCATATTAGTCTTTACCTTTCATATACACATATCTTGTTTCTACTACAACTTTTAACACATCGAAACCACTACGGGATATTTTTACATACATGCAGTCATTATCATGTATTGGTTTCATAGGTCTTTGAATCTCGATTGGTATCGAGCCTTTTCAGTTCATTGATAACTCTTTATACAAAACCAGGACAGTACTTGAACCAACGACCACTTTTACGAGGTGCTTGTAACGAAAATATGTCTTTATCAGTATGATAATAGTGCATGTTGTCTTCACACGACAGGAAAAACTATTGGTACTTTAACAAAAAAATGAAGATCAAATGCGTTCAATCGATGAAATACTACAGATGGCGTTATGCATACTTCTCCTGAGAGTTAATGAGACTTATTGTCACTCAATCATCAGTAATAAGAGCCCTGTATGTGATCAAGAAAAGGACAGCTTAACACATTAACAAGTCTCAGCCAATACGAAATACAAAAGAAAAACGCACTTTACGGAACTGCTCATCTCCTTAGAAGTTCTATAAGTACGACTGAAAAATATTATCCAAAAGAGGCAGTAAAAAATATAAATACATAGAATGCATATAATCACTACCTTCTCTTACCTGAAGTCTAGGTAAAGACCCGGTGAAAGTTTGTGAGAAACCGAAAATAAAAGTGAAAATTAAAAATTAAAATAATAATAATAATAATAAAACCATCTAGACCACAACACTAAAATCGACTAAGATATTTAAAAGAGTCCTAAAATCCTGCGGATACTTGCTGTCACTCAGAATACTGTGAAAAACCATCAAATAATAATAATAATAATGTTTCTTTTTTTTTTTTAGGTTAAGAGACATTTCCTTCGATGCACAAAATGTCTACGTTCTGCAGATCCAACATTTTACTGTGGGTATAGTTGATGCAATTGGAGAATCCTGAGAATATTTACAAATTTACTTAAACTGTTTTTCATTAACAAATTTAAAAAAATTACGAACACATTGCACAAAAATCACAGAAATTTACCCAACAGGATTCTACGGAAGACGAAATAAAATTTTTAAAAACTTTTCAAGATTTAAGAAGACTTGAGACGTTTTCTCACAATGGCTCTAAACATTTTCTCTATTTCGTCACTGATTCTTACTGAATTGAATTCAATAAATTAAAATGGCGTCCAGATATCATCTTTGACGATCTCAAATCGGAATTAAATCATTTTGTGTTTTTCTAATGCTTAATATTTTCGCCCTCTTCTGCAGTAAATTTGTATTTGACTCGGTAACTTTAGTTGTATATCACAACAATATTATATTTTCTAAATCATGGACAATTAAGAATATAATCCTCATAAAAACAAACTGGCGAGCATAAAATTTCCAATTACAACTCTCGTATTTTATCGGCACTAATTGTTTTCTAAACCTGTGACATTGTCACTTCCCGCGTGCACTGCTTATTATATTGCGCCTTATTTGTTGCACCTTTGCATATTCTGCAGTGCAAATCGTTTTCTAAAACATCGAATAGTAACAGAGAAAAACATGCACATTGATGCTCTTCACCTGCAGCATTCCACTGTATTTGTTGCTGTTAGAAGTACATTGATATTACTCATTATGGCTTTCATTATTTTTAGCAATATCATCAACATCCATATATTGCGTAAGTCACGTGAAGTTCAAATATTCAGTCGATCAATGTTGATTACCATTAGTGCAGCCGGTCTTCTCAACGGTATTTTCGTGTGTTTGCCGGGTTTCCTGGCTTCTGTTATGAATGGCTGGCCACTAGGAGAAATATGCTGTCAGTTCTCTAGTGTTTTAAACGGATCGAGTTGTGCTGTAACTATTTGGTGTTTGACCGCCATCAGTCTGGATCGTTATGTTGCTATACACCACTCAATTTTCTACCGAAATTGCAACAAATTACGCTTAGCTATTTTCATGATTGGTCTCTTCTGGGTTCTTGGAGTAATTTCCTTTTCTTTTCCATTGATTATCAAAGCTGACTTTTATAATTTTCACAACAATCTTCTCATCTGTACGCTTCCCAGACATTCGGATATTTTTGGCATAATTAGTACATTTTTTATTTATATCATTAGTGGCTTTATATTGACCGTCACATCTTTCAAAATTGTGATGACATTAAAAAACATCAAACATCTTAAAGGTCATAGCAAGAAAAATGCGAAGCGATCACGAAGACAAAACGCCGTTAATATAATCCTTTTTAGTGCCATTTGCTTCTTAGTTTCATGGGGTCCTTACACAATCGCCGACATTCTTGTCTGTTTCAAAATCATTGAGAGAATTCCGGCAAACATGGATTTCATAATCACTTGGCTGGCCAACTCCAATAGTTTCATGACTGTCTTAGTCTACTCTGGAAATTCTAAAGAATTTCGTCATCACTTGGGACAAATTTTGAGGAACCTCTTCTCGAAAACTCAGATTACACCTCTTGAAATGAACACGGAAATGAATCAGACGAAATGCACTTCTGTATAAAGACATAAGCTTAAAATTTCAGTTACCATGAAAAACCATTGGATATTCTTCGACCCAACTACGAACTAGAACAATAAATTATACATATCACAGAATTTCTTGAGTTTATCAGCTAAACTCCAATGTATCTTTCTGTGTTGTTGTTGTTATTGTTGTTATTTTCGATAACTCATCGTACGTTTATCTCTTTCTAAATCTATGAACTTCTTATTATTATTGTTTATTTTTCGTTTTTCAGTTTTGGGTTTATAGATAAAAGACTCAAAACAACAATGAATTTGATAGTCTTTATTCTATTCTGATAATCCATTAAATTCCACGCAGTCTCGATGTGATAATACAATATGGCTGTCATCAGATTTTATATCATCATCATTGACGGATATTGCATTGTGTCAGTAATTCATATCCAATGCAGTTACATTGATTATTGGATATTACGATTTTCTTTCTGTTTCTTAGTGACAGGTGTCAAAAAAACAATTAAAAAATATCAAAGTTATTATTGACCTTTTCTAAGCTTACCATGGTAAAGCACAAGGTCATCTATTTAGGAGGGTGTGAATTAAAAAGTTTGTGTTACACTACTTCTCCAATTAAATAATTAATAATCAACATTTGAAATCCTGAATATTCCGTTGGTTCAGACACTGACAGCTGTTACATGTCATTGATATTCAGCGATCTCATCAAAATTATTTCTCGCTTGTTTTTTTTTGTTGGGAAGGAAAAAGTAAGAGACAATGCCACACTATAATGAATCTTTTGGTGTTAGGGGAATTCCTTTTTTTCCTTTTGTTATTAAAGCATCTCCGATGTAAGAACTTACTTTTTTACATTGGCTCATGTTTTCCCTACGAATTTTAGAACATTCTAGAATTTACAAGATTGGAACGAAATGAAAGTTCTAATTATGGAACATTTTAGAATTTTATAAAAAGAAAGAACATAATGTTCTTTTTCTAAATCTAATTAAACGACAGCTGTCATCCAGGCTATTAAAGAGAAGTGTTTCGGATCAACTGCCAACCAATTTATTTCTTTTGCATAAAAGTATCGGTTAGATGTATTTAAAAGCGAACGTTCCGGTTATAAAATGTCAACAAAACTAAATGCTTAACGCAACTCCCGATCAAGCTAATCTCCCTTGTATCAGTTCCAACAGTAAGATGCTGTTTTAGATTATTTCTTATGATTCACTGGCCGATTTTAAAAAAATTATTTGTATAATGAACTGCGCAATTTGAAATGTTAGAATAACTTTAAGTTGAACATATATCATAAGTTCTAAACAAGGACCTGTTTTTCGGTCACGTCTCGTCAGAGAACTCTGTGACAAGCAAGCAATAACGAGAAATAAATCAAGGTAGTTGACGACTAAGCAAAAAAAAGAAAAACCTAAGAAAGGGAAAAAAACGTTTACCTGGAGGGCTTTTTTCTTTAACTCAGGTTTAGTTGCTGTATTATCTGTGGGGTTGAACAAAAGAAGATTGTAGAATTCATTTGGCTTGCAAAAAGCCGATTGGTATCTAGTGATATAAAGCGCCTCTAACACCGAGAGTTGTAATTCGCTGTCCGAGGTATCAAGGATAGTAAACATGTTAGGCTAATGGTATAGGCGCAATGTGGATTAGCCAATTGGTGCTGAGTGATAGAAGAAAGAGCCCTCTGATTACACGAACTGGTAGAGCGGGTTTAACTATTTGATCAGATAGCTGAAAACACAAGTTGCTTTATTCTATTCTCTAATCTTTGGGCAGTGCGTCCAATATAACAAACGTCAAATTTGTATTGAAATTGATAAATTAAGAAACATAATCTCTAAAACGTAAACTCTAATCTGCACAAATCAGAATCCGTCCAAGAGAATGAGAAACACAAAATTCTCAAGGATGTTGGGATACAAACTGATCACCTAATCCCGGTCAGAAGACCAGACCTTGTGAAAATTAACAAAAAAAACTGTTAAATAATAGACTTTGTGGTCCCAATGGACCACATAGTAAAAATCAAAGAAAACAAAAAGAGAGACAAGTACTTGGACCTTACCTGAGAACTTAAAAAGCTATAGAACGTGAAGGTGACACTGATACCAGTTGTAATTGGTCCGCTTGGAACGATCCCCAAAATCTTGGTAAGGGGACTGGAGGAGTTTGAAATCAGACGACGAACCGAGACCATCCAAACTACAGTATTGTTGAGGTCGACCAGAATGCTGAAGCGAAGCCTTATGACCTGAGCAAACTTGCAACCACTCAAACATTTATGAAATACCATCAGCTAACGTTGGTGTGAAAAATTCGTTAGGAATGATATAATAATACAGGAGCGGTCCCCAAAGGCCGGGAAAAAACTGGAAGAGTTGGTAATCAGTAGACGAATCGAGACAATCCACATTACGGCATTATTAAGATCGGCTAGAATAATCAGAAGAGTTCTAGAGACCTGGAGAGACTTGTTGCACGGACACCAGTGAAATACCACCAGCTGATGCTGGTGTTTAAACTCAGAATGAATGAAATAATAATAACCAGAACTAATAACAGAAGCAAACAGTGCAACTATTCTCTGGGACTTTGCTTTTCAAACTGATGGAAAAATAAAGAACAATATACCAGATATAGTTATTAAGGGCTATAAAAGAAAACATGCTTTTTAAGTTATATATCAGTGCCAACAGATAACTTATCAGCCTAAAAAATATGATAAAATAAGTAAATACGAAGATTTGGGAATAGAAATTGAAAAATGAGGTACCTTAAAACTACCTTCGTACCAGTAATAGTGGAAGCCGTGGGTATGAACAAGAAAAGGGCAAATAAACATATTAACAAGACACCTGGTAGTCCCAGCCTACATTAAATACAACAAAATGCTCTTTACGGAACTGCTCATCTTAAGAGAATACTATCAATGTGAATGAAAAATATCACCATAAAGTGGCTGCAAAAATATAGATAGATTGAATAAATCACTACCTTCCCAAGGTTTTGGGTAAAGAACCGATGAAGAATTGTAATAAAATAAAAGTAAAACTGAAAATTAAATAATAATAATAATAATACACTGGGAAATGTGCAAGAAATTCAAATCTGACCTTGCCAACAAATGGTATACGCACAACCCAGCATCTGTCCTAGAAAATGACACGCACAATCTCCTGTGGGACTTTGATATACAAACGGATCACCTAATCTCGGCCCGAAGACCAGACCTTATAATAACCAACAAAAAAAAGAAAATCTGCAAAATTGTCGACTTTGCTGTCCCGGCAGACAACAGAATAAAACTGAAAGAAAGTGAAGAGAGAGATAAGTACCTTGACCTTGCTAGAGAATTGAAAAAACTATGGAACATGAAGGTGACAATTGTGATTGGAGCTTTTGGCACGGTAACTAAAGGATTATTAAAGGGCCTGGAAGATTTAGAAGTTGGCGGCCGAGTGGAGACCATCCAAACAACAGCATTATTGAAAACGGCCAGAATACTGAGAAGAGTCCTGGAGACTTGAGGAGACTTGCTGTCACTCAATCTCCAGTGAAAGACCATCAGCTTACGCTGATGTGAAAAACTCTAATGAGTAATAAATAATAATACAAGTTACAGAAAGGTATCTTCAAAGGAGATGCGCTATCATCATTACTATTTGTGATTGCGATGATGCCACTCAGTCACATACTTAAGAAAAGCAAACGGGAAGCAAACTTACTAAATTACAAGAAAAGATCAATCATCTCATGTACATGGACGATATTAAACTGTTTGCCAAAAAGGAAAAAGAATTGAAAACGTTAATACAGGCAGTGAGGATATACAGTCAGGATATAGGAATGGAATTCGACATAGAATAATGTGCCATGCTAATAATGAGAAGCGGGAAACAACACATGACGAAATAGAACCACCAAACCAAGAAAAGATCAGAATGCTCGGAGAAAAAGAAACTTTCAATGACTTGGGAATATTGGAAACGAACACCATCAAACAATCGGAAATAAAAGAAAAGATTTAAAAAGGAGATGCGCCATTACAATTACTACACGAGGAAATTATTCGAAACTAAACTATTTAGCAGGAATCTCATCAAAGGGTTAAACACCGGGGCTGTTCTCCTTGTCATATACTCGGGACCCTTTTTGAAGTGGACGAGGCAGAAACTTTGTCACGTGGTCGACCACTGAGGGAAGAGAGATAAAGAATATCCCCTAGCCCTCCGTGTTTGAATTAGCAGGCCACCCAAAGAATGACCGTTAAGACAGAATAGTAATATAGGTCAATTCCTCACGGCCTGTCGGAGAAAGTAAAGAATGTGGGTCAGAGTGAAAGCCAACAAATGTTTGCACTCAGTGACCAGGGAAAGGAAGAAAAAAAGCTAAATGATTGGCTAGGACCCTAAAACGGAAGTGGCACCTTCTTCCCGTCAGCGGAAATAGGGGGAAAAAGTTTTTGGAACAGAGGTCGTCGTGAACAGATGGGGGCGAATCTCGCGCGAAACTCCGGGTAAAGAAAGCGGAAAGAATCTTGGACAAGCAGAACCCATACCTTCAAGCCAGGAATAAATATAACATAAAGTCCGTCAGCTCGTAAAGAGAAAATGCTCTCCGAAGGAACCTGTCGAATAAGATAAGTAAACTTTAAGGCTGTTTCTCCCTATACCCAATTATGTACTCTCTCTCTCTCTCTCTCTCTCTCTCTCTCTCTCTCTCTCTCTCTCTCTCTCTCTCTCTCTCAATATAAAGAAGACGAAGAAAAGAAAAAAGGAAGAAAGACATTTATCGTCATGTATTATCCGCTGATAATATAACCAACATGTTGAATATGTGCGTCCGCGTGTGTATTAAAAAGATTGTTATATTCTAATGTTCCCACGTATTGAAATTTGCTCATTTATGTCGTCTACTATCACAAAGTTGCTATTTCATGTTTCTTTTTTCAGCTTCTTTCGCCTAATGTTATTCTCGCCTAAGTTGTCCTATATTTTCCTTTAAAAATATTATACGGGAAACCGGAATTGTCGACTACTATAATTAATATTATTACATCTAAACCTTGAGGTCCATACCTTCCATAAATCTAGGGGTTGAAGAGCTAGTGGCCTGGTTGGTGTATGTGTAACGTGAAATTTGGAAACCCCTTGCTAGCGGCGGTCATTCTAGCCCTAAATTAACCCCCACATAATATGCCAGTTCCTATATGCCCGAGAAAAGACTCTGAACAAGGACTTATTCTACGAGGGATCAAGTGCCAGACCGCCCCGTCTTCACACGTGCGAAAAATAAACTCCCCGTTTGGTGATAACAATATTTAAATGCACCAGTTCCCATACGCTTTTAAATGGTTGCTCATCTGGGGATCTTTTTATTTTAATTTGCCGTCACACTTAAACAAATGGACCAGAGAACAAAAAACTCATGTCGATGCATAAGGCCTTACATCCCAGAGATGTGACAAAATGGGAAGAAAAACAACTGTATGAATATTTCAAGCGACAAACAATCGAAATCTCACACGAGAAATATTGGATATGGCGAAAAAAGAGAAACCTTAAGAGAGAAACTGAATCTCTTCAAATATTAGCACAAAGTAACGCCATAAAGACCAACTATGTCGAAGCAAAAATATATAAGACGCGACAAAATAGCAGATGTAGGTTAAGTGGTGACAGAGATAAAACGATCAATCACATAATAAGGGAATGTAGCAAGCTAGCACAAAAAGAATATAAGAATAGGAATGACGGGATAGGGAAGGTGATTCTTTGAGAATTGTGATAGAAGTTTAAATTTGACCATACAACCAAATGGTAAATGAGAATGAGACGCACAAAGTTCTCTGGAATTTTGACATACAAACGGATCACCTAATCTCGGCCAGACGATGAGGCCAACTGATAGTCAATAAAAAACAAGAGAACCTGCCGATTAGTGGACTTTGCCGTCTCGGTATACCACAGAGTGAAACTGAAAGAAAGCGAAAAGAAAGATAAGTTCCTAGACCTTGCTAGAGCATTGAAAAAGCTGTGGAACATGAAAGTGACGGTGATACCAGTTGTAAGTGGTGGGCTCAATACAGACAACAAAGGATTGTTAAAGGAACTGGAAGACATGGAAATAAGAGGAAGAGTGGAGAACATCCAAACTGCAGCATTAAGATCGGCCAGAATACTGAAAAGAGTCCTGGAAACTTGGAGACTTGCTGTCACTCAAACTCTAGTGTGAAAATCTAGTGTGAAAATCTGGTGTGAAAAACTCTCAAAGGAATTACATGTGACTTCTGCCGGTAGGGTGGAGAATGTAGATATGATGATAAAAAAAGGGATCGGAATAACTTTAGAATCGAATATTCTAGAATGTCACGAGACCTCTATCTTTTATAATATAAAAAAAGAAGGCAGGAATCGAGATCGAACTGCTGGGGAAAGAGAAACGAATCTTAGCTGTATTTTTTCGAAGAAAGTTGGATTAATAAAATTTGTCTTTAATTTAAAAAACATTGATTTCGTTACTCATTAAATCTTTAGGTGAATAGTTGTAATTTAAATGACATTTTATTTTACAGAATTATTTCAGCTAAACTATTTCGAAATCACGAAATAGTTTTGTTTAAATTTACCGCGTCAAATTCTATATGACTTATGTGTGACGTCTCTCAATCGATGAAAATGTACGTATCTGATATAGTCTGAAAGCGTCAAGTAAGAACAATTACCGTTCTCAATATAATTGGAAAGATATAAAGAGCCTAATCTTTATGAAGAAAAGACAGCCTAAGTGGCAATAACGTCTCAATATAGGGCACATGAGGGATCCGATCGGCATCCTGCTATTTTTGGCTGTTCTTTTTCCAGGTACCCAAATGATTCTTCTTTCAGGTACACAAATGACGAACAAATCGGCCACTCACACCAGACACAACAGCGTAGAAAATGGACTAGGGAAGATAACAAACTAGCATTATACTGTTATTTTTAGAAGTAATCCTGCCAGAAGAGGGTATAGAAAAAGAATGATAGAAATCTGGACAGAATTTGGCAGATTTAAGGCAACAAACCAAAGGCTCACTGACTAGATTAAGACAATAACAAAGAATGGTTGGTTTTCCGACCTTGAAATAGTAGAAATCCACTAACGAATAAATATATAGGCAAATACATCAACAAACCCGTACCACAGTAACTGAGACAATAAATACAGGAAAGTCAGAGACTCCTAACCAAACACTACATGACAATGACTCATGCACCGCAAACATACAAACGCAAACACTGACCCAAGAGGAAAAAACTAATTTAGGTACCATTAAAAGAATCATGTCTGAAAAGAAAACCACATTGCCTTCTCTCAGGAACCAAGACTGGAGGACAGTCAATTCCAAAACTGAGAAAGTAAACGACTTATTGACAAATATCCCGATAAACGATATCACAGAGTTAAACAATTTAATATAAGCAGGAGCAAAATTAGTCTGTGAAAAAATCGGGGTCCCCTTGAAACCACTGGCAGAAAGTCAAAACCCGAGTGGGAACTCAGACTTTAATCGCAGATAAAAAGACTACAAGCAAGAATACCAAAACGGAACATTTAGAAAGTTTTGGAGGAAACTGAAAAAGCACAGCAACTAGAACTCAAAAAAGCTTGAGGAAAACAAACAAAAATACTAGCGAAAGAAGGAAGACGAAAAAATTCTACCAAGAATTAGGGGGAGAATGGACGAAGCCATATCAACAACTGGATGCGAGAGAAGGAAGTAGATTTCGGAGCAAAATATGGGAACAGAAAGATCTTAACAAAAAGCCGAATAGACAAACAACATGAAAACAGACTTGCGAATGCTCGAAGAAGGCCCTCAGATGAACATACACCCCAACGGGCTCAAGGCTATACTTAAAAAGATAGCAAACTGGAAAACCCCTGGCCCTGGTGGTATACGCCGATTTTGGTTTTAAAAATTCACCTCCATACACGACAGACTTGCTACAGAAATGAATAAATGCATACAGAAAACTGAGATACCCGAATGGATGACCAAAGGGAAAACCACTCTAATCCAAAAAGACCCCTCAAAGGAACTGCCCAACCAACTATACACACATAACGTGCCTACCGATAATGTGGAAAATACTAACGGTACAAATTAAGGAGAATATCTACTACTCATTGACAAGTCGCGGAATCTTCCCCGACGAACAAAAAGGATGCCGCAAGAGAACCAGAGGCACAGAGAAACTGCTATATAGAGATCAATACATCCTCAACGAAAGTAAAACGAGACAGAAAAATCGAGCTATGGCCTGGATCGACTACAAAAAAGCTTACGATATGGTCCCCCAAAGCTGGATACTACACTGCCTCAAAATGTATAAAATACCCAACCAAATCATACAATTTATCGAGAAGACCATGCCAACCTGGAGAGTGGAATTGACAATAGGAGGACAAAGCTTTGCAGAGGTAAAGATCCAAAGAGGAAGATGCACTATCACCATTACTATTTGTAATAGCCATGATGCGACTCAATCACATCCTTAGGAAATGCACACCTGGATACAAACTCAGTAAATCGCAGGAAAAGATCAACCACTTGATGTACATGGACGACATCAAACTTTTTGTCAGAAACGGAAAAGAATCGGAAACCCTAATACAAACAGTGAGAATATACAGCATAGATATAGGAATGGAATTTGGCAAAGAAAAATGCGCCATGCAAATAATGAAAAGTGCCAAACGATGCATAACGGATGGAGTCAAACTACCAAATCAAGTAGTCTTCAGAACGCTCGGAGAAAAGGAAACTTACAAATACTTGGGGATATTGGAAGTTGACGCCATCAAACAAGAAATAAAAGAAAAAAATTTTAAAGAGTATCTCAGAAGAGCCAGAAAATCACTCGAGACAAAATTATATAATAGGAACCTTGTCAAAGGGATAAATACCTGGGCTGTCCCTCTCATCAGATACTCAGGACCATTCTTGAAGTGGACCAGAGAACAAGAAAACTAATGACCATGCACAAGGTATTGCATCCAAGAGATGACGTTGACAGACTATATGTGTCAAGAAGAGAGGGAGGAAGAGGACTTGCCAGCATTGAAGACGACGTGGACACATCGATACAACGACTCGAAGACTACATAGAAAAACGCGGATGAAGACTGATTAAAGCCACCAGAAACAATACTAACGACACGAGGACCAGCGGAACGACAATAACTAGAAAACAAAAGTGGGAAGAAAAAACAACTCTATGGACGTTTTAAAATACTAACAAGCGACATCTCAAGCTAGAAAACGTGGACGTGGTTAAAAAAAAGGAAACCTTAAGAGAGAAACTGAATCTCTTCTAATAGCAGCACAAAACAACGCCACAAGGACAAACCATATCAAAGCGAGAATAGATAAGATGCAAAACAGCAGATGTAGGTTATGTGGTGAAAGAAAAGAAACGATCAATCACATAATGAGCTAATGAAGCAAATTAGCACAGAAAGAATGTAAGACTAGGCACGACTGGGTGGGGAAAGTGATCCACTGGGAATTGTGCAAGAAGTTAAAGTTTGACCATACGAACAAATGGTATATGCACAACCCAGAATCAGTCCTAGAGAATGAGATGCACAAACTCCTCTGGGATTCCAAGATACAAACGTATCACCAAATCTCTAATCGTAATCAACAAAAAAAAAGAGAACTTGCAGAATTGTGTACTTTGCTTTCCCGGTAGATCACAGAGTCAAATTAAAAGAATGTGAAAAGAGGAGTAAGTACCTTGACCTTTCTAGGGAAGCGAAAAAGCTGTGGAACATGAGGATGACAATGATACCAATTATAATTGATGCTCTTGGTACAGTCACCTAAGGTTTAGTACAAGGACTGGAGGACTTGAAAATAAGAAGACGAGTGTATTGTTGAGACCGGCCAGAATACTGAGAATAGTCCTAGAAACGTGAGGAGACTTGTTGTCACTCAAACTCCAGTGAGAAACCATCAGCTAACTCTGGTGTGAAAAACTCTCAAAAGAGAACAAATAATAATGATGATTTTTTTCTTTTAGGTTAATTAATTCTAAAACTGTCTATCGGATCTTTTCCTTGCGGATATATGGAAGATGTTAGATGGGATTGAAGAGTACTGAAGCTTTTAATCATTTCTTTTAAGCATCGATGGATTCCACACAATCAAAAACACAGCATACAAAACAATAGCAAAATTACACAACGTGACTTAGTCATATGTCGATGCTGCAAAAATTTAAATAAAAAAATTTACGAAGATTGGCGGGAAGTTCATATAACAAATACATTTCCAATTTTGTCATTAAATCGTCCTAAATAAGCTGACATGAGTGCCCTGGATACCTGAAGATCCAAGACTGAATATCTATAGATTAAATTGTTTATCTTTCACTGATTCAGCGTCATGACAATCCGATTTAACGTCATAGCTATTTGATTTAACATGGATGATAACAGATTAAATTTTTAATGTTTCCCTGGTTCAAAGTCTGGAAAAAAGGAAAAAAAAACAAAAGATTTCCAAATTTTCTATGTTAATTTAATCTGGTTACGCTGCGTTTATTATTCTTGCTCTCTCCTGTCAAGTTGCAGTTAATCCTATTTCTACTGGATAAAAAATTAAGTACCTCTGCATTTAATGTACCCAGTATATAATTTAATGTATCATGAACAATCAAAATGTTTTTATTAAAACAGTTTGACAACTCGAACTTTGGATTACAGATTCCATGCTTTTATGATTATAAGCTTAAATATTTTCCTTAATCATTAAAAATTGCAAAAATAGCATTTTCATCAATATTATTTATCTGCATCATTCTCCAGCAACCATTGCTCTCAGAGGTACATTATTCGTTTCTCATTATGACTTTCATTATTATTAGCAACATTATAAGCACTTATATAATGCGTAAGTCACGAGAACTGTAAATATTCAGTCGACTGGTGTTGTTAGTGTCATTTTCGTGTCTCCCGGGTTTCCTTACTTCTGTTATAAACGGCTGGCCATTGAGATAAGTATACTGTCAACTTTCGAACGTCTGAAATGGGTTAAGTTGCGCTGTAACTATTTAGTATTTGGCCGCCAATCAATCTAAATCGTTATGTTGCTATGCACGATCCAATTTTCTACCAAAACTCCAACAAATTCCGCACTGCACTCATCGTTGTTCCTACATTCGGATTTCTTTGACTAACTTTTCACAAGCTTCTCATATGTATTCTTGTCAGGCATTCGGATATTTTTCGAATGATTAATGCCATTTTCATTTATATTCTAATCATTGTTGTCTTAAGCTTCTGATCTTATGAAATGGCGAGAACATTAAAATCACTTAACCAAATCAAAAGTAATAGCAGAGGACAAGCGAAGAAGAAGCGAACATTAAAAGCTGTACGTATAATCATTCTTAGCAGCATTAGTTTCCTCGTTTGTTAGGGTCTCTACACCATTGCTCCCATTCTCATCTTCTTAATTGTCATCAAAACAATTCAGACCAAAATTGATTTCATTATCACTTAGCTGGCCATTTTCAACAGTTTCCTGACTGTCTTAATCTACTCTGGAAATTCTAAAGAATTTCGTTATCGTTTGAGACATTGTTTGCAAAACTGCTTCTTAAAAGCTCCAAAAATATCTCTGAGAAGGTTTTGTGAACCAAACTTGAATTACCACCACTTATTAAATCATAAAATTTACTTAATGGTTTTGTAATTCATAGAAATATTAACTGAACTTTGAAAAATATAAACCTTAGTATGAAAAAGATTCGAGTTACTCCAACTTAGAAGATTACTAAAACACAATCCTTCTTTTTTCACGTAGTCCACTCGACTGGGGCTGTAAAATATACTGACTACATCTCTGCAGAGGGGTAAGACCCACTCCAAGGAGTGTCCTAGAAATGACATTAAAAAATCTGATGGTGAGGCTCCAGTAGTGCTGGAGCTTTAGGGAATGTTGAGTACCCCTTCATGGGCATCGCTGCCAGGTCCAATCTGGCCCAGAGTGGTAGCGCCTGAAAGAGTCCTATCTATGAGTCAAATAGGACAGTTTGATATTTAAACTGAGTGCAAACAAATGACTTATGCTAAATTGAATTGCTTAAAATAGAACTGTTTGTTCATTTCACTGTATAAACAAATTACTGATGTTTAATTAAATTGTTAGTTATATATAGCAATACTTGGAACTATGTAACTTTTGAAATTGAACAGTCTCATCATTTAACTGAGTATGAACAAATGACTGATGTTTAATTGAATAAATTGAATTGTTAGAAAAAGAACTGTTTGATCATTTAACTGTGTATAAACAAATGACTGATGTTCAATGAAATTGTTAGTGATACTTAGTAATACTTGGAACCATTGAATTGTGTGCATACGAATGAGTATTGATGAATAGAATAAAAGTAAGTAAAGTTGACGACCGTAGTCGAGGGCGACCAGAAGGCTCCCTTTTCGATAGCTACTACACTGAGATGTCGGGGATAGCGCTACTCCTTTCCCTGGATTGCTCCACTTTACCCTTGATACGTACCTTATATCGCTGAGTGTTAAGCAAGGAGGTATCAAGTACCATTTTTTAAAGTCTTTGGTATGAAGCGACCTGGGATAGAACCCAGGTCTCCCGAACCATTGGCGAACACTCTGCCCACAAGACCAATGAGCCGGTTATGATTCGATTCGATGAATAGAATAATTAGTGTTAAATAACAATACTTGAAACTTTTAAACTGTGTGCCTAAATTGAATTATTGGTTATACATAGCAATACTTGGAACCATTAACTATGTGCAAATAAATGAATAGCGTTGAAATACAAGCATTATCATTATGTCGCGCTGCCAACATGGATCTCCCTGACCCTCCCTCGCCACCCGTCTCTATCGTCCATCGCTTCTGGGCGGTCTTCAAGGCTATATCTTGCATCGACACAGCTGTTGTATATAGGTTCTAGCTGGTCGTCTAACCTTTGCTCGTCCATGTGAAGGGTCCACGAGAGTAGATCCCTTATGAGTTCTTCCTTACTTCTCCAGCAGTGTTCCACATGTCTGGTTCGTCTAATTTGGATGGTTTTCGTGATGGGTGGTAGGTGGCCGTACAGCTACTGTTTAGAAGGGTGTTGCCCCAGGACTTGTTCAATACAGCTCGCAGCATTCTTGTGTAATTGCCGTCAAGCTTTTTCTCCATATGTTTAGTTAGCGTCCACGTAGTGCATCCATATAGCAGTATCGACTCGACCGCTGCTTGGAAAAAAACTACCTTTTATTTTATTGGTCAGGTCTGACTTCCATATGACCGATAATCTACTGATAGCTGTCCATGCCTTTGCTAGTCGCGTGTTGATGTCGTTCTTCGTTGATGAGACGCTGCTTCCGAGGTAAATGTCCACTAGTTTTAGAGGACCACCCTTTATTTAAGTGTGGAGATGTCGCCTCTTTGATTAAAGCACATGCATTCTGTTTTGTCTGCGTTGACATGGAGGCCTATGCCTCCTGCTTCTCGTTCCAGGTTATGTAACAGAGATTTTAAATAGCAAAACTTGAAACCACTTCACTGTTTGTAAACATGATTGAAATTGAATTATTAGCGTTAGATAGCAATAATTGAAATCATTTAACCGTGTGGAAACAATAGCAATACTCGTTTGCAATCGAATTAGTTCTCATTTTAAAATGAAATCAGCTGAAAACTATTCACAAACAAATCATATGTATATTCATTTAAATGTGTGTAAATGAATGGCAGATGTTGAATTGTTACTATTACATAGCAACGCTTGAAACTATTTAACTGTGTGCAAAAAAATTATCTTGAGCTCGTTTAGAAATTTTATCAACAAAATGGAAACCAAACCAAACCATTTTACTTGCTTACAAATCATGTATATTTACATTTGTATAAACAGGATTTGATATGCTATAAAACACAACAAACCAAACCAATCTTCTCTTACATTTAGTAAATATCAAATTTATTGAAATTCAAGAAAAAATATATGAAATCTTTTCAGGATTTACAGTAATGCTTATGCAAAAAACCTCCGTCGACTGTTACAAAACTTCTAAATTATTCCTACTTCGAAAATTACTCAAAAATTATGTTGAAAGTATGAATGATTAAAAAAATAACACTTAAAGTAACATAACCAAGAATAATACAAACGGAAATCAACTTCTTTCATAAGATACTTCAACAAGAGAAAAATTATTTTTCGTCGATCCAAATTATCACATATCACCATGACTTTGCAAAGATTTGGGAGATGATTCCACCGGCAACAACAGGTTTGCTGATGGCCCGCAGAATCTATATTATACAAGCAACTTTTTTCCGGTACAACTGATATCAGAAGAGAGTTCTGTTTTTACAAAGCTTCTTCTTTAGTAGTTGAGTACGTATAAAATTCACAGGTCTACGTAATGAGATATTTCCGGTAGAGTGAGGCGTGTGTGTTACCATACCCAGCCATTAAAACAAATATTCATAAAACAATATAAAAATGACTTACTCTTAAGTACTAGAAAAATAAAAAGCGGTAGATTTTTTTTTCATAAGCAAAAAATAGAATTGTCAGTTGAGGAAAATAATTCTACGTCTACTCACTTTAAAACAGTGACTTTGAATGCAAAAGAAAGTAAGGGAAATAATCTAATTAATGCATATCGGGTCTTCATTCATGTCAAATGCATATCTATCATTTAAAAATGAATCCATTAAACTAATCATAAATCTCGTTGTTGTTGTTTGGGATTTTTGTAATGATTTAGCTATGTGGCTTTTGTGAGCCTCAATTTTCTGGATCTACTGCTTAACAGCAAAAAGATATTCACCCAGAAAGTATTTCCATAAGCATTTTATCCTCTCAAGAACATGATCTATAGTATATGAAACTTGGAATGAGTTTTTCGCACGTCCGTGGTTATCAGTTATTTAATGCTATGTTAATAATTCCTATTTTATTAATCTTAAAAATGTGTCGTCAAGATCGGTTGAGTAAGAAAAAAATAGTAAAAAAATGTTTAGACAAGACACAAATTTAAAGATGGTAAAAAGCACATGCATTCTGTTTAGGGAGATAATGAATAATTCCATTTGGTACATCGTGTGCTGTCGAATGTCACGTGTCAGTCATTCTTGACCTCTTTTGCTTTTGTTCTTTGAACAAGACTGACGTTGTCTTTGACTCTGCCAGAGAGCGATAAATCTATATGGCTATTTTAATTTTTCTCATCAAGTAAGTTTTTCTCTATTTTTGTACCCTCTTCACATTCATGGAAGAGGTGTATATTTCTAGCTGTTGGAATACATTTATGTATTCTTTCTTTTTTGAGTAGTATGTATATTATGTATATAAAAGGCTTTAATCTTATATATACAAATATATTTAACTTGTTTTTCCTTCATTTCTGTACAGTGATAGCATATTACCGATATACTAATGCTAATGTCGGTTCTTAGTGAGTGCGGACCTAATTAAACATCTTCTTTAGCATCAAACATACCAATAGTAGTATGTTAGTTTTTCTATTAAACACTCGGATATTTAAATTCTTAAATGGTCGTCGATTTTGATATGAAGCTTGTTCGTAAATTGTTTGGAATTTTTAACACATGTTGTAAGCTTTAAATTTGTTTTACGTCAATGAAACAAAATGTTCCTTCCTGTTAATTCTTTACAGGATTCTGAGTAAAAGATTGAATTTTCGCGATCTTATACCGTAACCCGCTGGTGATTTATTTATCAAGAAATTACTTCCTGCTTTCAAGAGCTTTGATGGCGAAAAACCTGCTCAAAATCAGATGATAAAATAAATCTAATAATAAGAGTATAACTAAAAACAGAAAATCAGAGAAACACATGCGTTTTCTCTCATCGAGATACAAGAAAAAACACTTTACCTGCTACTAGAACTTGGACTTTTATATAATGTACGACTGGAAGTTTGATATCTCGAGTTCAAACTTCATCTTCTTCTGTCAGGAAGTCTCTAGGCAAAACTTTTACCTGGCCACATCATTCGATTGTAACAATATTTATTTCTGGTAACTACTCACGCGATATTCCACGGGTTAGAGCAAAGATACAATACAATATACGATCTGACTCCTCTGTGGTATCTAAAGTTATACTAGCACTTGCCCTCAATTATAAGTTTCTAGTTAGAAGAGAAAATCACTCATCAAATCCATGTTCATTCAAAAATTAAGTGATCAGAAGTTATTTGAAGTACTAAATAAATTTTTGAAGAGTTTTCAATAATAAAATAAAATGCAAATTTTGCTCTATTCAAAATAAGCTGATAACAGCGGATTGTTGTTAAAATTTGACCAAACAGTAACTCCACAAATTGATTTTCTTGTAGGCGAAAAAATGAAAAGGCAGCTAAATCATCCTGTTTTTTTTTTTCTTTTCTTTTCTTTTCTTTTCTTTTTAACCTCCTGTACTTTCAAATTATAGACATTAGCTTTTGGTGGAGGGTCTAACGAAAAAGTCCCACGATCTCTACCGCGAAGTGAGAAAATATACAACAAAATTAATGTAGCATAAGATGTAAGATTTTTTCTTTAATATCAATTGTGTATAATAGTAATCCCCAGTCTTTTTGTATCGAAGAGAAAATTAACAATTAACAGTAATGCGGCAAGCACCATTTACTTTTCAAATCAAATTTATATTTGGACTTAACAATAAAAAAACATACATTTAATTCCTATTTGCATAATATAAATTAATGCAGAACTGCAAGTATTTAAAAGTTATTTATATCTTAATCGAAAAATCAAAATAAGCTCACACTTTAAATTAAGAATGAATATATAGTTCATATATTGAATAATATCATAAGATATGAAACAAAAACTCTTCAAATAAACTTTTTAAAAAAGACGAAACTAATAAACCCATAACAGAATCAGTAGAATTTCCATGTGAAATACTGCAAATAAAATTAGGCTCAACAAGCCTAAATAATTGTCTTAAACCCCTTATACAAATGTTATAATCTTAAGGCAAAACTCTCCTTGGATTTAATGACAAACAAATGAGAAAAATTAATTCCAATATTAAATGATATTTTTATCCCACATATAAAACATTCGTTTCCTATATAAAGATTTGACTATAATACTTGATTGTAACAATCAATTTGAAATTAAAATTCCAGACAATGATTAATGAAATATATTCGGGATCGTCAACTGCTAGTGAATTTAGAAGGGGAAAATAGTGCATAACAAAATATATAACTCTATCGATTTTTTAATTAAAAGCACCAATGGTAATATTACAAAATATTAAGTAAAAATATTAATGATACCCACTCTGCGGCCGGCTAAAATTTGGTGTATTACATAGATAGATAGATAGATAGATAGATAGATAGATAGATAGATAGATAGAAGAAATAAGCAAATGCAATAAGAAATGACCAGCTATGAGTTTGTATCATATGTCACTGAAAGTAAGTTCTTCGGTTAAGACTTTATATATATGGCCTTGTTTTCCTGTAAATATATTTTATAGATGCAAATCGATATTTGTATGCATGTATACGTATGTGAACGTATATATATATATACATATATATGTGTGTGTGTGTGTGTGTGTGTATATATATATATATATATATATATAGGCTGCCACCTCCAATTCGAATATGGCCACTATTTGGTACCATTTTGTAACAATCCCATATCAAGTTATACCAGTGCCTGAAGCTTTTTTATAGTGATAAAAGACGATGTACTGGGTCAATCCCGTTCACTAAATTTCAATAACACATAAAAAAGAACAACCATACACCAGTGGATATACTTGTGGTGTAATGGTTATCGTCATAGGAAATGAACACGACAAATCGAGTTCAAGTTTGTTTGCATTTCATAAAAGGATTTATATCTTAATGTCTTTCGCCTAAAAGATGGATGATTAATCAGAATCTTCATATCGATTAAAGTATAAGTTTGATAGATTCGAATCGACTCCAAAAAAGTGTTTATCCACCCTTTGACAGTTGTTATCCTGCTGGATATCTAGCCACCTTTATCATCAATTAAATTTGGTAGAGGAACAGCTTTAGTCACCGATTGCCCAACCATACAACAAGTAGTATTGGATTACATAGTACCAATGGCACACTTTGAGTGACATGACTATATAAACATTCACATACATATATTCATATATACTGGATGTATTTATAAAAAGTATTGAGACTGGAATTGTAATTATCAAAACAGACAATTGATGTTTGTTTTCTTCAAAACAGTTTCTTTGGCATTCAACACACAATGGTCGGCTGAAAAGTTCATAGGATGACCAAGATATTCTCAGGAAATGTGACCAAATAAGGTTTATTTTTTACACACTTCTTCCATAAGTATTGCAGTGTTTGGATTCCATGGGTCAAAAACGTGATCAACAGCAGAATGACGTCATCATATGAACTTTTCAGCCCACTGTCGTATTCCTGTAAGTTGTTCATTTCGTCGAAGCACCTCCGAAACTTCTCGTTTGATACTGTGAGAAAATCTCTCATAGTATTTTTTTAATGTCATCCACGACCTTAAATCCTACTTTTGAGATTATTAAACCAAGAAGAATTGCATGGAGCTATATTTGGTGAGTGTGGAGTGTGCTGTACTTACACAATTTTGTGTTTCGTCAAAAACGGATGATCAAAAAGTATCGAGTTCTACTGATTTATTCTAGACTTCATCTAGTCAGCACTCAATATTTCTAAGCATAATCGATCGCTTTATCATAAACTGCTCCATATGTGCATATGTCTTCATTTTAATTTCATGTCTCGCAAGAGGTCAAAAGAAACATATCAGTTTGATTTTACGCACTCTCTTTTCCTTTCTAATATATATATATATATATATATATATATATGTAACTTTTCTTCATGAAATTAATTTCTAAATTAACCATACTAAGTTCAATTCAAAATCAAAGTAGGAGAAATCGATATAAATGATATAATTCAATCAGAACATTCGATCAACCAGAAAATCGAAAAGTGATGTTTTGTCAAGGTTTTTCTATACCGGTCACAACAGCATGCAACAGACAGTGACCCAACCTTACAGCCAGCATCAAAACAAGCAAAAAATATCTTACATATTTCTAGGTTATATCAAATAAGTTAACTTTTTACTTTGTTTTCACGTAGGCCCGTCTCCGAAGATTATATGCCTGACCACTTCTTTATTGACTGTATACACTAGCATCAGCTATTCTTTTTAAAAGAAATGGAAGAGTCAAAAAGACGAATCACACTTCGCAATTTTCATTAGAAATCCAAATTCTATGTCTAAGAAGATATAATGGTGATACTTTTCTGATTTTCCGAAAATAATTCCGATTAATGTTTGTATTTCGGATTAATCAATGTCATCATACGCATTGGTAAAGCATGGACTGCTATTGACAGCTTACCGACCATATGGAAATTTCATCTCTACGATAAAATAAATCGAGGATTCTTTCAAGCTGTGATGTCAGAACTGCTGTATAGCTGCACCACGAATGAAACGCCCGGGGAAAAAACCTGGATGGGAGCTATGGGAGGATGTTGTGTGCTGCTTTGAACAAATCTCTAGAGCAGCCCCCAACAAAACAGCAGCTATACTGCCATTTATCTCCCATCTCACAAACCATTCGAGAAAGGCAAACAAGATATGCTGGGTACTGCTGAAGAAGTAAGACCAAACTCATAAGTGACGTTCTCCTTAAGGTCTTACGAAGATTAATGACCGATAGGGACAGATGGCAGAGAGGGCCAAAGGAATCTGTGCTGTCTACATGATGATGATGATAATGATGATGAAAATCGAATATCTGAAGATTGTGACAGTCTAATCTAAAAATATCCTTTAACAAATGTAATGAATTTCTTACTATCATATAACAACTTATTCAACATTAAAATAGTCACATTTTATATGAAACTTATCACTAAACACATACAATTAGACTGTCTATTCTTTTATGTGATTTTATCTTACAATATCTGAATATGATATCAACATTTTCAGTATTAACTTGTATGTGTGAATCAACAATACTCATCTTCAACGTTTGCATTCAAAAACAAGCCTTAACTTTCATTTTATCTATAAATCAAATATGATAATCTCCAGTTGAAATTGGTTGAATCCTACGAAAGTAGACGTACATAAAATCATGATTTACGCCACCAATATTTATTTGTCATTTAATATGCGTTTGCGTTCTTGTAATTACGAACTTTATTCTATTCCGATATTTGCAAATGCCACGTGATCAAAAAATTCAAATTGGTAAAATGAGTTTTCAAAAAAGCGTCATTAACAACGTTGGAAAAACACAACAAAAATAAAATGGCTGTAAACAGCCTACGTTCAGTGCGTACGACGGCGAAGCAGAGTTTAATTTACTGATTTTAACACGATCACATGGGCTTTGACTTTAGGTAAGTCTCGATCCAGATTTGGCAATGTTCAAATTCACTTATAAGGATTTATGTCAATGTTAGAAATTAAAGTATTATAGCACTGTTTTAAAATCCAGTTCATTTTGAATAATAGAATATGAAATAATAAACTTATTTATTTTGGGTTTTTTTTATTTATCTATGTATTTATTTATCAATTTAGCGAAATTTTAGAATAACTCATATCAAACTCGTTCATGTCTTCGAAATCAATTAGGTAAGATTAATTGAATTTAATTTGGTCGAATGGGTAGATCGTTCACCAATGGTCTGGGAGATCGAGGTTCAATCCCAGGTCGAGTCATACCAAAGACTCAAAAAATGGCACTTGATTCCGCCTTGCTTAACGCTCAGCATTATAAGACACGGATCAAGGGTAAAGTGGAGCAATCCAGAGAATGACGTAGCGCTCTCCCCTACACCTCCGTGTAGTTGCTATTGAAAAGGGAGCCTTCGCGTCACCCTCGACTAAGGTCGCCAACTTTACTTTAATTACCAAACCAAATCTCTGCTCTCATTTACTTTTATAATTGTCATCTATTTAAAGGAATAATGTGAAAGTAATGTAATATATGAAATAAACAATACTATTTCAAGAACCAAATTGTTACTTTTTTCAATATTTTTGTTTTATATCTTAATAATAGATATATTCTTCTTGCCAGCAGTGTTTTCAAGATCCGTTACTAATTCGAGATCTCAATGTACGTATAATATAAGTATTTAATTAGATTAGCTAAGTCTAACAGCAGACTCTAGTAATATGACTGTGAAGGCTGGACTTAAAACACAAGAGATGGTCTTTGAGATGGCCTTATTAACAATTTCTCTGTGGTTGGTTTTTCCTATTAATCTATATCAATGTATGTGTATTAGAACAAAATTTACTTCACTATTCTATAAGTAAGAAAATAGTAAACAATTAATTTAAATCCTTTATTGCAAGAGAAATAAAAGAAATATCTAGTTGTAAGAGCAAAATTACTAATTGTTATTCATATAAATTCCGGTAAAGTTTAATTCGATTTTGTTTGTGATTTGTTTTCCAGAGTGCAATATTACCCCACTCTTCAAATGCATCTCTGTTCTGTAGGCAAGGTTTTAAATACCATAACTGTATCCCTAACAAAAGAGTAAGACCGTCCCACTCCTCCCAAAAAGAGGTGTTCTGGGTATGACATTAAACTGCTCCTGGTCGTGAAGTTCCAGTTCTGGAGCACTAGAAAGTGTGAAAGAGCCACTGATTCCCATTACTCCCCGATCCACTCAGAATCGGGGTGGTAGTGCCTTTAGGGTCTCAATTATAGGTCAAATAGATTTATTTGCAATTTATTTAAATTAGATAGAAATACTTGATATCATATAACAGTATGCAAAAACCTATTAAGAAACAACTACACAAAAAATATAAATATAAACGTACAATGTACGCAATTCCCTTACCTCATGGTATATAATAGCTCCAAACGGATTGACATCCCGTTAAAATCAATCCTAATACATCTGTATATCTAAAATTTAACGTTTAAACAAAAACTTTCAACTGAAGTCTAGAACTTATTTTATAAAAAATAAAGTTATGCCAATGTAGGTTCTTTTTTGCTTAAATGAATTAATCACGACGCAATTATAGTAATAATTATGAGTGAAATTTTATTTTAAAGAAATCACCAGCGAAACCGAAAAATACAGAACAAAATTTAACAAATTGATTTACGAGTACATAATATAGTGCACAAGCTCATGTTTAATAATATATTTTTAATTTCTTTAGGTAAATTGATGATTACTTCGACTCACAAAAACGATCTGTCGTCTTCAGATCCAACATCTTTACTATAGGACTATAAGGCAGATTTTTTATGCAATTGACGAATACTGAAGATGTCGACGGACTAATTTAAACATTGTCCTATATACGGATTCCAAACAATTACAAGCACATCCCCAAAACACCAAAACAACGCAACAGAGTCGAATGTCAATCCTATGAGAAATGAAATGAAAGAACCACTTTTCATCAAGATTTATGAAGACTTGAAAGAATTTTACATGCCAACTAAAAAAAAAAATGTATGTTATGAGTTCCGAGAAAAGTGACGCAAATTATTTCCGTGTACAATATTTGAAGATAAAATCTCGGATTTCTACCGATAAAACTGCTTAAATTATCACGGCAAATCTGAATATTTTTCTCTGATTTAGTTGAAATTTCGAATTAAGAAAAAACGTCCCACTTGAAATTTTGTTATAAATTTCGTCAAAATTTCATAGATCTGAAATTATTTAACTTGTTTTTTTTTTTTTCTTCCAGACTGTTATGCAAGATATTTAAACTCAAATATGCAGCTGAGTAAATGATTTATACTGGAATGTAAGGCTGTGAATTATTGCATATACGTTCTAAAGAACATCTGGGGTTATGAATGGGGTAATTTAATGAACATTGCGCCTATTTTTAAAAAATGCAATTTTAGTGCGTCTGGTGTCAAAGTCAATAACTAGATTCCAAGCTATGTTTTATCTTATTGTTACAACCTTCCACAATGACCATGAGCATTTTACTAAAAATATATCACAATATGCATTTCATCAACATCTGCATTATTCTAATGCTATAATTGTGCTCAGAACTTTATTATTATTTCTTATTGTGAGTGCTATTATTTTAACCAACATTATCAATATTCATATGTTGCGAAAGACGCGTGAATTGCAAACTTTCAGTCGTGTGCTTCTAATCAACCTAAGCGTAGCCGGTATTGTCAATGGCTGTATCGTATGTCTTCCCGGTGTTATAACATCTGCCATAGACATATGGCCGTTTGGCGATGTATTCTGCCAAATCTCTAGCGTTTCCCATGGAGCATGTAGTTCTGTAACCATTTGGTGTTTGGCTGCCATCAGTCTGGATCGTTATGTCGCCATCCACCACCCAGTTTTTTATCGAAACTCCAACAAAGTCCGCTTTTCTCTCATTACTGTTATTTTCTTCTGGATTCTTGGAATAATTTTGTTTTCTATTCCTCTGGTTCACAAATATTATGTCTATCAATATCAACACAATCTCCTCATCTGCAGTATGATCAGAGAAGCGGATATTGAAGGAATTGTTACAGTTTTTTTGATGTACATCTTAAGCGCCATAGTTTTGTTCTTCTCGTCTTTCAAGGTAATGGTTTCATTGAAAAAACTCAGTAAAACCACAATAGACCGGCATGGGCAACGGAAAAACACTCGAAACGCAAATGCTATACGTATACTCATTATTAGTGGTATCAGCTACTTCGTGTCTTGGGGTCCCTACACGATCACTGATTTTTTGCTTTCCTTCCATGTCATCAAAAAAGTTCCAGATGGAATGCAGTTTGTAATCACTTGGCTGGCCAACGCCAACAGCTTTATGAATGTATTAATATACTCGGGAACTTCTTCTGATTTCCGTCGTCGATTAAAACACTTTTTCGAACGTTGTTTAATGCCGAATGAAGTACAACCATTAGATATCCAGATGAGATCAAGTATGATAACGTCTTTTTCAAATTAAACAGAAAATGTATTATTTCCAGCTGGTTAAATCAGAATGTGTCACTTTGAAATCAACTTGAATAAGAAAACGAATAAAGCATACTTTCTCCTTGAAGTTTTTTTAGGTTTCTATGTGTTTTCTTCAAAATTCCTTTTCGTCAATCTATTTCTGAATCAATCAGTTCATTCTTTTCAGTCTTAAACTTTGTATCCAGGTAAGTGAGATATGAGTATGAATCATTTTTCAGGTGTTTTTTTTATATATAAATCCTACAATCTCCATTATTTACTAATAATTTTTGTATCTAGGTATGACGCTGAATTGCATTTGGAGTTGAACTGCATCGGGGAGTGTGAAGTCACCCTCCGGAATGGTAGGACCTGTTAGGGTCACAACAATGAGTCAAATAGATCTGTTTAAAAATTATTCCTATTCAATAGGAATACTTAATACCATATAACTGTAAATTATTAGTATTACAAATAGTCGAAGCTATAATCATTTACTATTAGTAACATGAAACCATATAATTGTGTGCAAACAAATGACAATCATTAGATAGCAATGATTACTTGAAACCATATAATTATTAGTATTAGATAAAAATACTAGAAACCATACAACTGTGTACAATTTATTTATATTTGATAGGGATATTTGATATCATACAACTGTGTGCAAAACCCTTTTGAGAAACAACTGCTCAAAAATGTAAGCGTAAACATAAATCTACAATTCCCTAACCTCTTGGCATAAAATAGCTCTAGACTAGTTGACATATCATTAGAATCAATCAATTGATCTATCAATCATTATAATAGTTGTTATTTCTTACCATTAGAAACAATAAACAGTGGCATACAAAGCATACTGGTGAATGTTGCTTTTCATATGGAATGATTAATTATTTTCTTCTTAGTTCACCAATCCTTTTCTCAATCGAAATGTTTTTGCAGTATCCCTGAACTTTATTTCTTTTTGCTGGGTCACAGATTTTCATAACTTATACGATCACTTTATCAAATGTCAGCTCAAATTAATTAGTCAGTCAGAGGAAGAGTAGTCAATCAGTCAATCCCTCATAATCAATGTATATATATATATATATATATATATATACAAGGTGCATGCGATAAGTTTACAGACTTTTTTCGTATGGGCATTTACAATTGTCGTAGACTCTTGAAAATTCAGTACGTTATTGCTATACATCTTATGAAATGACTGATCAATTTTAATGATTTCAGCTCCAAATGAACAGATACAGCAGGAATTCGAATACACCTTACTAAAGTATGATTGTCACAGCTGGTGAATTTCAAAAATGCAATCTGACACTTTAGAAGAACGATATGCAATAAATTCTGGTTTAAACTTGGAAAAAATGACACAGAAACGTATGGAATGCTTCAGACTACTTTTGGACCATCTTGCATGAATCGAGCTTCAGTTTTTGAGTGGCATAAGAGATTCAAGGAAGCCAGGGAGTCTGTGAGGGATGATGAGAGGTGTGGGAGGAGTAAGGAAGTCAATACACCAGAGTTGATCGGCCAAAAGGTTAGGGTTAGGATTACTATGTTGAGGTTTTAAGGGAGTCCAGGAAGAAATTCCGTCAGAAGAGACCAGCACTCTTCAAATCGGGTCAGTGGTATTTCCACCAGGACAATGCACCAGTCCACAACTCCATCCTTGTCACAGACTATTTGACCAAGATGGGCATCAAGACAGTTCCTCACCCTCCCTATAGTCCAGACCTTGCTCCCTGTGGCTTTTGGTATTTCCCTAAGCTCAGAGGTTGTCGTTATGAGACAATTGAGGAAATGAAAGAGGCTGAGACAAAGGTCATTGACACGCTCACACAAGAGGACTTCCATTGAGCCTTCCAGAAGTTGTTGGAACGGTACAAGTGCATTGCAGCCGGAGGAGATTACTTTGAAGGGGACTTGAGTTTCATGTGTGTACTATCAATAAGTGCCCATACGAAAAAAGTCTGGAAACTTATCGTATGCACCTCGTATATATATATATATATATATATATATGAGAGAGAGAGCTGAGTGTGTATACTTTAAAGGGAGATTCAAGTCGATTTAATCCGATAGAAATGTCTAGCTATGCATTTCTGAGTACAATATACAATAAATTCGTTTCTTCCGTTTAATGGTATATCAAGCTTTGTGGGTAATTTAATGCCAAATCCATCCTTTTTAACCAATAGCTAAAAGAATCAGGGGCTTCATACCTTTCCCCTGAGTATTAGACCAAAAGTGAACGTAATAGTGTGACTGTAGTTCGAACTCGTTTACTTGGAGACCGTAGTCCAGTACTTTAAGAATTTCTGGGACTGGTTAATACAGAAATGTGTCTAAGCAAATGATATTAAAGAAATTAAATCATTGAAACGTCTCAGTCAAATGGTAAACACAAGTTGCAGTTTTTATTTTGCTTAAGCAAAAGAATAAATTATAGAATGTTATAATTAAACGGAATAGGAATAAAAGTGGTTAGTTTTGGGGTTTTGTTGTTTATTTATTTGTTTTTTGTTTTGTTTTTTGTTGTTGTTTGTTTCTTTGTTTTTTTGTCTTCTTGTTTTGGTTTTTGTTTTGTTTTATTTTTTTTTTTTGTTTTATTTTGGCGGGGGTTACTTTGAACGTATAACTCGGCAAGGGAACCGCCAAATGAGAATATTCTTACTTTACTGAAAAATCATGCAATCTTAATGAATCGAGTGCAGATAAGCTAAACTACAGCAATAATTTGAAAATGTCTCCCTTGATTCACAAGTTATTGACCGGTGCAATTAGTAAAAAGATTAATTATAAGCAGGTATGACTAAAAAAATGTAAATCTTTGAGGCAAGACCTTACTGAAACCACCTGTCTGTAAATGAAACTGAAGATGATGACGCTTATCTTAAATATATAATGCATTAAAATAAACAAAATAGATATTATTTGAAAGGCAAAGAACATGAAACATCGGCTGTTGAATTTCATCATAATTACATTATATGTTGGACAAGACAGCACCTCCTGGGAAGGAGTACTGGGTAAACACAGGACCAGAAAATGCAACAGCAATGGCCTACTGCTTCTTCAGACCTACGCCAAGTATAATCTTCTAATCACTAACACCGTATTCAGCCTCTCTACTCGCAACAAGACATCCTGGATGCACACCCGCACTAAACACTAGCTTCTGATCAACTATGCCATTGTGAGACGGAAAGATAGGTGAGATGTGAGAGTCATGAGGGCGGTGTGTGGTGCAGAATGCGGGACAGATCATCGTCTAATCTTTTCTAAACTAAGCATCAGGGTCCAGCCTAAAACAAGACCACAGAGCAAAAAAGCGACTGAACATCACGAAGCTACAAGACGTTCCAACCAAGCAATCGCTTATTGATGCCTAAGATGAGCGGCTTGATACCATCCTTTTGGAAGAGCAAGATGTGGAAGCAGAGTGGATCACTCTCTGGAACACCGTATATAGCACAGCTATAGAATGTTTAGCACTATCTACCAGAAGACACAGAGACTGATTTGATGAGAGCCATACCGAGATCATGGACCTCATAGGGAAAAAGTGCGCAGCCCATCTGGCGCACCTCCATGACCCTCAGTGTACTACCAAGAAAGACGCTCTAAAGAGCATCTGCAGCACCGTTCAGCTCAAGTTGCGCGAAATGCAAGATTCTTGACTAAGCGCTAGAGCTGATGAAATCCAAGATTACGCAGACAAGATGATATGAAAAACTTTTACAGCAGTCTCAAGGAGGTATACGGTCCAACCAGAGCCGGCTCATTTCCGCTTTTGAGTGCAGATGGAACCAAGCTCATATCAGAGAAGAATAAGATCCTGGAGAGGTGGGCTGAGCATTTCGATGTGGTACTAAACAGGCCATCTTCTATCAACGACGAGGCCATTGAACGACTACTGCAAGTCCCAGTGAACGAATCTCTCGATATCACCCTAACCCTGGGAGAAGTTCAGATAGCTGTCCGCCACTTAATTCAGATAGTTCAGATAGCTGTCCGCTGACTTAATTCCTGCGGAAATCTATAAGGAGGGTGAATCAGTGCTGACGGGTAAACTTCTGACCCTCATTCAGCTGATAGAGTGAAAGAACAACTACTGCAGGACTTCAAGGACGCCTTCATCATCCATATATACAAACGGAAAGGGAACCGACGGGCATGCAATAATCACCGTGGAATCTCCTTACTTACAATTTTGGACAAGATTAAAGCAAGAGTCCTTCTAAATCGCCTCAACAACCATCTCTTACCGGAGAGTCAATGCTGCTTCCGTAAGGAACATGGGACGGTTGACATGGTGTTTGCTGCAAGACAACAACAAGAGAAATGTCAAGAACAGAACACAGACTTCTACTTGACTTGGGTTGATCTGACCAATAAATTTGATACGGTTAAGAGACGGCCTTTGGAGAATCATAGCAAAATACGGCTTCTCCGAAAATTCATCACCATCGTTAGACAATTTCATTACGACATGCATGCATGGGTGCAAGACAACGGAGAAAGCTCCGTATCCTTTCCCGTCACAAATGGGGTTAAGCATAGATGTGTTTTGGTCCCCACTCTTTTCAGTATCATATTTTCTGCGATGCTGTTTGATGCATTTAGTGGCTCGGATAATGGAATCGACATTTGATACCACACTGACGGCTCTGTCTACAACCTCAGAAAGCTTCAAGCAAAGACCAAGGTGAAGACTGGTATCGTCAACGAGTTTCTGTTCGCCGACGACTGTACACTGAACGCTACTACCAAAGCCAACATGCAAAACAGTGTTGACAAGTTCTCAATGGCCTGTAACAATTTTGGCCTAACCATCTGCACAAAAAAGACAAAAGTGATGCACCAGCCAGCGCCTGGAAAACCATATGTCGAGCCCAACATCACCATCAAGGGACAACAACTGAAGGTGGTAGAAAAGTTCACCTACCCAGGTAGCACCCTCTCTAAGTCTATTGTCATGGATGACGAGGTGAACACCAGACTCGCAAAAGTGAGTGCAGCCTTTGGCCAATTCAACAAGAATGGGTGGAATCGGAGAGACATCTCAGAGACAACCAAAATCCAGTTATACCGAGCTGTCATTCTTACCACCCTCCTTTATGGCAGTGAAACTTGGACACCTTATCAACGGATTATAAATAAGTTAAACCACTTTCACACGACCTGTCGGAAAGATTCTCAGATTGATCTCTTTAGCCATCTGCACACTCACGAATGCCTTCCTCAATCATAAGGTTAATCAGATGGTCCTCATCGATAACGATGGACAAAGACGAAGATATGTTTGAATATCGCAAGATAGTGTCTAACAATGTTTTTATAGTATCAAGCGAGAACGCCAATAGAATTCTCAGTTCACTAAATCCGTTATTTTATCATTTTGTTTTAGTAATAAAAGCTATTTATTCAGCACGAAAATTATAAAGAACAAGTAACTTCTTTCGTTAAAATATATATTCACATATAATAATTATATCTTGACGTTTTTCAAATGTCTGAAGGATTTTTAATTTGTAATATAATTTTAGGACACTAATTTGTATTCCTCGAAATTATTGCCTAGTATAAAAACTTTTTTTGAGATATTAAAATAAAACTTATTGATTTGAGGATGTTCCAGTAAGTCCGTATACTGACATATAGTTATTAGCAGAATTTTAGATAGGAACTAAAATGGGCACTTTTTTCGACACCAAAAAAATGCTATTTGCGGGGCGGGGGTTAATTCATAAAAAACATCAGACTTTAATAAACTTTTTGACTCTTAGTAAAAAAAAAACTGTTGTGAAGAAAAGATGATACTCCCCTGTATTAGAATAGACTATCCTATTTGAATATAACCGGTTACGGTGCTTCCTAACTCGTAAATTATTTTTGACTTCTTGGGCACCTCGGGTAGTGTAATGGTTAGCAAGCTTGACTAGGAAACCTGCAAGAGTGAGTTCGAATCTCATTGGGTGCCCCATTCAATCGGCCTTGTGCCACATCGAAGCAAAGAGCTTCGTAAATTATAAATTATTTTTGACTTCTTGAGTGAATTGCTGTATTTCCAAGGAAAGTAAAACATATATGGGGAGCATGAAGTTCCATAGATTATGTGTGGGAGGGGAAGGAGAGCGTTCGTACATTAACTATATGTTCTAAGGGGCCCTAGCTAGCCACATTCGTCGATCCATTCATGCAATACAATAAGAGCAGTCATTCTTCACCAAGCACGCCACAACCACCAAAATACCGCAATTGCTCCATGAAAACCTACTTAAAAGCCAGGATGAGATGTAAGAGTTTATTTACAGTACGTACAATGAATGATTATGATGGGGATGAGAGAAAAGGCCCAAAAAATAAATTTAGTATTTAATAATAATTTCAATAACAGTTTTAAATTTTAGATTTTGAAATTATTTCAAAATCATTTTTAAAAAGCAATACCAAAAGAAAAAAAAAGGAAAAAAAATCCGCCGTTTGGTTGAATCTATGATAGGGAGGCCGAATGTATTCCGATAACCGAGAGGACTGAAAACAAACCGGACCTTCCCTAAGTAGGGAAGGGAACTAAGCTAATGGGACAAAAAGAAAACGCGGGGAGGGGCACAGTGAAGAAGAGGTAACATGAATTACAGTGATGAAATGAAATTCTAAAATCTTCAGAAAATATGGGCTGGAGCGAGGGTTATGGTACAAAAAAGAATGGGACCGGGAAGATCTTGCGATTTGAATTTTTTGTGACATTTTTAAGCTTTGAACATTGTTTTTAAAACCGTTGTTTTTTTTTTCATCCAACGCGGCCATACACACAAACTTTTAGGGGTTTGTTTTTGTTTTTATTTTCAGGGAGTACAGAAACTTGGAACCTTTTCTTTCTTCCAACAAAAAGGAAAGAAAAAATTAAAACGACAGTTTTACATTTTTTATTTGTTTTAAATATACGCTGTCGAAGTTTCCACAAAAAAACCGACTATTTCTATTCCTATTCACTGAATTTTGATTTACTGTATAATCTTCGATGCATTATGATTAATAGAAAGGCGGTGGGTTAAATGCATTGATAAGGAAACAGATCGTTTAAAAAAAACAACAAATATTAGTTGTTTAAAATAAATGTGTTTTTAATATTTTTTGTCTTATTTTACCTTTTTATCGTTAGACTGATTTGTTGTGGTAAAACTGCCAAAATTTGGAAAAGGAAAAGAATCGCCGTAAGTGTAGCACAGTAGTTTTCCAGCTGGAGTCGATTTGATTGTTTACACGAGCACATGTCAACAAAAAAAAAAACCAAGACGAAACAAAGCTGTTAGTGTGAAGGGAAAAAGTTACCTCAAGTTTTATTTTAGGAGTGAGAATGTTTACATCGCATATATTGATTACAATTCTGCGAGTATCTTTGTAACGGCCAGATGTAAGGGGTAAATAATTTACAATGCATGCACATGAAGGAAACCACTCATGACATTATATAGCTACTTAACTTTCAACAAGATTTATCAAGCAATTTCTGAGGTGCACTTAGCTGGGAGCTGAAACTGTTGTTTGCAGCTGGATAGCTATCGATGGAATGCCTTATTGGTGAAGTCTGTTCTCATCTAATATATAGTCAAGTCTATGGACGTAGTTGTAGTAGTAGTAGTAGTAAACACCATGGGCTCACATTAAAAATGATTGTAGGTTCCTGAGTAATTTGTTTTGGGCGAGTTTGTTTTGGCTTGCGTTTTGTATTTCATGGGGAGTGTTTTGGGGGGGGGATTCGTCAGTATTAACTTAATTCTAAAGGAATGTCCCTACGTTTGTAGTACCAAGTGTGATATTTTTGGTATTGTTACGCCGCCATGTGCCCAGCGGGCTCGCAGGGTGCTGTTCGTTTCCGTCAAGTCCGCCAGTTAATGCAGACGTTGGCTGTGGTCTGCCGAACACTATTTAGTGTCACAAATACCACCAACACCCAAGCAGAACTACATTTTAAAGCCACTGGGCGAGTTATAGGTGAATTATTAAGAGTTGTGTGTCTTCACCTTTCGGCTACATGGCAACTCTTTATGCGTCTTCACCCGGTGATGAATGAACGGCCACTAACTTATTTCCGTAGTTTGAAAATTTACCACGTGTTGATTTTTGGCGGTATCTTCCTTGATACCAAATATGGTCGAGGAGTCTGCCTCTCCATTGACACATACATGGCTAATAGAGGGTGGGGTCCTCCCATGCCCACATCACCTTGTAATGATAGAGAGGGTGAAGGAGTGATAGCCTCTCCCGCTTCCATTATTCTATAATTCCAGCTTGCTACTATCTTCCGCTGATTCTTGCTTGCTGACGGCCAAATGTATTAGGGTGTCATATTTCCTCGTCACAGTATTTGTAGAGTAGTTAAAGTATAAAAAATTGCGATACATGTTGTTGCCGTTAACTATTATATATTCATCAACCTACATAATTATCTTCCAAGTTCAGAGATACAACCACCATTTTCTTAATCATTAATTATCATCCTTTTTTATCGCGGATTCGTTTCACTGAATGTATATGAATATATAAATATTTTTCAATGGTTAACAATTTCGTGCGTCTAAACATTTAGCACTTATCTTCAATGTCTGCATTAATGAAAAAAAATGGTTTTCACTACACCTGTAAACTGAGAGTGATGAATTACAACTTACAATTTGGTAATTAACATCACTTTATGTTGACAGTAAAATTAGATGAACATAAACTCGTGACATACGCCGATATTCATTCCTACCTCAATATGCCCAACTGATTTTACCAAAACAACTAGGTTAGAAAGTGGTTTCCCGTTAACTAGCTCGCCTCTTTCGTGGTCTAAGTATGCAGTATTAACCTTTTCACCAAAAGAATCCATCTATTATTCACAATATTGGAATTTGCACAGACGATGAGGCATTAACTTGCAAATATTAAGACGTAATCCAAAGCACCAATTAGGGTAATTAAACCCATTTTACGTTTAAAATCATCCAAAGATGAGTATTATGAAATCATAATTTCCACCAATTGTTTTGTCTACTTTGAGTTGCGTTCTTGATTCCGATGCTTCCAAATCTCACGCGATTAAAAGTTTAAACTGATAAAATGAATTTTAGAGAAAGCGTCATTAACGTCGAAAAAAGACTGTAGATATTCAAAATGGCTGAAAAAAATTAGCGTACATTCGATTCACAGTTCAATATAGCATACTGCCGTAAAACAAAAAGAATAAGCGCCTGGTTGTTACAGAATCACTTCAGTTTCGAGACAAGTAAGTCCTAATTTTAAGACTGTATGTAAATATATAACAAATTATAGACATAGAAAGTGGACATTTCGTCACTCAACTTTGCTGAATGGCTAGAAAACAATCGATGATTTCTAATGTATTTAGAACGCTAATCTACGATGTAATTTTTTAAACAACTTGAAATTTTAATCCCAAATCTCAAATAAGATAACTCTTGACAAAAAGAATAATTGTTATTATTTTCAAAATTTTGTCTGTTATGATTTTTTTATTCATAAAACCAATCTATTCGACAACACTATATATTTATACGGTATCAAGAGATGATCTATTGTTTCATAGCCTGAAACATTTATTATCTAAATGTTGATCTAAAATTTCCCCTGTATAATTTCAATCCATACAATAAATATTTAGTACTGAATTAAGTCAATTGACGAGGAAAGAGATTATGTTGAAAAAAAATATTTGTGTAAAATAAATGCTTTTTTATTATTAGGTTACGAATTTATAGAGGTTATGTTGCAGACTATTTTTACAAATGCAAAATATTGTTCAGTCAATAAACAAATATTAATGATAACTATAATAATTCTTATAAAACCACACACCTTATAATTGTTTTAAAAGGCTCTATCATACGTTGATCAAAAATAAAATCTTCATTATAAATATGTGTGGATTTGTCTTATGATCTCTCTGTACTTGGTAACAATGAATCTTTAATTGTAACAACAATGAAACTTCACCAATTTCCATGTATGAGGTGTATGTAAAAGTTTTCAGTCCTCTTCTTTTTCAAATATAAAGCTAATACACAGTTGAAACCAAATTTTAGCTAATGCGGTATTTAATATTTCTTACAATTGTGTCATTCATGCACACCTTGAAGTTCAATATTAATGTCACGAAAATCACTATAAAGAAACGTATATAAGATTATAAAAATATTTACGAAAACAAAGACAAGAATTCAAATGCTTTAATTTATTAATATTGCTTCCATAAATCAGACACTAGATTCGTTTTTTTTTCTTTTTTTTTTTTCAAAATTTTCTTTTTTCAATAAACATGAAAATAGATAAATCTACCGATTTAACTACGCCCTTTCACTTTTATATAAAATATTCATTGCCTACAAAATGCATTTTTTTCGGAATCATTTAAAATTTTTGCTATTCTTAAATAGGACATTAAACAAGGAATTCAAATGCTTTTTTGAGACTATCCTTGATCTAGCAAAAATTTCTTCTAAGATATGAATATTCATTTTAAGAATTGCATAAAAAACATCATAAAAACTCATCATAAAGAAAAAAACAGGTTTGTTTGCATCTCGAAAATGTTATGTTAAATTTACTTCCGTTAGAATTCAGCTAAAGTCATAAGATATTATTGGCGCTTTCTTTGATGGTGGGAGTTATTCGCTTCTACATGAATGTAAATGTTACAGAAAGTCAGGTTTTATTGTAAGATTACACAAAATACGATTAATTAGAAGCAAAGAATGCTCCTTCTCTGTAGCCTCTGCCACAAAGTCGTCAGGATGACTGATGACTCTCCATCTAGAAAGGTACTACTCCGGTCTTGGAATCTCAATGACTTAAGCACATTGCTTCAATTTTGTATTTTGTCTTGCCTGGAGACAAGAACAAGGCTATCCTCTGCCCTGAATATTTATAATGTTCAATTGAAATTTTGCACAAATCTATACCGTTTCTTTTCTATGGGCTGTGTTTTAACAGTTTCATAAAGGATTTCTCAAAATTCAATTAGTTTATTTGAAATCAAACTGTTGAGAAGAGATGATGGCTGCTATTATTTCCACTGATAGTTAAGACAGCGTTTAATCTTCTAGATTAAGTATTGGACAAATATATTACAATATATATGTTTCTGTCTTTTTAAAAGACAAATGATCAAGTATATGAATTGGAAGAACATATATAAAGAGAGAATCAATAGATTCTATAGAACATACAATACATGCAATAAAATACACTAACATGCTTCATATATTTATACCACAACTAATGATAATAATAAGTATTATTTTTATTCCTTTAGGTAAATTGGCGACCCATGAAATCGTCTACAAATCAAACATATTCTGTATATGTATGACAGATATTTACTGAGATTTGCGAATATTGAAACTGCTGACCAACAAATTTAAGCGTTGTTTTGATAACAGATTTCGGCAAATTATAACTACATATATCAACAGCCATAAAAAAAATATACAACTCTGATATCGATGCTACAGAAAGCGAAATGATGGAAATATTTTATCGTGAATCATGAAGACTTAAGGGAGTTTTACATACAAATTTTTAAATGGTGTATTTTGTTATCGGTTCTTATGAAACTACACCCGATAAAGCTAGAATAAGGTCGGCTTAATAATAACATTGCTTAACTTCTCATTAAAAAAAAAAGTTTAAAAAATTCAGCCAACTGATCTGGAACAAAAAGAAAGCAACTCTTCAAAAATTTTGATCAATTTTCTCACCATTTTATATTTCTGCGTAAATTTGACAGGGAACGTCGTCCAAAATATCCTATGCCTAGTGTGTCAATAAAATTTGCGCTGGACTACATGATTTAAACTGAATTATAAGATTGTGAGCGATTCCGTTTATTTTCCCCACTATTTAATGGGCTATGAAGGGTTTTTTCAAAATTTGTAAATGCAATGTGACTGACTCTCGTAAACGCTCAATTACAAGCCGCTTATTCTATTGTTACGAACTTTAGCTCTATTTAAGCATAATAAAAATGCGCATCCATGCTTTTCATCTGCATCATACCCCTGAGGTCATTGCTCTCAGAAGTATATTGCTATTTCTTATTGTGATTTTCATTATTCTGAGCAACATCATTAATATCCATATATTGCGTAAGTCACATGATGTACAAGTATTCACCCGAATGTTGTTGATTAACCTTAGTGTGGCCGGTCTTATCAATGGCATTTTCGTGTGTCTGCCAGGTTTCCTGGCGTCTGTTATGAACAACTGGCCACTGGGAGAAATATACTGCCAGATTTCCAGCGTTTTAAACGGATCGAGTTGCACTGTAACTATTTGGTGTTTGGCTGCCATCAGCCTTGATCGTTATGTTGCTATACACTATCCAATTTTCTACCGAAACTCTAACAAATTCCGTGCCGCACTCATAACTACCGGTGTCTCCTGGTTTCTTGCAGTACTTTTCTTTTTGCTTCCTTTGATTCGCAAACTTGATGATTACAACTACAGTCCTGACCTTCTTATCTGTAGCCTTCTTAGAAACTCGGGTATTTTTTTCATTGTCACTGGGTTTTTCATTTATATCCTTAGCGGCATAATCTTATTCTTTTCATCTTTCAATGTAATTATGAAACTAAGAAAAAGCAGTATCAACCAAATTGATCGCAAAAAGTGTCTCGAAAAGAACCGAAATGCGAAAGCCATGCGCTTACTTATCATTAGTAGCGTTAGTTATTTCATTTCTTGGGGTCCGTTTACAGTCGCAGACTTTCTGGTTTCCTTTAACCTCATCGAAAAAATCCCAGCTCATATGGACTTTGTAATCACTTGGCTGGCCAATTCCAACAGTTTCATGAATGTTCTAATCTATTCGGGAAGCTCTAAACAATTCCTGCTCCGACTGAAACGACTTTTGCAACGTTACTTCAGAATAGAACAGAGCATAGCACCAGAGAATCTATTTGAGACCACTGAGATCACAAACACTCCACATAAAGTTCCGACGTAGAGAATAAGAGTGAGTTTCTCTGAGACAAACCTAAAAATAAAACAAATAAAATATGCCTTTCCGTTGAATTTTTAAGGTTTCTGTTAATTGCATTGCGCTTCGTTTTTATTTGTTGGCTTTGTAAGTTACTTTCTTTTCAAATGTGTTTTCGGAAGATCGAAAATTCTATAGAGATAACTAAGTTTGAAGGTTTTTTATTGGTCGTTTGGTTTGTTGGTTCGTATTTCATGGCATATTAACCCTTGTTGGTTATTTAATGCAAGATCCCGTTTTTACGAATGATTTGTGAGCGAATAGTTTATTGGTAACTTTGGTTTTAACGAGCTGATTGAGCTCGTTTATTTGCACACATTTAAATGGTTTCAATAATTTCTATCTAACACTAATAATTTTATTCAGGATCAACTATTTGTTTGCACACAGTTAAATGGTTTCAAGCATTGCTATATAACATTTTGTAATTCTATTTATTAAGTATGTAATATAATCTGTACAAAGTTGTACGATTTTAAATAAATTATAATAATACTTTGTAATTGATTGAATAGTTCAATATAGATGTGACCCTAAAAGGTACTACCTGAGAGTAATCACAATGAAGGGTGCTCTACATTCCCCAAAACTGGAGCCTCATCATCAGATGCAGTTTAGTATCATACCCAAGACGTTGGCAAGCTGACAAGGCGGATCTAGTTGTTTATACGATGTGTTGTTTTGTTTTGTTTTGTTTTTCAGGGTCGGGTGGGGGTTGTATTAATTGCTTAGTTACAAAATACGCTGTATATATACATTTGATTTCTGAGACGTAGGAAAGCGAATCGACGAATTCAAATCCTGGACGACGCTTCCCGTTAATACTCTTGAAAAAAGCATGAATCCGTCTGTTCTCACCCCACTCCAAACTATGGGTAAATAGTAGGTCAGACTTGGTTGTTTAGTCTTGGTTAAGCAACCAGTCAAGGAGAAAGAAATCTCTGGATTGAAACCATTTTTAATATATGGTATTTATAATTATTTATAAATTGTCATAAAAAGAAAGTTTATTACGTTGAAGTAAAAAAAAAAAAGGACAAAGCAATTTTAAAAATGAAAATTTATAAATTCCCCATAATATCCAGCGATCTTTTTTAGATATCAAAATCTAACAAAAAATATATATATATATAAGAAAGTCAGTATGGAAAATCACGCTGACATGTTTCACTGAAGGGATGGCGTCATTAGAACTATTTTTCATACTATCTTTTTTCTCAAATGTGTGTATGTGCTTGTACGGGTCTGAGAAAGAGATAGATAGAGAGAGAGAGAGAGAGATAGACAGACAGACAGAGACAGAGAGATGACACAATAGAATGAAATAAAGCTTAAGCCAAAAGTCACATAAAAATCAGCCTTAACCATACAAGAGCCAAATTTCAAACTTGAAAAATACTACCCTAGCTTTCAATTAATTAAACGTTTAAAATTCGGTTCCAAATAACAAAACAAAAACTACCTCAGTTCCATAATAGTGATTAAGTTCCATATATATTTCATATATCAAATGTAATAACTATTAGATGAAGGTATTTTTTAATTATCTCGCGTAAAATTTCCTCTTTTAAACAATAAATTTTCATTGAGAAGACGATTTTTTAAAAATGCATAAAAAAAACTATTTTCAACACAGCGTCCGAATTTTTTGTCTGTACAAAACTTATAAACTGAATCAGAGCGGATGTCTTTTTTAACATTAACCACCATAAAAAAGATGAAAATGAAATAAATAAATGAAGACGTTTGTGATCCCGCATTATTAACTGTTAAAATTTCCCTTATAAATTGAATTGATAAATGCAGTCTGGAAGGAGGATCTTTTGGTACTCTGGATGCTAAGAAAGATATTTATTCGAGTCCCCACTCATTAATGGCCAATATTAGTATTAGTAAACCCCATGATATACTAACACAGAAGACAACGGAAGAAAAGACAAGATAAATTCATTTACACATGCAAGAACATTAAACCTTTTATATACATAACTCGGGGGGGGAGATTCCCGGCGTATAACAAATTAATACCAGTAGTAAAAGTAAAGTCGGCGACCGTAGTCGAGCGTGACCCGAAGGCTCCCTTTTCAATGTAGGGGGGGCGCTACTCCATTCCTGGGATTACTCCACTTTACCCTTGATTCTTACCTTATAATGCTAAGTAAGGCGGCATCAATTGCCATTTTGTGAGTCTTTGGTATGACTTGACCTGGGATTGAACTCCGATCTCCCGAGTCATTGGCAACCACTCTACTCATTTGGCCAATAGCCCGGTACCCTCGACTATGCTCGCCAACTTTACTTAATACCAGTAATATTTAAATCTTTTCTATTTCAATCAAGTGCAAACGCCACTGAACCTTCAAAGCTAACATGGAGATCTACGGTTAAAAATCCAGACGACTACAAGAGAGACAGGGTTAAGAACAACGACAAATACTTCCTGCGAAACCAAGGCCCTGGTACCCAGAACCCTGTCTTTCGACGTAGTCGACTTAAAAACCAAGAAGCTAGCCCAATGCCACTTTCGGCGGTTGGGGCCGTTCCTTGACGATCCGAAACGGCTAGTTTTAGTGAGCGATTGGAATGCGATTATTAACCCCAAGACAGATAGAGTCGGGCGAGGTAAATCTTACTTACATAGAGTTAGTTAAAAGAGCAGACGCAGAATTCGTTTCTTGTCACACATCTCACTGGGTAGGGCAGACTGACCATAGACTTGTTGGGATCAGTCTGCGACTAGCTCATAGGCCTACTCTGGCCGGTTACTGGAAGTTCAATACCTCCTTACATGAGATACAGGACTTCCGGGACCGGCTTGAAAAACTAATTCAGCGGGAGGTGGTTACCGGGAATAGGTGGTGAGGATCTCTTAAGTATAGGATTAGGGACTTCGCTATCAAATACGGCCGACAGCTCAACCAAGATAGGGCTGAAAAGGCGGGGTCTTTAGACGATCAGCTTTCCCGGGCGATGGAAGGGGGATTGACTCCGAAGCCATAGATTTAGCTGAGAGGGATCCTGAGCGTGAGGCTAGCGAGCACTACAAGGATTTTGTTTCAGATCTCGGCTAAAAAGAGTTCCCAACGAAGCCGTGAAATTCAACGCGGTTGCGCGTGAGAAAAAAGTTCGATAGTTTCCCCATCGGTATATCGAGTTCGTTAAGATCCTCGTATGGACGTGTGTTCCGGTCTGGTCGTGAGATGCGCGATGCCTTTCGAGTGCATTCTTGTGATCGCTTTGCCCGCTTGCTTGATCTTCCGGATCAGGAGTTCCACGGCCATTTAGCCGACTTCCATTGCCTTCAGGAGGCGAAAGTGGGTGGTTGCGAATGGTTGGTTACAGAGTGCGAAGTCTGCCATGCGTTGAAACAGGTCGACCTCAACAAGTCACCAGGACTGGATAGTATACTCAACGAAGTGTACTTGAGGACGTCGCACACATTTGTGCTCATTCTGACAGATGTGTTCAGCCATTAGTTTGCCCAAGAAGCCATTCCTTGTAATATTACTAAGGGAGTTAACACATTACTGAAGAAAGGTGGCAAGCATGTTTGGGGACGAATTAGACGATTACAAGCCCATAGTTCTGCTAAACACAGAGTTAAAGATTTTGGCCCGGATCTTAGCGAACCATTTGCAGATTGTCAACAGTGATCTGATCGTACATGAGCAGAAGTACATTGTAAAAGGGAAATCGGTCCAAGACAATTTGCATTTGATCCTCGAAGTCCTAGAGAGATAAGAAGATGAAACCGGGCTGATCAGTTTAGATCATTCGAAAGCCTTCGACAAGGTGAACCATCGGTTTTTAGGCGATGGTTTTAGCGACCGCAGGATTCGAATTGGAATTCCACAAATGGATTAGCATGCTGTACCACAACAGTGGAGCACGTGAACAGGAAGTGCTCGGAGCCTTTCGCAAACGAATGGGCGTTCTGGCAGAGTTTCCCCCTGTTCCCACTTCTCTATGTCCTCGCCTTAGAGCCTCTGCTCCATGGGCTTAGAGATGGAGGGGCAAATCTAGCCATGCTTGGAGTACCCTCCGCCGGCTGCCTTAAAACGAATATCTGCGTATGCCGAATTGCACAGTCTTTGTTTCCCACCGTTTGGATAAAGGCAATGAAGAAAGCGGTCGTGAGGTATGAGCAGATAGCCGGAGCCAAGATCAATTTTGAGAAGAGCTAAGGTTTGAATTTGGAGGGCTGGCGTTCCTCTGCCTGGACCCTGGAGTGACGGACCTGTCCGTGACCTTGGAGTGTGGTCTGGCCCCGGCCTCCAAACGAAGGGAAATTTGTCGGAAGTACACAAAAATATAAGCGCAGGTGGGTACTTAGCTTCAAAGGCGCTTATCCTTAAAGTACTATTTGTCTGTACTTTTCCTGCCTAAGGGCCCTCGATTGGCGCAGCAACTATTCTTTTTCTAGTTGATGTGGGGAGGTCGAAAAATCGATGGTCCGTAGATAGGTCTGTTGTCAACGTCCTCACAATGGGGACTCGGGAATACCCAATCTGGAGAACCATTGGCTCGCTGAAAGATTAGTATTCCTGGGTCCTTGACGAGGAATACGGTGTGGAGATGTAAAGTAAAGGAGGCTTTCCTCGCCTGGAGTCCAACCCCAAAGCCGAGAGCAGTTATAGGCCAAGTCGTGAAACACCGTTTTTCACAGCGTGCCGTAAGGCCCTCCGTAGTCTTCCTTGGGTCCAGTGACCTCTCTCCGTCTCAAAAGGAACTGTTTTTGGAATTAGTGGTGGGCTCTGCTTCGGGTCCGCTCGATGAGATTCGCTCCCAATGGAGTTGAGCGCCAAGAATTGGCTTCTTGAACAACTTCGAGTTCTCGGTCACCTGGTGGTTCGCTCGAAACGCGTTGCCCCTTTCCGGCTGATCTTTTAAGGCGGGCCTGGCAGACATGCCTGATTTCTCCCGCTGCGGCAGTAGTTTGGAAGAATCGTTTGAGCACGCCTTCTACTACTGCAAGCGGGTCCACCCGTTTTGGAGTCATGTCGGATAGTAGACAGTCGACCCCATGCAGTTGGTGCTGCTCGATGATGGTTAAGCATCAGCTTAAGGTCAAAATTAGATACGATAGAAAATGTTTAGACCGTATAACATTCGACAAAAGGTGGATACATGCAACAAAGCCTGGTTGTACGAAAGGGGGCAACATTGGAGTGATCCTTTCCTCCTCTTCCTGCTCATGGAAGTGATCGTCTAGGTCCTTTGGGACACCATCCCAGGTTAGTTAAGTCTTATCGTTCCCTCCTTCTTCCCTGGTTGGCAGTATGATGTGTGTCATTGGCCCCGCCATCTAGCTCTTAGCATCCAAGATCTCCCTAACCCCTATTCTTTTTCATCTTAACTTCCTATTATTTAAGCCCTACCTTTTTGAAGATCTTGGACTCTTATTCCATCAATTTACCGACCTCTCAACAAGATTTTTTCCTGTTCTTTGTTTCATGACGTGTGGGAATTACTTTAGCAGACACGACGCATCTTGTATCGCCACGGGCCAGTTAACACAGGCATCCAAATTGCCACTGTTTAAGGACTATCTTCATGTGTTGCCGATTTGCCAGCTACTGTGATCCTGGTTAGCCACCTGTTCGTTATCTTTAACGGCCTTGGGGAGAGGGTCTTGCTACCGTCCCTGGTCGGGCCTGGATCCAACTATCCAACTGAATTAGTGTTGCCTTACCTGTTAATTTATGGGTTTCTGATGAGCTAAATAGGTTCAAGTTTACCTGTCACTAAAAAGTGTTTTCCAGTTATTCGATTGGCCGGTTTGAGGTGTATCAAAAGAAATTTCGTTTTTGTATTGATTTAAAACTATTTTCGTTTTTGTGTTGTATCAAAAGTAATTTCGTTTTTGGAGTGTATCAAAAGTGATTTCGTTTTTATTGTGCATCAAAAGTAATTTTGTTTTTTGAGTGTATCAAAAGCAATTTCGTTTTTGCATAGTTTCAAAAAAAATTTCATTTTTGGAGTGTACGAAAGGAATTTCGTTTTGTATTGTATCAAAAGGAATTTCGTTTTGTATTGTATCAAAAGGAATTTCGTTTTTTGAAGTGTATCAAAACTAAATTTTGTTTTTTGAATTCGTTTTTATAGAGTATCAAAAGTAATTCCGTTTTTTCAAGTGGAATGTATCAAAATTAATTTTGATTTGATTTTGTATCAAAAGTAATTTTGTTTTTATAGTGCATCAACAGTGATTTCGTTTTGGTTTTATATCAAAAGTAATTTCGTTTTTCTCTTGTATCAAAAGTAATTTCGTTTTTAGAGTGTATAAAAAGTAATTTCGTTTTTAGATTTTATCCAAAGTAATTTTGTTAAACTTTATTAAAAATAAATTTTGTTTTTGATTTTATCAAAATTAATTCCGTTTTCGTATTGTAACAAAAGTACTTTTGCTTTTGGAATATATGAAAGGTATTTTCGTTTTCGCAGTGCATCAAATGTAATTTTGTCTTTGTTGTATTAAAAGTAATATCGTTTTTCTGTTGTATCAAAAGTAATTCCGTTTTTGTATTGTAACAAAAATAAATTTGCTTTTTTTTTAGTGTATGAAAAGTAATTTTGCTTTTAGTGTGTATAATTTTATTTCGTTTTTGCAGAGTATCAAAAGTGAATTCTCTTTTGTGGTGTATCAAAAGTATTGTTTTTGCAGTGTATCAAAATCAATTTCATAAATGTTTTGTAACGAAACTAATTTCGTTTTTTAATTACTCTTGATACGAACGAAAATTCTTTTGATAAACTCCAAAAACGGAATTACTTTCAATACAATCCAAGAACGAAATTACTTTTGATGCACAATTAATACGAAATTATTTTGATACAAAACCAAAACGAACTTACTTTTCATATAACACAAAACGAAAAAAAATTATTTTAAATTACTTTTAATACAACACAAAGACGAAATTACTTTTGATACACTGTTAAAACAAAATTTGTTTGGAAAAAACACAAAACCGAAATTAATTTAGATACCCTGCAAAAAAGAAATGATATTGATACCCTCCAGAAACGAAGTTACATTTTATTTAACATATAGGACTTTACACTCCTATAAATTATTTTGGGCGGTATGCCACTTGTTCCCACAAAGATGGCGGACGCTCAATGTTCAGTCTCGGGAAACCATTGGCCAGGAGGACCACGTGATATGCTTACAACTACGTCGGCGTGCGTAAATTCAATTCCTGCTTTTTTGAGCCACCTACAAGACGGTATTTTCTATAAATACGTCGTCTTCAAGCACCTTCTTTCTCTTTTACGACTGGCGAAGCCCCGGGGCCTATTCTGGACTTCGGTCCGGAGCGTGGCCCTGGAAAAGGAACAATGGCAGACTTGGGGCCTTTAATTAGGCAACTAGTTTCGACTAGGCTACCTTCGGGTGGGCGAGCTGCATTTTTGTCTCCTTTGTCCCCCTTGTACGGCACTAGACCATGCGTCTAGTTTAAGCCGCAAACTGGCATACGTGCCCGGACCCACATTTGGGTTCGTGAAACTGCTTGCCTCATCAGGCTCACATTGCACTAAGTGAGCCGATGAGCAGCACAGACAAGCAGGGTTCGAGTCTCGGCTCGTTCCCGACCTCCCCTCCTCTTTATCCCCACTTTAATCGGCCTTCGGGCTTTTGACCTTGTGTCAAGTCGTGTCTGGTGGGAGGCAGCGACAAATATCGGCAACACTCTCTCTTTTACGAATTTTCTTCGTAGCGGCAACACTCTCTCTTTTACGAATTTTCTTCGTAGCGGCAACACTTCTCTCTTTGACCAAAATTCTCCGCAGCAGCAACACCATGCCTCGCAGACATTCATATACAAGGACTCTGAGACGCTTTCCCGTCTCTGAAAAACTACCTGTTTCTAACCATAGAAAAAGGACATTTTAAACTTGCAATTCTTTTTATAGTTTAGTTGTGTTACACACACACACACACAAGCTCACATATATACACACTATTATTTTGTTAGAAGAGTTAGTAATATTTTTATGTATTAATGTAAGTTTTGTTATTATAGAATATAAATTTGTTTTGTTCGTTCGCCTTGTTTTAAATGTCCATTTTGTCCACGCCGTTTTACAACCATTATTTGTTTCATATCTTTCACTCATTTATTTCACTGGCCTTATTCATTCATTTGTTTTATCCATGTGCTTATTCAAACCTATCTTCAACATTAAACTTGTAGGGGAACTTAAATAACAAATACATTCACTCACTCCACTCACCTACAAACACAAAAACAAAATTACTTTTGAGAAAACCTAAAAACTAACTTATTTTGGTACACTCCAAAAACGAAATTACTGTTGTTACAACAAAATTGCTTTCCGTAGAACACAAAGACGAAATTATTTTTGATACAAACCAAAAGCGATTATACATTTGATCCAAAACAAAAACGAAAGTACTTTTGATACATTGCGTGAAAATGGAAGTACTTTTTATACCCTGCATAAAACGAAATCACTTTTGATGCAAACTTAAAACGAAATTTCTTTTGATACTCTCCAAAATGAAATTATTTCTGATACACTACAGAAAACGAAATCACATTTGATACATTCCAAAATAGTAATTTAATTTTTTAAATATAGCCAAAATGAAATTATTCAATATAAACTTAAAAAAGGAAATTTTGATACAATGCAAAAAGGAAATTTCTTTTGATACAACACAAGAATGACATTACTTTTGACACAGCACAAAAACAAAATTACTTTTGATACACTATAAAAACGAAATTACTTTTGATGCCCTCCAAAAATCAAATTGGTTTGCATACGGCACAAAAACGAAATTACATTTGATACACTTCAACAAACGAAATAACTTTTTATTCACTTCAATAAACGAAATTATTTTTGATAAAATGCAAAACCGAAATTACTTTTGATGCACTCCGAAAACGAAATTCTTTTTGATACACAGCAAAAAACAAAATTCCTATTGATACAAAACAAAAACGAAATTACTTTTGATACAATGTAAAAACGAAAGTACTTTTAATACACGCAAAAAATAAAATTACTTTTGATACAACAAAAATGGAAGTACTTTTCATACACTGAAAAAACTAAATTACTTTTGATACACTCCAAAACCGAAAACGAATTAAATACAACACAAAAGCGAAATTACTTTTTATACAAAACCAAAACGATTTTACTTTTGATGTAATTTCGTTTTTATGAAACGAAATTACTTTTGATACAAAAACCAACACACAATATTACTTTTGATACAAAACAAAAAAATACTTTTGATACAAAACAAAATTACTTTTGAAACACTGCGAAAACGAAATTACTTTTGATACAAAAACAAAATCACTTTTGATACACTGCAAAACGAAATTACTTTTGATTCGACAAAAAGCAAAATTACTTATGATACACAGCAAAAACAAAATAACTTTTGATACAACACAAAAACAAAATTATTTTTTACACTGCAAAAACGAAATAATAAATTTTGATAGAACCCAAAAATAAAATTACTTTTCATACACTTCGACAAATGAAATTACTTTTGATAAAATCCAAAAACTACTTTTGATACACTCCAAAACCAAATCACTTTTGATATAACACAAAAACGAAAGTACTTTTGATACACTGTAAAAATTGAATTACTGTTGATACACTACAAAAATGAAATTATTTTTGATATTCAGCAAAAGTGTATGGAAATTATTTCGTTTTTGTGTCTTATCAAAAGTAATTTTGTTTTTAGGGTGTATCAAAAGAGGTTTCGTTTTTATGTCGGATTAAAAGTAATTTTATTTTTGGAGTGTATCAAAAATATTATCGTTTTGTGTTGTTTCAAAATCTATTTCATTTTTGTGTTGTATCAAGACAACCATATCATTGTACTGTTGAACTTAAGTTGACTTGAAAGAGTTTTCTTTCTACCTTTTTTACATGCAATTTTAACAAAGAAATAAAAAGAGGCCTTTTTAACCGTAGTCTCTCAACTGTTTATCGTAATTTTATTGTATCTTTGCTTAAATTAAAGTATAAATGTTATGATTTATAAAATAATAATTAAACATAATAATAAAACCATATTTTTTTCACGTTAGACGATTTTTTTGTTTATTATTGTATATCACAAGCATAATTTTAATGTAAAAAAAGTAAAGTTGGTGACCTTAGTCGAGGGTGACCCTAAGTCTCCCTTTTCAATAGCTACAATACTGAGGTGTAGGGGAGGGCGCTACTCCATTCACTGGTAAACATTTGATATGCTAATAAATATAGTTTTGTTTCGTAATATTCTGATTGAATAGTTTTAAATTTACAAATATCTTCACTGATACAAATTTTATCAAGATTATTCTTTTGTTTATGTTTTTTTTTTATATAGTCGAGTGTCGTAGATTTTTAGTTACAACCGAACACTCACAAAGACAGACCCACCGAAGTTTTGCTTTTAGATAGATAGATAGATAGATAGATAGATAGATAGATAGAATTAAAAGAAAGAATATACAAACATATATCAGGGTAGAATTATGCACATATTAGTATATGTACCGCCGAAGCGATACACATATTGCTCCATGAACAAGTTGTACGTGAACTATGCTCGTCACCGACCCACTTAGTGCAATGTGGGTCTGATGAGCCAAGTTGGGTCCAGGCACGTGTGCCTGATTATAGCTTAAACTGGACAGCAAGGTCCAGTGCTATACAAGGGGGACAAAGGTGTCAATGATGCAGCTTACCCATCCGAAGGTGGCCTAGCCGAAGCCAGGGGTCCAACAGGACTCAAGTCTGCCTTTGTTGGACTGTGCCAATACCAAACGGACTAGCCTATATATGTCTCTGCCTCCCTCCAGACAGGACTTGACACAAGGTCAATGGCCTGAAGGTCGATTATAGTGGGGGTTTAGGGGAGGGGAATGTCGGGCACGAGCCGAAGCCCGAGCTCTGCTGGACGATGACGCAGCTGGTCATTATTTGTCATACGCCCCACCAAGCGTACGAGTATGGCACAAGGCCGTTTTTTAGGTGGGTCCGGTCGCAAGGCCTTAACCCAGACGCGTCCGGCAGTCCTCAAAATGCCTCGGGCTCTATCGACACTCCCATAAAAGGGGCGCCTCAGGCGCTACACGATGAACCTAACCCCTCCAAGGAGGGTTAAAGCCTCTTGAAACTCGAGGTATTCCAGTGACGAGACACACCCGACCCGACCCGATCCGTGCAGCTAACAACACAGCCGTCCAAAGTGTACCACATCAACTGGATTCCACCAGCAACGATACAAATTGACGCAACTAGCCGACGACTGCTGAAAGGGGCACGTTTATACAGAGCGAAGGCTGTATCACACTACAGGGCCGCGTGGACAGAGAGTTCGTCAATAAAAAAATGTGTGGAAATACAGTCTTTCTATAGCTTGACATAGGCTATAGAAGATAATCCACTTTATTTTGAAAGAGTGATTTTCGAAAGACGGTCACTGTTAATGTTGAAAAAATGTTGATTTTTTTTTTATTTCACCGCAGTTATGGCAGGTCAGGGATACGGATGACTTCTTCAATTCCAGTCGTAGCCGGATATAGCGTTTTTTAAGGGTTATTGAGTGATCTGATTTGTTTACGTTTTTTGACAGGTCACTATAGTTCTGAGGAAAATATTTTTGTCGAGTCTCCACTCGCTAAAGACAAACATTAGCATCAGTATATCCATGATATACTATCACTGAACACAATAGATGGAAAGACGAAATAAATGTATTCATACATACAGGAACGTTTAACCTGTAGTAGAAAGAACTTCGTATTTTTGTTTGGCGCGTAGATTAATTTGACCGTTATGGTCGTCGCATATTTTCACCCAATGAGGATGACTTATCCTATTCAGCCCGGACCATTTTCCCAGACAACATAAAAATGGTGAAAGCCCGCCAAACTATCTCTTCTTCAGCCACTTTCGAACAGGGCGGACGTACTTTCTGTACACTCCCTTCATAGCATCAAAATCACAACACCATGAGGAAAGCCGTCTAATTTATGGACCTTTTGAGTCTACCCTCTTAGACCAAGGGTTCCCAGTTGAACACGAATTAGATGCATTTAATCCGCCACTTACAGGAACACCTTCATATCGCCTCTAACTTTTGCTAAGTCTACAGCGACGCGCAATTACGCTCAGACATCCAGCTACCTCATTCCTGGGCAACATTATCTCGAGACTTTCATGCCTCTATCCTACTGCAATCAGGATCACACGTTTATGGGTGACTACATCATTCCTGTCCTTAAACAGCAAACACGACTTTTGCTATGTCTATCGCGACGCATATTCCGCTCAGACAATCAGCATTGCCTTGACTGTAGCGAAGCACATTCCGCTCAGGCATTTAGCTGTAATAGTTCCTTCTCAAGGTGCCTGTGGTGTAATGGTTATCGTCGTAGGAAATGGACACGGCGACACGAGTTCAAATCCTGAACGAAACTGATTGCATTTCACATAGCACTAATACCCTTGGGAAAGGTATGAATCCAATTATTCTCCCTTCAGCTATAGGTAAATAGTAGGACAGACTGGGTTCTTCAGCCTTGGTTAGGCAACTAGTCTAGGAGAAGGAAAACTCTAAATTCAAACCTGTAAAACTTAAAAATTGACCTTGTGTCATATCCTGCCCGAGCGGAGGGGTTGGGTAAATATGATAATTCCTTCTCAACTCAATAACTATTTCCTTCCTTCCTACGGTACTCTTTATTCTGGCTTCCATTAAACCTTCTTAAAAACTTTTCTATATCTTGTTTCAACTCATTTATTTATCTTCAAATATAGCGAGGAACTAACGTAACACTCTTCCTCGCTAAAAAAATGTTATGTTCACGATATACATAACAATGATATTAAAAATAAAGAATGCAACTGATAGTAGTTGGCGACCGTAATCGAGGGCGACCAGAAGGCTCCCTTTTCAATAGCTACTACACCGAGGTGTAGGGGAGGTCGCTAATCCTTTCCCTGGATTGCTCCACTTTACCCTTGATACGTACCTTATAATGCTGAGTGTTAAGCAAGGAGGCATCAAGTACCATTTTTAAAGTCTTTGGTATGACTCGATCTGGGATTAAACCTAGGTCTCCTGGAACATTGGCCAACACTCAACTGATGGTAATATATACACATTATTCCATGAGCAAGCAATATGTGGAACAGGTAAAAATGGGAAAAGGCTTACCAGACAAGATTGTCCTGTGATTCTACCGCTCCCTAGCAGGATAAAAGAAAACGTCTCCACAGTTGAAAGAACAGAGGCAAAAGAGGTCGAGAATGGGTTTCTGATACTGTTATGTGACACCTCCACAATTCACCCAACAAATATGCACATTCTTTCAGAGAGATAATTATTTATTTTCTTCCTATGCAATATTACCCCTTTCACTCAAATAATTTACCCATTATTTACAATTTTTCTCAATCACCATAATGCCATTTGCTCTCTGAAACATAAATGGGTTTAAACAAAAACTACACGTGACAAATCAACCACAATGGCAAAAATGAAAGTAATTGATGACATCTTATTATTGTAATTTGTTAGGATTAAATACATAAAAATATTTTAGTATCCAAATGATATTTCATAGAGATTCCATACAATTAGACAAAAAAGCAGTTGACTGATTTTTAAAATGGTTTCCACAATTTCTTTTTAATAACAAACCAAAATTTTAATTGAAACCTGATTAATAATTGTAATTTTATAATAAAATGAATGTTATATTTTACTTCTTAAAAATTTTATAAATTAGCCACAATTAATAAATAATCTAAAAAGAGTATTAAATTATTTAAATTTCTACAAATGATATTTTTCCTTTTTTTCTGGGGTAATTTTATGCATTTCAGATACAAGTATAATTAATTCGATCTCGATTAAGTACCTCATACTAATGTCCTTGTGTCAAACTTAAACTGTGCTTAACGAATAATTATCAAGAGGTATCAATAAGTTTATTTTAATGGAATAAATATGAAAATATCACACGTATTTGAGGTTTGCCGATGTTAAAAAATGTTTTTAATATCTGCATTAACGATTAAATTAAACCCATTTTACGTTAACAAAAATAAATAAATAAATCAATAAATAAAGTCAAGACTTACTTTTTATGTCTTCTTCAAGTCTTAAGAACTTTATTCAATTTCACTGCTTCCAAAAGTCACGCGATTAAAAAATTTGAATTGATAAAATGAATTTTTCCAAAGGCGTCATTAACAACATTGAAGATAGAAGGTAAATATTCAAAATGGTTAAAGAAAAAATCAGCGTACGCTTGATTCATAGTTCAACGGCAGCGAATAAATGATAGAATGACTTGAATTTTGATACAAGAAAAAAAAAGGGGACTTGACCATTTCACCGATTAAGTTATAGGATGGTGACTATCCGTTTTGGTGCCCAGAAATGGTATTATGTGTGAGGGTTAAAGTTATGATTTAGAATACTGAAGTATTCGTTTGTAATTTGGAAGATAAAAGTAAGACATAAGTTCGTTGTTTTTTCTTCTTCTTCTTCTTCTTCTTCTTCTTCTTCTTCTTCTTCTTCTGTTGTTATTTTTGTTTTTTGGTGTAGTTTTGCTTTCGTGTTTGTTTGTTTTTGGGGGGGAGGAATCAGTTCTTTTTTCTGTTTTTTGTGGCGGGGGGTCTGTATTTGTTGTTTTTAGGGGTTGGAGGGGTTGCTTGCTTATTTTTTGTTCTTTTTTGTTTGTTTGTTTGTTTGTTGTTGTTTTGTTTTGTTTTTGTTTTGTTTTGTTTATGGAGAATAAATAGGTTATTGTTTTGTTTTTTGTTTTTTGTTTAGTTTTGTTTTGTTTAGTTTTGTTTTGTTTATTGGTGAATAGGTTATTGTTTGTTTTTGATGTTTTGTTTTGTTTTTTTGTTTAGTTTTGTTTTGTTTTGTTTATTGGTGAATAGGTTATTGTTTTCGATTTTTGTTTTGTTTAGTGTTAAGTGAATTTTTCAGATAACTCGCCACCGATTTGCCCGGTAAATTCAACTGAAAATCATTCATATTTTGACAATTTAACAAATGTTGGCTGCTTGTTTCATCTTTGAATTTAATTGTTGTCTGCTTTAATGAAAAACGTAAAAGATGGAACGCTGGGACATTAACAAACACGATTTTCATCAACAAAAATATTCTCTTTTTTTTTTTTTTTTCGTTGTATTTTATGCATTTTTTTTTTCTTTGGTTTTACTTTTTGGTTTTGATTTATTTTTCGTTAGTTTTTTTAATGGCTATTTTTATGCATTTTTTCAGGTTTTTGTTTTGTTTAGTTTTTGTGGGGGGGGTTGTTTTTCTTAATTTTTTTTCTTATATTTGTTTCGCATATGAAATATAGCTCCTTATTTAAAAACATTATCATTATTATTTATTAAATTTTCGTAGTTGAAGAAATACTTAGACGTAGAATTTGAAGGAATATAAAGACTAATTATTAACAACTAAAATTCGTTTAGAAGAAAGAACACAAAATCAGCTGATGGAAAGAAATAGTTCAAAAAGCTTTTTGAAAGTTCCGTTGTTTTAAAGTGTAGTATAAACAAAATGAGACCATTCATGGCAAAAACAATTACTTATTAAGATATCTATCAATGCGATTGAAGTTAAGATCTGTTGATTCAAAAGGTTTACTTTTTTCAACAATAGATCAACAAATATTCAAAGCTGCAAATAAAGAATTTATAGCAGTTTTGAGGATAACAGAAATGTTTTGATAACGAAAGTTTTTTATTTGCAGCTTTGAATATGGTTTGTTTTTGGTGCTGCAAGACTCGTGGTGTTTAGGCTTGTTGGATGTTTGAGACGAAATGGCTTAGCGAGATGTTGAGATGGCAGCGTGTTGTTGGACGTGTGAGGGAAGTATTCAAAGTCATCGTGTAGTTTTGTGTCGAGAGCGGAGTGGCGCTCGGATCGACATAGTAAATTTTTGGGGTGACCAGAAGTGGTGCCTGTGGAAGGCATGCTGAATGTTTCTAATTTATGTTCCACTGGGATTCCTCGTAAAGAATCCATAAATTAGATGGTTCCCTCGTTGAGTGTCCATGTTGCTGCTGCTAGTGTTAAAGCCACAGTGAGATGTCCACACTGGGTGGCTTGTTTAGCTAAAAAGCATCGCTAAGCAGGGACGACCAGAGGCACGTCTGTTCTGGTCGCCGTCTCAAGCTGAAGAGAGTGTGTTTGGCCGCTCACCCGTTTTGCTAGCCGGAAATGAAGGTCCGGGCTGAATAGGATATGTCATCCTGATTGGGTGAAATTCAGTGTTGAATTAAATTGCGCGCCAAAACAAAATACGAGATTTTCCTCTTCTCTACACTGTGAATCTGATAGGTGAAGATAGGTCACGGGTTGCGTTTTTACCGACATCCGCACATTTGAATTTTATTAGACCTGTAATAAACTTTAAATATTTTATTTTGATCCACTTTTATTCTTCCCAAAAATATAAACAGCGAAGCTTTTTAGTTCCAAGAGGGAGAGCCGCGACCTACTGATAAACATAAACGGATCAGGTTACACGCCCGCTCTAGGACAATTATATCCAGGTACGGCCGGAACTGACTAAGCCCTTTTTCTTTCTAACGACTTGACATCTCGTGACAGCTAAAAGAAAAGGACGAATTAAAATTAACAATATTTACAAAGCACTTCGGCCAAAAATAACGTGATAAAACCGGAACTAATAGTCGTCGCCAGCTTATAGTAGGTAAAAAAAATACTTAATGGCTACACTCATTTTTTATCAAAGAATTTTATATTCACGCGGCTGGAGCTGTGTGTCACAGCACCTTCGTAATATCAACAAGCCCTTTTCGCTCTTGGCGTTGCTTTGTGTCCTGTGGTATTTGTCGTTGCCTCCCGCCAGACACGACGACCGGCTGTGGTTGCGAGCTGCACAGTTCGTTCGGGTGTTCCACCACTGGATACATCACCTCTGGCCTCAGGGGCCGCCCCCCAGGCTTTAACCCTCTTCGGAGGGGTTGGGTTTATCACCCGGCGCCCCGAAAAGGGGAATGCCGACGGGGTCCGAGGCATTTTTGGAACTGCCTGTTGCGTTGGGCTTCCGCCCTGCGACAGGACCCACCTTAAAAACGGCCTTGTGCCACATTCGTACGCTGGTGGGGCGTAGGATAAATAACGGCTCGCTCTTGGTGTTGCTTTGTGTCCTGTGGTGGGGCGCTCTCGACCGGCTGTGGTTGCGAGCTGCACAGTTCGTTCGGGTGTGTTCCACCACTGGATACATCACCTCTGGCCTCAGGGGGCCGCCCCCCCCCCCAGGCTTTAACCCTCTTCGATATCTGCGCAGCGCTAAGATAACGCCCATCTTAGCCTCGGCCTCCTGGCCTGTCCGCACGGCTTTGCCGCGACCCAGCCATAGCCAACGTCCGCACGGCTTTGGCGCGACCCAGCCATAGCCATCGTTCGCACGGCTTTGACACGGCAAAGCCTTCGCTCCCGTCCAATACGTCTGCACGGCTAGGGGGCACGACAAAGCCCTAGCCTTTCCTCGACTCGTTCGCTCGATCTCGCCCGGCAAACCTTAACCTCGGTCTCAAACCTTTGACTTGGTCCATAACACTAAGACACGGCTCAGTCTTAGTCACTAGCTCGCCCGACACAACATGACCAAGCTGCCATAACCGAACTCGACCTCGACGCTGCTGCAAGGTACAACGCAGTCCACGTAACGACTCGCTGCTACGGTTAGACTCTTTCCAGCCTCGAACACAGCCCCAGAAATGTCATCAAACCCTGAAAGGGACAACCAGCATGGGAGAAGACACGTTCCTCTTTGGATACATTGTTGTATTTTTGTATATCGATATCTCGCATGAAATACTTAGTCCACATACATTTTATAGTCTACAGGACACTTTGAATATTTAGTCTTTTTCCATAATATCCGTGTTAGTTACATACACATACGCACGCACGCACACAGAGGAATATTCAACAGACTACCCTAGAATATTTGTAATGTTTCTTTTTCGTGTATTTGTTGATATATAAATTTAATTCTGTTAGTACTGCTTTGTTTTGAATGTTCTTTTGTCCGCGTCGTTTCACATCGTATACTTCATTTGCTTTTCAATAAATAAAATAAATTGTAGGAGAACAAACTATCAACCAAACATACTACCACAAAATGGGGTACCAAAAATATTCACCAAACAACAATACCCCCACAATGTGCTACTGGTTGGTCCTCTCAACTGGATTGGCGAGGAAAATTTTCTTGCCCTGAAAAGAGCAGTTAAAATAACTGGACTGCTAAATTCCCCGAGCGTCGCTGGGAAACCAAAGTAGTGGCGTCTGGTTGTCTGGAATTCGGGAGATCATACCAGTGAAAGGAACAAAGAAGGCAACTCACTTTAACCCTTTCTTTCGGTGGTCTCTGCCATACCCGCTACTCAACGGCCAATGTTGTCTATGCCTACTGCTTTTATATCGAAGCTGGTCGCTCCTCCGCTGACTTCGAATATTTCCGATTTCAGCAGGAATACTTAATTTTTGTTGTATAATGAAAAAGGTCATTATGCAACCAAGTGAAGGTAGTAAATATTACTTGCTGTATGCAGCAGTCAGAAATTATCTCCGAAATGACTCACAGAATAAATGGTCTCGGAAATAGTTTTCGATTTTTTATAGAAAATTACGTTCGCTGACATCATGATCGCGAAGCACAGATACCTAAGAATCCCGACGTGAGTAACAAGTGGCTACGAAGCTACAAGACTATGATTATTTTACTTTTCCATTAAGTAAGGCTTTTTCAAATTTTGTACCCCCTCCACGAACTGCATATTCATGGAACAATATGTGTATATTTTTATGTGATGGGACCCACTTGTGTATTCTTTCTTCTAAATACCACTAGTATTTATCTTCGTTGTTCTTGTATGTAAAAATGCGTTTTATCTTGTCTTTCATTCTGTTGTGTACAGTGTTAGTATATCACGGATATACTAATGCTAATATTGGTCCTCGGGAGAGTGGATACTCAACTATTCGCATCTATATTCTACGAAATTAGAATCTATATTGTTACTCACCATCGTTCGATTCTACACGCCATATTGTTTGTTTATAATGTAACAGCAGTAGCAGCTATAGTTTTAATTTGTCTAATTCTGAGATTTTATTCTTGATTTTTCATTAGTTTTAATTTGTCTATGTTCTAAGTCGAATAACTGCAATTGTGTAAGTAGAGTTAGGCCAACTAAAGAAATGCAACTGATAAAACTTGCATTCCCAATTAAAAAAACTCAATGTGTGTGTGTGTGTGTGTGTGTGTGTGTAAAGGATCAACAACATGAAACTCTATTTTATACTCTCTCTCTCAATATATATATATATATATATATATATAATGTACAAGTGACGAAGCATATCCATTGGCTGAATGAAAAATATCTGATCCAAATGTCTTTAATTATGCTTATATATATATATACACACACACTTCACCTATACATTTAAATATATATATATATATACGTATATATATATGTGTGTGTGTGTGTGTGTGTGATGAAGACACTTGGCTAATGTGTTTTTAAGTTTAGGAGGAGTGCGTTTCAAATTAGCCGTGACTTGACAACCTGGTTTATCTGAATGTTTTTGTCTAGTTTTATTTCAAGGCAGAGTAGATAAGTATCAATAAGGTAGCATCTTTCAAATTAGCAGTGACTGATTGATTGGCTGGTTTACTTGTTAATATAGATGTTTGCGACTGTCTTACTTTTATTTCAAGGCAGTATAATTAAATTTCATATTAAATCCAAATGGCACAGGTTTTCAGATTTTTTTTATCCATGTCTTCTTTTTTTTTCTCTAATTATTGGTTTTATGTTTATACCTTTTTCAATTCTTTCTATGATGATGAAGTTTTCATCTCTGTTAGAATGGTGACCGTTTCAGCGGAAGCGATGTTCTGCTAATATTAGAATGTTGCGATTCATCGTTCTAATTACGTGTCCGTAGTTATTTCGTCAAAAATAAAATTCTGATTTTCTAACATATTGTTTTCGGAAAAGTACTCAGCCCAATAAATTAATTAGATTTTTGTTTCAGCAATTTGATTTGTGGTAAATTTTAAGTCTTTTTCGTTGTGAAACTTATGGGGTTGGTTGATTGAGAGGTGTTTGCAGCATAGGTTGTTCTTAATATCATAACATAGCAAAATCTAGTGAATTTTATTGAGCGCTTTTTGTGGATTACTTTATTATTTAGTAAGTTGTTGCTTCCTATAATTTTTCGGAGGCTATTTATCAACGATAGGTTAGTAAGCCTAGTTCTTGAATATCTTTATAGGGGTTTATTCTCAAAATGTTCCAACGGTTCTTGATTATTTGAGCTAATGGTGGAAGAGAGTGTTGTTAAATGTTGTCACGAGCTGGATGCAATTCAGCTTCTCTTTTGATTTTAGTTTTAGGATATCCTGCCTACAGGTGGAATTGGCTTTGGTTATCTACTTTTCAACGAATGTATGGGAATATCTTCATGCCGTTTTTATTGATCGCTTTGTCTTTTTAATTCTATTAGGAAGTCCGTTGTATTACGTATGCAAATGGTTGTATGCTGTGATCTACATATTTGGATAGTTTGATAGAGTGAGTTAATAGAGGAAATTACTGGTCTTCCAAGGTTGTTCATTTTATGCATTTTAGGTAGCTGGGTGGGATTTACGTTGATGGGTAAAAACCATCTCTGAAGTTCCTTTACCGATGAGATTTTTTTCAGACCATATCATTTTTATATATGAATTTATGTCTTGATGATCTTCGAGGAGGTCGGTTAGAAGTTCATGGTAGAATTTTTCGCTAATTAGTAGGTTGTTAGCTTCTTTTAGATATAAAAAAGATGACTTTATCCTGACGATGACCTTAGGTCGAAACTAGTTAAGAACAATAAAAAAAAATAAACATAAAAGAAATATTCCTATTTGTCCTGTCACTTTTGTTCATTTATATACCTAATCATTTTTATTAATTATCTTCATCATTATTATTACTTTCTTGACATTCTTATTTACTTCGATCCGTGAAATTAGTCTGTCGTCTGCAGATCAAATATCTTTTTCACAAATACGTGACAGGTTTTTGATGAGATTTGGAAATACCGAAGTTGTCGACAATTTTTTAAAATTTTTATTAACGGATTCTAAACAATTAAAAATATGTCAGTCAAAGCTATAGAAATTGAAATAAGGAATTACTTTTCATCAAGAATGATGAAGAACTGAATCTATTTTATATATCAAGTAATATAATGCAGCTTACTTACAAAAAGTTCTCTGTCCGGCCAAGAAGAGAATGACCTACAAGCTATTCTACATATCCAGCCTGCAGTTCAACACACTCGACATATTGTTAACCTCACCTTACTCTGTACCTAGAAAAAAAATCAATACTTTTTTTTAATGAGAAAAGTCATTCTCTCCTTGGATAGACCAAAAACCTCCTATCACGTCCTCGGAGATAACATTTATTTACCCAACCCCCCTGCGATACAAGCAGAATGCAGCACAAAATCAATTTTAAGCGGAGTAAAGCTGGTTTGAATTCAGTAGGTTGTTAGCTTCTTTTAGATATAAAAAAGATGATTTTATCCTGACGATAATCTAAGGTTGAATATAGTTAAGAAAAATTTTTTAAAATAAATATAAAAGAAATATTCCTATTTGTCTTATCACTTTTGTTCATTTATATACATAATCATTTTTAATAATAATAATCATCTCCTCCTAGACTGATTGATTAACCAAAACTGAATAACCCATTCTGTACTACAATTTACCAATAGCTGGGAGCAGAAGAGATGGATTCATGCCTTTCTTAAGGACGTGTATGAAAGAAACATTATGTACATGGTTTCGCTAAAGTAATGAGGACTTTGTTGTTATGGTAATATGAGACATGACCGGATTCATTCGAAGCGACAGAAAGAATAAGTAGATATTTTCTCTCTCTCTCTCTCTCTCTCTCTCAATAACTTTCTATACTTTGCGGCAGATCATTGTCTTCCTCTATTTTTCAATTTCCCTTTCCTAATCATTCTCTCTTCACTTTCTTTTTCCGGTTACTCGAGTGATTTGAAAAGATTTCAGTCAACTCATTCTCTTAGGTTCTCAACACACCAACACAAATGATGACACCGCCTTGAATCCATAGACAAATACTGACCTATACGTAACTAATCTTAATATGACAGGAACTATGTGAGTATATAAAAGATATTTTGTCGCTGGTTCTCGTTAAGACTATCAAATGGCTACAGTATTTTAGGACCCAAGGTCGGATTTCTCCAAATTAAACTGCTTATCTTCTGGTGGACAACCTAAAATTTCTTTGCTCACTGGCTTTAAACCTGGAACTAGAACCTCTAAAAAATTTTAACCAATTTTCTCAATTCTATAGTTTTTATATACTTGACAATGCTGTCTGAAATATTCCACACAAGATAGTGTAATAGAATGAGCATAGCATTCAGGTAGAACACGGACAAGGAATCTTTACGCGATTAAAAGCAGAACTGCCTAATTTTAGCAGAGTTTGAATTTTTTTTTCTTTTTCCACTCGGAGTATCTAATTGCCCCCAATAAAAATTTACCTGGCATAATGGTTAGAGTGTTCGCCAATGGCCCGGGAGACATGGGTTCAATCCCAGGTCGAGTCATACCAAAGACTCAAAAAAATGGTACTTGATGCTACCTTGCTTAACACTCAGCATTATAAGGTAAGAATAAGGGTAAAGTGGAGTAACCCAGGGAAAGGACTGGCGGCCTCCCCTACACCTTGTGTCATATGACTGGGTTTCAATGTGAGTTGTTGGAGATGAGATTAAGAGATGACAAGTCCACAACCAAAAAAAAGAAAAAAAGAAAATTCAGACACATAATCCAAGAAAAAATACCACTCCCTTTGTTGTTGGTCAACAGGTTCACCAGAGTTGGGTAGGCAGCTTCCCACATTACAGTAGTTGACTACATTATTTCTACTAAATTATAAAAAGGTGCCCAATCAAATTTACATTCCCTGATATATTAGCAGGTATTTACTCAAAGGGCAATCAGCCCTGTAAAATACAGAGACTGCATCTCTGCAGAGAGGCAAGACCTCCTCAACAAGTGGCCTAGATATGACACTAAACTGCATCTGATGGTGAGGCGCCAGCCTTGGAGATTTGGGGAGTGTGGAGTGCTCCTTCATTGCCATTGCTCCCAGGTCTGCTCTGACCCAGAGTGGTAGCACCTGATAAGGTCCTATCTACAGGTAAAATAAAAACTGTGTGCAAACAAATGACTGATGTTAAATTGTTACTGTTACATAGCAATACTTGAAACCATTTAACTGTGCACAAAAAACTCAGGAGCATTTAAGAATTATCTACAAAATGTGTGTGTATATATATATATAATACCTATGCATAAACAGGATTTGTCATTAAATAACATACAATGGTTGATATGCCATAAAACCCCCCAAAAATAAATCAAAGGGCTATGAACTGGTTTTAAAAAGAAATTGTAAAAAGGATGGAACAGAAGTAATACAGAAATCACAAACAACATATTATTGACTACTCTTTTAAGTTTTGCCAAACTTCAAGCTTTAAAAATTCACTTTCAGTACAAACGTATTTCTGAAATTATTATTTGGATTATTTGAGTATTTTCTTTCATATTTCAATTTCAATTGCTTAAAAAAAAGATCAATGAGGAACAGTGCAAATTATAAACAATGAAAAAAAAAAAATAAGCTCTTGGCAAGATTCATACTCAGGAAAGACTGGTAAAATACACCAGCAATCCAATCATCTGAGTTACAAATAACTACTAGTCGGCAAATTGACTTAAACCCATCCCTCATTCTGTCTTTTGATCCCTCGGCACAGTTATTTTTTTTACAATAGCCATACTCTGCATTTAAAAAAAATTTTTAGAAGAAATATTGTCAATCCTTATTGATTTTAACAATTTTCTTCTATTTTTTTGTTGCTTGTCCTGAAACATTTTACGAATATATTTAATACATCATTTGATCTCCATTCGAATCAATGCCAAGTCAGTGAAACAAGAGTCTTCCTTTCCCCAAAAATTGGGGTCCTGGATATGACACTAAAATGTATCTGATGGTGAGGCTCCAGTTCTGAAGATTTGAGGAGTGTGGAGTCACCACTTCATTGCCATTGCTCCCAGGTCCTACTCTGACCTGGAATGGAGTACCTGTTAGTGTCCCATCTATAGGTCAAATGTGAAAATTATTCATATTAGATGGGACCATGTGAAAAAAAACTACACAAAAAAATGTACATAAGGATATACAATGAACACAATTCCCTAACCTCTAATTAGTTGCTTCTGATTTGGTTCATAAAATTTTCTAAAAAATGCCATAAAAATGGCACATCAACCATTGTAGGTTATCAATGCCAAATCCATTTTTATTCATATAAACAGTTCTATTTCAAACAACTCAGTTTAGCATAAGTACACAGTTTAGTTCTATTTGACCCATAGAAAGAACTCTATCAGGTCTAACCACTCTGGGCCAGATGTGTACCAGAGAGCAATGGTAATGAAGGAGTACTTCGTATTCGCCAAAGCTCCAGCATTACTGGAACCTTGCCATCAGATTGTTTAGTGTCATATCCAGGACACTCATTAGGAGGTGGTCTTACCCCTTTGCAGTGAAGCACTCTGTTTATTGAACAGCCCCAGTCAACAATGCTTGTTCTGAAACATTTTGAATATCAAATTACAAAACATAACCAATTTATCAAAAATGCAAACGCACCTTTAATTCTTGAATTATTTCTTAATGGGAAGGATAGGTTTCGGGGGGACACTATGGCGATCACAAATATTAGGTTGCAGGTTTGTGAGTTTGAGCCCACAAATTACCAAGTTCTATGTTCAAAGTGCTTCTCTGTTTGCTTAGTAAATAATGTACATGGCTAAATCCAGATTCCACCATCTACAAACTTACAAAAGCTAGTAAAATAGGTTCAGCAGTTGCACAGAGCTTGGGATATTTTGCTAGTTCTTTTTGTTCATCCACTGATATCCAATTCCTTTAATAAATATATATACAAACACTTCATTTTAAGATTTAAAGTCATTTCAATAAATTCTTTAAGATGTCTAAATTTTACTTTCAACAAATAGAGAACTAATCCATTCAGGAATTTCCAGATGATCCTTGATTTGAGCTTTAAAGTCTTGCAAATTTTTAACATGGTTTATAGATATACAAGTTGTTTTAAAACACTTTCTTCCAAAAGGGGAGTTCCCACGGCCTTGAAGAAAGTGAGACCAAACTCCAGTCACACTATTATGTTTAGGGAAATGTAAGAACCCTCTTAATGCCCCAGCTATAAGTTAAATAGTATCACTGCTATTTTTCTACAAGGATGGCTTTGGCATTAAATAACACACAAAGGTTGATATGCTATTAAACAAAGAAACTAAACTTTCTGATTGCTCTATAGAAAATAAAATTTAGCTTGGAATGCTAAAATAGCAGCTCTAACTGAGGATTTATAAATGCAAACAAGTAAAATCACTTCTTGTGGGCCCCTATGCTTTTATTCACCCTGCTGAAATTTTATTCACCCACAAGAATCTATATAAAACAATTTGATGGTTGGTTGTTTAATGGCATATCAACCACTATGGGTTATTTAACACCAAATCCAGTTCCCATATATCAGATATGCATGATTTGTAAACGCATCTTAAAAGAGAAAAAAAAAAAAAATACAAACAAACATAGCTCATTTACTCGCACAAGCGTAAATGGTTTCAAGTATTTCTATCTAACATGAGGTAGTTTATTTGATATAATTTGTTTGCACAATCAAATAGTTATTATTTCTCACTACAGTTTTACTCGCAGAGATTTAATGGTTTCAAGTATTGCTATTCAACAATAATTCATTTGTTGGTAAGTTGGATGGCTGAATTTTCCAGAATTGTGAAAAGCGTTATATTTTTAGGTATAACCCAGTACCTCTCAAGAAAGAGAGAACATCATCCATGAGGACATTCTCAAACATATCGCTCATATTATGTTTTAAAATGCCTCTCTCTTGTGATAGCTAGAGCTCCACATTCCACTAGCATATGTTTAATGGTGAAAGGTGTCTGGCATGTCAAACATTGTGGTGGCTGTCCCTGCTTGAGTAAAAAAAGAATGTGAGACTTGTGTGGCCAATCTGCAATTGGAGATATAATGACTTGTTCCTTTCTTGATTTTCTGAAGGCTGGTCTCCATTCTCCCAAAGTGGACTTTATTTGGAAGAGTTTGTTGTTTATGTTGTTATTCCAACATTGCTGCCATTTTGTAAGAAAGAATTTACTGATTTGGGGGTTTCAAGTCAGTATACAGAATAGAGATTGTCGGGGTTGAGATTCAAGTTCGATTTGGCTGCCGAGTCAGCTCTTTTATTTCCGCTCCCTCTGAGAACCAGTTTGACTTTGAATAGATCAGCTTCCTTTTCATAATGCCAGAACCTTGGATGCAGTTTAATACTTTTAAGAGATTTACATCTCAAATATGATCGTATTTTTTCCCCACTACCTACAAACAAAACGAACATGGTACAAACAAGATTTAATATTTATTAAACTAAAACATTGAATATCATTTCTTTCCTTCAACCATGATGATGTGATAGCCAAACTTTGTTTTAACAGGAGGATTTGTGTATGTAGGAGAGTTCACAGTACTTGTAGAGAGAGCAAAAGCAGCATCCTGAAATGGACCAACCATGCTTCCTCGAGTCATCCAGCCAAGATCTCCCTGGAGAAAAGAAAAAAAATTATAGAAATTCAGTAAAAGCATTTACTGACTCACACAGATACATGTCAAAAGTGATTTAAAATAAAAAATACCTGTAAACACTGAGTTATCCTATCTAAAACAAAGGTAATTTATTTTAACTGAGACAATACCAGGTATCCACATTAGTTATTTTAGTTGTTTTTGTTACATTCTTCTAATTTTTATTCAAATATGAACAATCTATATTAAAAGTTGCAATGTTGAAATTATCACATTTTATTTTTAATCTAGAAAGATGGTACCATACAAGTTTGATTTGTTTTGTTTTGTCTTTTTGAACTAATTCAATGAATTATGATTAGACTGAAAAACAACCAATTTTAACAGAACAGTCTGAGAATTTAGAGCAGTTTTATTTTAATCAATAACAATATCTTAGATTTTGAAATCTATACATATACCCTCCTTAATTTACATATTCCAGGCATGGGTGCACCTTCTTTCAAATAATATTGTCACAAAATAAATAATTCTAAAGATAAATGTTTTTAACAAAAAAAAAAATAGTCATAATAAACTTCAATTTATTCAAAATCAGTCCAATAAGAAATCAACTGAGTAAATCTTTAAACCAAATAAGAGGATTATTCTTAAACATATATTTAAAACAAGAGATATGAAACATCTAATTTAAAAATAATAATGATTATAATTAATAAAAAAAATAATACACAAGGCATCTTTATTCTGTATTTAGAATGTGTGTGTTATTTAATTGAACAATATATTTTTAATCTTATACATGTGAAAATATGTGTGATACCCTGTCTCAATCAGCCACCAACCAGAGGTGATGCCAGAGTTTTTGTGGCTAAGGTGGTATTGCCACTGGACAGGGTATGAAAGTTCCTCTTTGTAGTTCATAATGGTGCATTTGCTTTTAGATGTGTTTGTAAAAATCGTTATTAACGATCATTCATACAACATGCACACTTCAATAACATATATAACCTTGTTTAAGATAAAAATACAAAAAAAATTCGCTAATAGTATTTTATAGTTTTATGAGAAAAAAAAAAACAATATTCTTTAACTTCCAAGCTTTGAAAAGATTCTCAGAGATTATTTCCACACAATATTAAAATATTGTTAAAATGATTTAAATACAGCAATTTAAAATTTCATACTTGATGAAAATGAAATAATGTTCAGTTACTTAACACAATTCCTCACACAAAATTACAAAGCAAAAACGTAAACATTTTATAAAACAATACAAACTTGTTACAGGTTAAAGGGAGACTACCACTTCAAATACTTAGGTTAAATCTTTATCTAAAAATCTCACTAACTCAAAAATGGTTCAAACTATGGCTACCGAATTTTGTTGTTACTAATGGAATTCTGAAGCATGATTTTTAACATTAATTTTCGAAAATTTGGTGAGGATTATGAATTACAAAGTATAATGCTAGATTGGACCCCTACATTATATCCATTAGGTTAGTTAAATTGAATTTTTATCTTTTTTAACCATATGGAATTCTAGTTGAAAATTTCCTAGCTTTAAACCAAAGAATTTTTTTTCCAAAAGTCATAGGAAAATCAAAACTTTAAATACATGTTACATTTTCATCTGCAATACAAGCAACGACCACCAGACTACCATAAATTTTAGCCTCTCAATGATGACTTTTAAATCCTCAAAATCACAGTTTTATACTATGCCTGTATTTATTATTGTTGTAATAAAAAGTGAGACAGATGAATTTATGGTCAGTTTACACAACTTGAAATTCCCCTACCACAGGGTAAATTTTAGTCCTTCCCCCCCTCAAAAAATACTGAAACCACTGGTGTCACATACTAAGTTCTTCAGCTCCTGGGTGTATATAGGTGCAATAATGCATATAGAAGTGAGCATGTCTATATTAGTATACATTAAGTATAGGGGGTGGAGTGGGCATAGATAGCGCGCGCGCACACATATATATATATATATATATATATATTATACACACACACACACACAGAGTTGTGCATGTATAATAATATCAAAGGAATACCTAAAACAAGTTAGGGAACTCAGGCAAATTTTAATAGATTATAAAATAGAAAAAGAGGGATTTCTTGATGAGAATAAAAGGGTTAATTTTTTGTCTATCATAAACAAAAGTTTTCTATACTAGTACAATCAAGTCAGTAGACTAACTTTCTTTTTGTCTTTTATCTTAGTACTTGAGTTTTCAGAAGACCACATTAGAAGTGTATGGATTCTATTCTGCAGAAGCAAGGAAGCAATCGAGAGATTAACAAGTTACAAGTCAAGGCAATCCTGGTTGCACTGCCAGATCATTTAGTAGGCAAAAATTATGCAAGCTATGACAAAAGATCCCCACGACTGGACATCTTTAAAGAGACTTACAAACTTATCTGTTAATTACAGTATCGAGAAAAAAAAAAAAAAAAAAAAAACTATTTATTATTGCTACAAATTTTAATAAAACCAAAATGGCTTCAACATACATAAGTGATTATTTCCAGTTATCATTGTTATCAGTTATAGCAAAAAGTCGTGATTTTTTTTAAAAAGAAAATTTTAGAGCATTTTCTTTTTTAAAAATTACGACTTTTCACTATAATATTGTACATATCTAAGCCTTAAAGAATCAATATTCTAGCTCAAACCAATTTTTAATATAAAAAATTATTGTTAGTCTTGTTTCTACACTAATTTACCATTTCTAACTTATACATAAGTATGATCCCTAACTAAAGAACTTTAATTTGCATTCTCTTAATGACGATAACAAGGAGTTATATAATGACAAGCAAATTAACCAAGTTCTTAAGTTTAAAAAGTCACTTTTTGAAAAAGAAGATTCAATTATTAAAATTTCAGTGGATTGAGAAAAATTAATTCCAAATAGCTTTGCAAAATAGAGAGAACAAACCAAATTTTATACCCATTAATATGCTAGAATCCTGTGGAGAAATAAACACTTCTAGATAGATGGATTTTTTTTTTTATTACTCGAAAAGATCAATATATATTGGTTCTTTTTCTGGGGGCATTTTTCTCTTTGATGAATACTCTTCAAAAAGGAACACAGCTGTTAACACTGAAAATAGATCTAATATGAATTTGAACAGAATTAAAAAGATATTCCTTCCCCGCCACCCTTTTTTTTGCTGAGTTTAAGGATGCAATATAAACTATTTTCAATACTTTATCAATTTCATGATGGATTCAACAACAAAACACAAATTTATTAGAAATACAATTTTATGGGCTCAGATGTGCTCTCCTTACCCCAAGGACTCTAATAGATACTTCATCATATTTGATAACTGTGATGCTTCCTGTTCACTTCAATGCACTATTCAGTAATAAAACAAGAGACTAAACTCTAAGAGATTTGTCATTAGTAAAACTAATTTCACACACATAAAAAAATATACATTTGAGTGCTAAAGAGCTAGGCATTTTGACACAATAATTGAAAACCTGAAAATTTTGGCTCACACTTAATATTTAACAAAGATTAGAATAAAGATGAGTACAAATACTAAAGTATAAATGAATTCTAACCTGTTATTTATATTTCTAAGTTATACATCTCATGAAGAACAGCCAGAAATTTATTGATAATGCCCAATTAACATTTTAGGTATGTAAACAAGTTGATATTTCAAATATTGTATTTTATTTTAGATGCCAAGTGATAACTTTAATGACATTAGATAAAACATTTTCTCGTTAAACTAAGATCTGTGAAAATAATATGGTGCATCTTTGCAATTTAGCAAGAAAATATTAATCTACTGATATATAGAATACAATGTGTGTGTGTGTGTATATATATATATATATATATATATATATATATATATATACACACACACACACACTGACATTTCTGTCTAAAGATTGTGCACACTCAGACATTGGCCAAGCGGTTAGAGTGTTTGCCAATGGCCCGGGAGACCCGGTTCAATCCCAGGACGAGTCATACCAAAGAATCAAAAAATGGTTACTTGATGCCTCCTTGCTTAACACTCAGCATTATAAGGTACGGATCAAGGGTAAAGTGGAGCAATCCAGGGAAAGGAGTAGCGCCCTCCCCTACAACTTGGAGTAGTAGCTATCGAAAAGGGAACCTTCGGGTCACCCTCGACTATGGTTGCCAACTTTACTTACTTAACTACATGAAACTTCAAATAACAGACTTCAAGTGTTCATAATTATATTTTATACCTACTGACATAATAACATCAAGCACATTTTATACAAAAACTAATATAACTGGTATTACTACAGATCAATAAAAAATTCCAGTGTTATGGTAACACTATTATGGATTCTTCTGTAAATATAAAAATAGACTTTTGCTAAATTTGATAAAATTTCATAATCATTAAATGGCAAATAAGAAGTTATTTGGCAGTTTTGTCCAGCAGAACATTTTCATCTGAGAACCATTCAGATGTGTAAATAGGTGTATACAAGGAATAATGTTAAAAGAACTCTTAAATTTTGATTGGCTCTATGTTATGGACCAGTAAAGGGTTCAGAAGAAAGACATGAACTCGGGTTTATGTGGAACAAAGTATATTAACGAAAGTATAATACAACATAGACAAAAAGGTGTTGAACGTCAGTCTGACTGCCAAAGTGTTAAGCTGGGATAAATTTCACCACCAGGATGAATATTCTCCCAGTATTAATAGCAACAGGAAGAGTTCATTACAATCTGCAGGTTGGGTACCATAACGCTCTATAAATAAACTTTTAAAATAAATTACATTTAAATAAATATACATATTTTTAATATGTATATTTAAGTTTCATTTACTATAATTGTTTTCATTAATAGCAGGGAGATAAGACAGGATCAAATATTATTTTTATTCAATGATATATTCAGTGTTGAATATTCAGAAAGTATTGAATATAAACAAGAAATGCAGAACAAAGTTTTGGTATTTTATAAGTACAATGTCACTGTAAAATTACTTAAATATTGTCAAGTAAACCAAGTTAATATAGTACAAAAATGGAAATTGTAGTTTTGAATAATGATTAACCAACTTACAATTTTTGTGGAAATGATGAAAAATAAAACCCTGTCTGAAAGACAGTACTCCTTATTTTTTTTTTAAATTTAAATAAAAAATATGCTCTTTCTGCTGCTTTGCCAGAACTTGATAAATCCATATCAAAAGCTCTATGGCTATATCAATCAGAATAAATAAAAAATACACCAGAATATCTTTCTTAAATTAAAAGACTAGTACATATTTACCCAACCCCTCTACCACCACAGGAAGGATGACAAAAAGTCAATTTTTAAGGAGATTATAGCTGGTTTAAATTCAGAGTTTTCTTTCTCTTAAACTGGCTGCCTAACCAAGGCTAAAGAACCGAGTCTGTTCTACTATTTCCCCATAGCTGGGAAGTGAACAATGGATTCATGCCTTTCTCAAAGGGCATTAAAGCAAAATGAAATGCAGTCTTATCCAGCATTAGAACTTGGTTGCCAATTCCATTTTCTACAACAGTAACCGTTATGCTAAATGTGCCGCCTTCAAGACCAGCATCTTCTTTTTTCATTAAACAAATCCAGGTTGATTATCACTGATTTACAATTAAATGATTTTAGAAATAAGACAATCTTTACTTATTTTGAATCAAGTCAAAGAAAACCAAAAAAGCGAATGTTCAGCTATCTATTTACATATAACTAAAATTCTCAAATTCGGGTATACACTTCATTTGCACTGAACATATTTTTAATCATCTAAATTCTTAACCAGAGAGAGAGAGAGAGACTTGTGCAGGGATTGCCATTAAATATAGCAAATATCATTCTCAGTTGGATTTTCTCTATGCTATTAAGTGATTTTAAAACACAAGGATCGAGAAGCATTCCTACACTTCTAATGACAACATTGACAGAGTTTTTCTATGCACATGCTGAAACAAATGCCCATCCATTATCACAATCATGGCATTTTAGTTCTGGTTCTCTATAGCAATATGTATGTTACTGTACACATATGATGTCTATATTCAGCTCAGCTGCTGATGCTATAAGCTCAGGTGGTTGGTTTATTGTACTTTGTGTTCTAACATAAAAAGTTGCAATGTTGATAGTGCTTTTGCATCTAAATATGTTCAGTTTGGGTCAATAGTTGATTTTTCAAACCACCTCAGCATAACACACCCCTTGTTTACCCACATGAATGGAGATATGGTTTGAATTAGAACCATCATATTTACCCAACCCCTCCGCTCGGGCAGGATATGACACAAGGTCAATTTGTTTTTTTAAGCAGAGTTTAACAGGTTTGAATTTAGAGTTTTCCTTCTCCTAGACTAGTTGCCTCACCAAGTCTGAAGAACCTAGTCTGCCCTACTATTTACCCATAGCTGGAGGGAGAATAATTGGATTCATACCTTTCCCAAGGGTATTAGTGCTATGTGAATTGCAATCTGTCTAGTCCAGGATTTGAACTCGTGTCACCATGTCCATTTCCTGCGACGATAACCATTACCCCACGGGCATTAGAATCATGGTAATCTTACAGTGGTTGTTTTTTTTTTCCTCATCAGTAGACCCCACTCTTATAGATGAGTAACAGCACTGAACTATTTGATCCTGGCCATTGATCTATAAGGTTCCTCTGCCCAGCATCAGGTGAAGCATGCTACTGGCCCACCTTTGGATTCATCGACTTTACTTCACGTCCACCATGCTGCATCTCATAGGTTCTATTGCAATACACTTGTATGGCTCATATAATACTCTCCTCTCTCAGGGACTCATCCAATGACAAAACCAGGGCAGGATAACTATTGAAAAGTTTAACTTTTCCAGTTTTATTGTCACAAAGGTATATATATCCAGTGTTATGCTTGCAGAGTTTTGATAATGTGAGTTTTCCTTTTCAGAAAAAGAAAAGGAGAAAAAAAAAAGCTACAGCCCCAACAATGTAAAAAGATTAAATAGACAGTAACATCTTCTATAACAAGCTATTTTCCATAGTCCAACACATTCCCAATCACAATGTCCTGATCATCAGTGGAGACATGAATGCTCATATAAGCAAAGACAGAAATGATAAATTCTGTTCTCATAACTCACCAAATAGAAATGGTGAATATCCAGCAGAGTTTTCTCTCAAGAATAGGCTTGTATGTCAAAACACTAAATTCCAAATAAAGGAAAAGAAAAACTTTAGACCAAGACCTACCCAAATAACTCTAAAGCACAGCTAGATTATATATTTACAAACAAGAAATGGATAAACCACATTCTGAACAGTGAGGCATACTCTTCTTTTGAAGGAGTATGTTCCAATCACAGAATCATCTCAAGAAAGATTCACCTGAACCTACACAGAAATAAGAAAAAAAATGGATAAAGATTCACAATATGACTGATTCTCACTTGCCAATAGTATATTAGAAATCAATACATGGTAACTGTAAGAATCAAGTTTGATACTCTCCAGGAGACATCTGAAAGATATACTTCAAATGATAAATATGAAAACTTTGTTACTACCCATATAGAAGCAACAACCAAGTGTATACCAACCAAACCAAGAGCCAAATGTAGTTTCCTGAGAGTCAATAGCAGTTAGGGAAAAAATATCACATCAAAAAAGCAATCTTAAGGAAATTTCAAGAATCTGCTTGGAAACCCTTCTGAAAATCACTGATAAACTTACCAAAATTATTATTGATGTCAACCTGAAATTAAACTAGGACGGTTTATGGAGGAAGAACTTGACAAGGTACCGAAACAAAAAAATAAAAAACTTTCAATGAAATACCTCCTGAAATATGAAAATTTTACAACATACTTCTTTGATTATCCAATGCTGTGAGTGAACAAAACACAACAAAAATGGAGAAAAGGCTGCATTTACCTCTTCCCCAAGAAAAGCAACATTGGAATAACTAAGAACTACTCTAACTGCAAAAGATACTAAGATTTATAATGCCCTGCTTCTCAATCATATCTAACCTGAAGTCATGAAAATTCTAAGGAAAAATCAGAATAGCTTTTGGAAAAATCAATCCACAATATCCAATTCTGACAATCAAATCATCAAAGAAGTACATATAAAAAATCTTAAGGCTACACTATTATTCATAGATTTCTCCAAGGCATTCGATTCCATACACAGAGGAAAGACGGAGCAAATACTACTTGCAAATGGTTTCTCAAAAAAAAAAAAAAAAAACAACAAAAAAAAAAAAAATTACCACTATAATGATGCAATAACACTTTACAAAAACATAAAAGCAATGGTTCACTCACCCAATGGTGACCCAATTTCTTTGGTTGGTTGTTTAGGTTGTATGGCATAACAACCTTTGTAGGTTATTTAATGCCAAATCCATTTTTATACAAATAATCAGTTCTATTTCAAACAATTCAGTTTAGCATGAGTACATAGTGTAATTGTCAAAATCATTTCTATTTCAAGCTATTCAGTTTAGTCAAATAGTTCTAATTCAAACAATTCCGTTTAGCATAAGTACGCAGTTTAAATATAAAAAAAAGTTCCTTTTCAAGTAATTTAGTTTAGCATAAGTATGCAGATTAATTCTATTTAACCTATAGACAGGGCCCTATCAGGTACTAACACTCCAGCCCAGAGTGGACCTGGAAGCGATGGCAAAGAAGGGGTGCTCCACATTCCCCAAAGTTCCAGCATTACTGGAACCTCACCATCAGATAGTGTCATATCCAGGACACTTGTTGGGGTGAGGGGTCTTACTCCTCTGTAGTTGGTGTATTCTACAGCCCCAGCTGACTGGGCAACCAATTTCTTTGATATTATCACTAGATCTATAAAAAAAAAAAAGTTTTACACTAAAAAAGACAAAAAGCAGACAATATCCCATAGAAACTATGACAATACAAATTTGTATATGATCTAGTAGTTCTCACAAATACACCTACCCAAGCCAAATCCCAGCTACATAGCTTGTACCAAGCAGCAGGAGGCATTGGCCTCAACATGAATGCAAATAAAACAGACTTTATGTATCTTAAACAAGGAGCCATCTCCACTTTAAGTGGCAATCCTCTGAAATTAGTTGAACAGTTCACATACCTCAGTAGCAATATCTCATATACTAAAAGCAATGTCAACTTTTGCACAGAGAAGGCATGGACTGCTATTGATATGTTATCGATCATATGGAAATCTGATCTTTCTAATAAAATAAAACAGGATTTCTTCCAAGCTGAGGCTGTGCCAATACTACTGTATGGATGCACCACCAGGATTCTAATGAAACTCATTGAGGAAATGTTAGATGAGAACTACAAAAGAATGCTACATGCAGTTTTGAACAAATCCTGAAAACAACACCCCATAAAATAGCAGCTGTTAAGGCCACTTACCTCCCCCACCCCATCTCACAAACCACCATCCAAGTAAGATGAACAAAACATACGGCAGAAGTAAAGACAAACTTATTAGCAATATTCTCTTATGTACTCCAACACAGGAATGCCCCAGTGTTGGCCCATCTAACAAAGACTTACATCAGCTTTGTGCAGACACTGGATGCAGTCTAGAGGACCTGCCAAGAGTGATAGGCAATAAAGACAGATGGTGAGAAAGAGTCAGGAAACTCATTCTTATCAGTATGACTTAATGATGATGAAATTCTAAATATAATGAGGAAAAACTATGAAATTCTTCACTACTTCTTAAATAGAAGTATCAAGATCATCAGAGATGGCTGTTATAATAGAAATGAAATGGATTAACAGATAATCTAGTTGTTGGAATTAGATGATCAGTGAGTAAGATTACCATACCCTACTTCATGAATCATAACTATCACAAAATCCAATCCCTACCACTTGCAATTGCGAGTATTTAGTCCTTTTGTTTTTGGCAACAGCTGATATCTTGAATAGGAATATCAAGCAATTATCACTGATGACACAATCTACCTCACCATTTTAAGCTAGTGTTTGATTAAAAAATATGAATAAAATTTATAATAAAACTACTTGGGTACAATAAAAATAATACTATTATTGCATTTGCATATATATATTTACATTATTTCATACATTAAATCTTACAAATATTGTAGGACAGAGATGATAATAGATCAAATTTCTTGCCACAACTCATCTGTTATAGTAAACAAAGACTTGGAGACTTTATTTCAAGGAACAAATAACTCCATTTGAAATGCTTAAACCAGTTTGGAGCAGGATGGTCAAATATTGCTTTCCTTTTTTTTTCTACTTTGTGTGAACAAAATTTGAGAGGCTTTGAAGACTATTTTAAAATAATACCTCAAAATTGCTATCTCATCTCAGCATTTGTAACTAACAGTATAACATCTAAAACAAAAGATACAGCTACATAATATTGATAATGATATGATCATATATAATATTAATAAGACAGTAGAGTTATAGATGGTCATTAAATGTACTAGCAAAAATATTTAAGTATTAAGATATTTTAAGAATTTAATTTTTAATCTAATAAAAGATTATATCAAATTAGAAAAACTAACGAAACTAAATAAGAACGCATATAAAAATATTACACTTATTTTTATCTTAATTGATTTTAATATAAAATTATACATAGGATTGCTTTTAAGAAGTTTGAGAATAAAACAATAATATTAGAAATCTATAACATCAAGTATTTATTTGCCAAAACCAGTATGCAAATTATTCACACCATATACTATATAAAACTTTATTTCTTAGTGGCATATAACACATAATGCAGGATTTTAAACACATAAATCACATAGGTTGCTTTGAGGCAAATCTAATTCAGTTCAACTTTGATAGAGACATTGTTAATAAATAAGATTCTAATTAAAATTAAATCATGATTATTTAATAATTATTGAGAATATAATGCAAGTAAGGAAATTTTGTGGTCAGTGGTAACAGTCTCCATTAGACAATTTCTATCATCTATCAATAAGTTAAAAAAAAAATTTAAAAAAAAAAAAAAAAAAAGAAATACTTTTGATACACTCTAATATTTTATTCTTTTGACACTGTCAAAAAGAGATTTGCTTTTTCAATTTTTTTTTTATTAATCATATTTACCAACACCTCTGCTCGGGCAGGATGTGATACAAGGTCAATTTTTAAGCAAAGTTTAACAGGTTTGAATTCAGAGTTTTCCTTCTCCTACACTAGTTGCCTCTCCAAGGCTGAAGAACCTAGTCTGCCCTACTATTTACCCATAGCTGGATGGAGAAGAATTGGATTCATACCTTTCCCAAGGGTATTAGTGCTATGTGAAATGCAATTAGTTTCGGCCAGGATTTGAACTCGTGTCGCCGTGTCCATTTCCTACAACGATAACCATTACACCACAGGCACCTCTTTTTTTTTTTTTTTTATTAATACTAATAAATAATGTATTACTTACCCCACTTCTTGCCTTATCTTCACTGTACTGAGTTGCTACTTCATTAAATTTCATTCCACTCTTCAACTTCTCAATGGCTTCCAATGCCTTTGACTGCTTCTCACAAAGAATGTGTCGAACCTATAAGAGCAACAAATCTAATTAACTTTCTATGCTATAAAAACATAATCGAGCAATTTTTCTTTATCAAATAGAAATAATTTTAATAATCCTCTTTCAATAATGAAAATCTAATGGAGTAACATCTGAAACAGAAATAAAAAAATATACAAAAATTCTCAAAATAACTAATGCTGCTGTTTTTTAATACAGATTGTTATTAGAACATCAGTGTGCTGAAGTTGTCCAAAAGGCCTAGTGGTTGGTGAAAAGTGCCTATAACATATCCAATTTTTAAAACAACTGCTTGCATGTTAAAAATAATAAGAGTTAGCTTCTCACCTTCATCTAACCTAACAAAAAATATGATGAGATTTCAAAGAGAGAAGCTAAGTAAGATCATTTACAGCAGCTGCTAATAAATGAAAAGAAAATGAATTATTCTTAAAAAAAAAAAAAATAAAATAAAATAAACTGCTTCCACTTAAAAGTGCCACTTGGATACAATGAAACAGGTAACTAAAAATAAAATTACCACACCTTCGTAATTAAAAAATAAAATTGCAAAAATATATATAAGTGTACTTATTTTCGAATTGCTATATATTCATATTTTTGGCTAGAATGTTTCAATGCAGCAGAGCTTGGTAAAAAAAAAAAAAAAAAAAAAAAAAAAAAATCAGACCTAACCATATCCGTTTTCATTGTATAATGTTCCACTAGAAATAATAAAGTCTTTATATTTTGAGGTTTGAAGAAAAATTATAGCAGATGTCCTTATTTATAAGCAGTACTGTATTTACAAAACTTAGCCTGACATTTGGTCACTTATTTATAGGGAATACTGTATATCAGCAATTAGTCATCCATCTATATAACATACTTTATTAAATGTGATACTTAAGAAAATTCTAGGCATGCCTTTGCTCATATTCTTATCTATTTCTTTTTTTCTTTTAAATACAACTGTTGCTCTCATAAAGATAATCATATATATATATATATATATATATATATATAAACTTTCAACACAAACAAACCTAATGTTTTAAATTCATGACAATTAAAGCACAAGCCAGACAATGTATCCTACAATTAGATAATTGTAAAATTAGATGAGTTACGTTTCTTTCTACTCATTGTATCATTTACATTGTTTGCTACTGTAGGTTAAACAAAGCAGATAGTAATCTGAAAGCTGCTAAAAAAAAAAAAAAAAGTTGTTTTTTTTTCCATTCTTCTTTCTTCAGTAAAATTAAATAGACATGTATAAAACCTAACAAGAATCTATAAAGACAAAGAAACTAAAATCAACAAGTTTATTTCTAATGTTTTAATTTTTTTTTAAGTAATACCCACCTATATTGCTTAGACTAAAATCTTACTCCCATTTTCTCTCTATTACTGTGTACCAAAAATATTTTAAAACATGTATAATTCATGTACCTAATGATATCATTAAATATCTATTACACATAAGTAATTACCTTATACAAAATTGAGACCATCTCTTCTTACACAAAGTTTTTATTACTTTGTTTCTATTTATCTATGTGTACAGATAACCCATTAAATTGTAGCTAAATAACTGAAAATTATGTTTGCAATTACCGAACATCTCTGAGCAGGATGTGACACAAGGTCAATTCTTAAGTGGAGTAGTGCAGGTTTAAATTCAGTTTTCTTTCTTTGAGACTAGTTGCCCAACCAAAGCTAAAGAACTCGGTCTACCCTATTATTTACCCATAACTAAGGGAAGAAAAGATGGATTCATGCCTTCCCAAGAGCATTAGTGTGGAATGAAATGCAAACAGGATTTGAATTCAGATTGAATTCCCTATGACAATAGTCATTACACTAAGAGCAACTGCTAACAAAAATAATGTATGTATAATGCATAAAGAATAATTGTTAAGTCACTTCTTTGAAAATGTAGGAAGTATTAAGGTTTAATTCTTAGTGCTAAACTTGAAATATAAACAATGGATAGAGACTAATTGGTGCCAGATACAGTATCCCATAATGCAATGCAGCTAATGATGACCACAGAAATAAAGAAAACCTCATACACAGGAAGAAATTATCATTTCCAAAAACAGCTTAGACGAAGATATGAAAAAATATTTTTTTAAATGGAATGAACAAGGAACTGGAAAAAGATTTTTTTTAAATAACTTTTATTCTTAAATATATCCAGCAAAGGCAAGAAAATACAAAGACAAAATAGTATTACCAAAAACTGGATCATTTAAGCAAAAGTAACCAAATACAGCCAGCCAATAAAAAAAAGTCAAAATTTCACCAGAGGGCCAGAGAAATATCTACTCAAAATGATAAAAAGGAGAAAAAAAAAACAACAAAATGGTGATAGCTTAAAAATTCATACTAAACCATTTCAAGATCTTGAAATTAAGACTGTTTGTAAAAAGAAAAAAAAAAAAAGGATTCTCCCTTATTCTTTGTACTAACCTAATTTCACTCATTACAAAATGAAATAAAAAAATTTAAAAAAATATATATATATATAACGCATAACAGGATGGAAATAAATTTATAATCCTAATGTGACCGGTTTGTTGTTTTTCTTAATGAAAATATATATATTTTCAGTTTCAAGGACTGTTTACTCAAGAACTCGACTCAGTACTTAGAAAAATTAAAAATAGGAAAGCCAGAGGGGTTGATGAAATTCCCTCAGAAGTATGGAAGACCAGACAATTTGATGACATACTGCTCTGACACTATAACGCAGTTTATAATCAAAATCTGATAGATAGATGAAGGGATGCATCCTCCCTTTCCCTAAAAAGGGCAACCTCGGATTAGCCAAGAACTACCAAGGTATAACACTTACATCCATAGCAGCCAAAATATACAATGCCCTACTACAAAACCGCATAGAACCCAAAATTCACAACATTCTTAGGAAGAATCAAAATGGCTTCTGAAGAAATAGATCCATGACCTCACAAATATTGACTATCCATAGAATCCTTGAAGGTGTACAGGTAAAAACCCTACAGGCGACAATACTATTTGTCGACTTTACCAAGGCCTTTGATTCCATTCATAGAGGGAAGATAGAACTAATTCTACTAGCATACGGCATACTAAAAGAGACCATCACAGCCATAATGATTCTCTATAGAAAAACCAAAGTGAAAGTACATTCTCTGAAGGGAGACACAGACTACTTCGACACTGTATCAGGAGTACTGCAGGGGACACACTAGCCCCATACCTCTTTATCATCTGTCTAGACTACGTGCTTAGAACATTGATAAAATCAAAGAAAACGGTTTCAAGCTGACAAAGAAAAGAACCAGAAGGTACCCCGCAAAAACAATTACCGATGCCGATAACATAGCGATTCTGGCAAATGCACCCGCCCAAGCCAAAACACTATTGCATAGTCTGGAATGAGCCGCTGCAGGCATTGGCCTTCATGTCAATGCACACAAAATGGAATACATGTGCTTTAATCAAACAGGCAACATTTCCACACAAGGCAGTAGCTCTCTGAAACTAGTTAACAAGTTCACCTACCTAGGAAGCAGTGTCTCATCAACTGAAGACATTGACACACGACTAGCAAAGGCATGAACAGCTATCAATAGGATATCGGTCATATAGAAGTCAGACTGACCGATAAAAAGAAACGCAGTTTCTTCCAAGCAGTGGTCATGTCGGTACTGCTATATGGATGCACTACGTGGACGCTGACTAAACGGATGGAGAAAAAGCTTGATGACAACTACACAAGAATGCTGTGAGCAATTTTGAATAAGTCCTGGAGGCAAAACCCCACAAAGCAGCAGCTGTACGGCCACCTACCTCCCATCACAAAAACCATCAAAGCTAGACGAACCAGATATGCAGGACACTGCTGGAGAAGCAGGGACAAGCTCATAAGTGATGTTCTCTAATGGACCCCCTCACATGGCCGAGCAAGAGCAAAAGCAGGGCGACCAGCTTGAACGTACATACAGCACCTCTATGAGGATATGGGACGTAGCCCTCAGGACCTGCCAGAAGCAATGAACGATAGGGAGGAGTGGCGAGAGAGGGTCAGGGATATCCGTGCTGGTGGCAAGACAAGATGATGATATTAGGGTTCACATAAAATCCCACTCTCACTTCCACCAAGTGTGGGCAATATCATCCAGCCAACTCTTGCCGTAGATGACCTTTGGTGAACTCAGCAAGATTTGGGGTGCTAGATCAAACATATCCTGTTACACCTAGCCCACTAGCTATTGACTTTTTTGATAACATTTGCACACTAGTAGCACTCACTTAAAATGTTACAGAAAGCTTAAAGTCTAAAAATTTGACAAATATTTAAACTTCATTGCACATAATCAATGCTTCCAATCATAACCCATTTAAGCGGGTATAAATCTAAAATGATTTTTAAAATGCTTTATCGCTTCTTATCGCTAACTCTAATGCATCTTTAAAAACCTTTGTCCAGATAATTTTTTGTTTTGTTTCTTTGTTATAATGGTATATTATCCTTACAGAAGAACAGTAGTTGGTACTATTTAACCCATAATTAGAAAGATAAGGGGATTCATATCTTTCCAAAGAGTATTAATCTAAAAATAAATATTATAGTGCAACTGGAGTTCACACTTAATTACTACAATGTCACAGTAACTACATCACAGAGACTTCCTTTCAAACAATTTTAAAACAAAGGATGATACTAATTTTAGAAAATATTGATTGATTTTAATGGCATGTTAACCCATCTGGGATTATTTTATGCCTAGAGGTTAGGGAATCATGTGTAGTGTATATTTATATTTACACAGCTGCATAGTTGTTTAAAAGTTTTCTTTACACACAGTTATATGATAGCAAGTATTCTTATTTAATACAAATAATTTTTACACAGTTGTATTGTTTCAAGTATTCCTATCTAATACTCCCTTTTTAATAGCTACTACACCGAGGTGTAAGGAAGGGCACTACTCCTTCTCCCGGATTGCTCCACTTTATCCTGGATATGCACCTTATAATGCTGAGTGTTAAGCAAGGAGGTATCAAGTACCATTTTATAAGTCTTTGGTATGACTCAACCTGGGATTGAACCCTGGTCTCCTGAACACACTACCCACTAGGCCAATGAGCCGGTACTAAATATATAATCTCAAGTAATTATTTCTATTTGATAATAATAATCATTTCTCTGCACACAATTAGTATCAAGTAACTAATAATAATCTTTAGTAAACAATTATAAATTCAAGTAACTATTAATATAAATAATTTATGGAGGTGCCCGTGGTGTAATGGTTAGCGTCGCAGGAAATGGACACGGCAACACGAGTTCAAATCCTAGACGAGACTGATTGCATTTCACATAGCACTAATACCCTTGGGAAAGGTATGAATCCAATTATTCTCCCTCAGCTATGGGTAAATAGTAAAGCAGACTAGGTTCTTCAGCCTTGGTGAGGCAACTAGTGTAGGAGAAGGAAAACTCTGAATTCAAACCTGTTAAACTCCGCTTAAAAATTGACCTTGTGTCATATCCTGTTGGGTAAATATGATTAATATAAATAATTTAGTTATATGGTATAAAGTATTTATATCTAATGCTAATCATTTGGAAACAGATCTATTTGATCCATAAATGGAACCCAGACAGGTACAATCACTGCAGGTCAGAGTGAACCTAGGAATAATAGCAATGAAGAAGTACTCCCCACTCCCTAGAGCTCCAGAACTGGAGCCTCATCACTAAATGTAATTTAGTATCATACACAGGCCACCCCTCATTCCTCTGCAGGAGATACAGTCAAGTCAGTGTATACCAAGTCCCACCAACAAGGCAATGTTTTTGTTTTTAGTGCAATATGAAATTTAGTAATATTGAAATGAGAATGCAGCATATATCCACATATGATACCATACTTCCTTATGAAAAGAAAAAGAAAAAAAACGGTTGAAGCAAAAGAAAAACACTTAGTAATTTTGACAAAAACCTCAAATGCACTAATCTGTATCTTGAAATCAACAGCCAAAAATTAGAAAAAAATCCTTTATATATTTTTGACTAAATACATTTTCACAAAAAAATAAAAGTAAAAGTAACAACTAATGATATTTTGTAAAATTATTTTTTTTATTTTATAATCAAGTGACATAAATAAGAGTACCATAATTTTATAAACTATGTAGGCATATATCTGAACTAAAACTCAATCAGATTTTAATAGCTTGTCAACTAATCTATGGTTTTTTTATACCTAGAGATTAAAGAATCACATTCATTCAAAGTTCACACATTTTTTGTGTAATTGTTTCTTAAGGTTTTTTTTTGCATATGTTCCTATCAAATATGAACGTTTAAACAGATCTATTTGACCAATAAATGGGACCCTAATAGGTACTACCACTTATGATCAAAGTGGACCTGGGAGAAATGGCAATGAAGGGATACTCCACAGAGTTGAAGTCTCATTATCAGATGCAGTTTAATGTCATACCCAAGACACCTCTTTTGGCAGGGGGCTCTCTGTAAGGGATTCAACCTATGCATTTTATAGCCCACCATTGGGCTAAGTAAAATTTGACACTTTTTGTGATTCTGTTTAGATCAGACATTGGCTAATTATATTTGTGACATTTCATTTACTACATATTTACACACACACAAAAAAATATATCAAATAATAATCAATTCTACACTGTCATTCTAAGCAAGCACTGTGAATCAGAAAAAAAAAGTCTCTGGTGAAATCTGGACTCTCTATTTCTGATCCACACTGTTTATTAAGCCCTTTCAGAATGACAATTTGAAAATTTAACAAAACAGAAATAAATTAAGGAATTACAAGTGAAAAATTAATGTTTCATTGAATAATTTATATACTCAATGAGCAACTGTAATGAGCCCCTAACTTTTAGCCACAAAAAGGGATTTTTATTAGCAAGGTTAAGTCCAGAACTAAAGTAAGCTTTGATGTTTGAAAGATATCTTGTATAATAAATGACAACCTTGTTTTTAGGGTAGAAAATTAGTCATAAAAAATTGTTAATTACTTCAGTACATATTACTTTTTCCAAAACAATGTGTTTGGTTTGGTTTCTTTGTATAATGGCATATCTACTTCTGCAGATTATTTAATGCCAAAATTTAACCCACAGTTGAGAAAAAACAATGTGTTGAACTGCTATGAGTCTACATTGTAGTGTAAATATGCAGTTCTCGGTTGGAGAAATGACGGAATAATTGTGGATTTGAAGTTAGAAGAAAGTAGTTAACAAACAATGGTGGTAGAACTGTTTTACTTCCCATTAAATTCAATTAGTGTCAGCAATATGTCCCCTCCCCTATCCCAACTTTTGACTCACAGTGAAAGAGGTACTCTGAAATAAATGGAAGTATATATGTTCAAACAATGAATCGTAGAGAAATGTCCATGAAGGACGCCTCTGACAAAATTATGTTTAATGATAATAAAAGTTTTTTTTAAAAAGTCTTTTGCTTTCTGGGTTTTTATTTCTTTTTTTAGAAGAAAAGAGGTGAAACCATACAAGTACTCAAAAATACAGAACATTTGCATGAGATAACGATCAACAAGCTAATCTGTCAGACCAGTAGTAAGTTCAATCCTTACATTTAATTTTTTTTTTTGTGGAACAAAAAAAATTTTTTTTTTTTATATAAGCCAAGCAGCAATCTTTTAAAACATCTTGATAAAATGCTAATCCCACTTAGTAAATGACAAAATCGTATGTGCAAAACTTTCCAGCGCCCACTAATTAGTAGATAGTGATAATGTTTTTTTGTTTTTACATACAAAACACTGAATTATCTTCCTTATTTACTTATTATGATCGCATCTTCTGAAGTTTGCACGTTTTGCTTTCAAGTTGGCGTCATATTTAATCAAAATCTCATTTCAGTTCTCCAAAGTCTAGCAAAAATCCGTATTTCTTATTATTTTGCCTTTTGCCAAAAATCTTTTTGGTACTTATGTAAGCTAACTGTGCTCCAATAGCAATTGTATTTTTTCTTTTTAGAATTGAAAATTTAATAACTTTTTGGAAGAAACGTTTCTGATGCAAGATTATTCGTGTTGTCAAATATATATATATTAATTTGTGAGCGGTCATACGATGAAGCTAGGTAAATGCATAAGGGGAGATAATTCAGTGTTTGGTACGTGAAAAATGTTTAGGATCCTAATCATTACTAAAAATAATTGCTATATACGGGAAAATTTTCCAACAGCTATTTTTCAAATAGAATCCATGGAGAAATTTTTGCACACACGATTTTGTAATAATCAAAAAACTGAGAACTGTCTGACAATACTGTTATACTCTGATAGATCGCCAGCTAAACTTATTAAAAAGAAAAAAGAATAATAACAATGATGATGATGATCGGTTCCTGCTGCATTTTTTAGCGACCGAAGCAAATTTGGTATTTGTAATAGTGAATATTATTACCCTCCTTTTTTCTTACCTTGTATTATCTGATCTCTTGAAATATGAATAGAAGTTTATCTAAGAAAAACTTTTTTTTATTCTAACTTCTGAAAAAAAAAAAAAAAAAAAAAAAAAAAAAAAAAAAACCCAAACAATTTATTTTAAAGAGATCATTATATAATGTTGAAATATATAATTTTGTTTAATGTATTTATAGACATTTTTGTCAGTTAAAGTTTATTAGATAAAATTTCTTGAATATGTTTCAAATGATATGTGAGGCCAATAAAATCATAGAAGCAGAAGAAAACAACACAAATGAAAATAGTCTAATTATCAAAAAATCTTATTTCTCCCCTCCCCTTCCTCCCGAAGGAAATATTTTTATTATTATTTAATCAACCTTTATTCATGCAATTTATCAGTTTCGAAAAATATTTTCATCGATTTTAGAAGAGAAGTCCATAAGAAGAGTGGTAGAAAACAAGACCTGTTTACAATGTAAATATTATATCAAAACGATTTCTAACTTTCCGACAGGAATCTGTCCAGTTATTTTTCCTTTGGTTTTACTTACAAACGTCAACTTGGAAATGATAAAATTTGGGTCCCACGCCTATTATGAATTTTCCGCTAATTCCTCTTAAGGAATAGCAAAAATACAACCAAAGGAAAGATAACTGGACGTATGCATGTCGAAAAGGCAGAAGTTTCGATATGGTATTTACATTGTAAATAAAACTGCCTTTCCCCCAAAACACACACTTCTTCTAAAATAGATAAAATTATTTTTCAAACTGACAAATTCCAGGAATAAAGATAGGTTTTCTGTGTGCTAGACAATAAAATAATATTTCTGAGGAAACAATTCTCGATTATTTATAGCCAAGCCGTCTTCATTAGTGACGAACAAAACATTCATGATAGAAACAAGGCATTTTTTCATCTCAAAAGTCTGGTTAAGGCTACACTAAAAAGGGGGGGAAATTATAATCAAAATATGAGGCAATATAAAAATAATGATTAAGGAGGCTAATTGAGTGCTTGCACTTTAAAATGTTAGCTGTGTAAGCCATTCATATGTTAATCGTACAAAATCATAGCCCACTTTACCAGACCGAGATTAAAGTGTGGTATTTGTTCAATGAAAAGTGTTCATGACCTTCCACCGTGTTTTCGGGCGGGACAAAACAAATGGGGTGCAAATGGGGTGAATCTTTACTTCTGTACGCTCTTGAATCTGGTGTATTTGTTAACTGGCAGATCAACTGTCGCGGGTAATGTAATGCCAAAGCCATCTTTGTAGGAGGCCAGTAGTGATACTATTTAACCCATAGCTGGGAGGATAAGGGAGTTCATACCTTTCCAAAATTCGAAACCGAATGAAATAACGCGGGTGAAATTCGAACTCGCTTACTACGAATCCAGCTGCCGGGTAGTAATTTAACGGTTCTGTGTACAATCGATAATAGTGCAGTTTTCTTTTGTCTCATTTATTTAAACTGCGGTATTTTGTGTTCATATCTGAATTTTCGAGGTGTCTCGCAGGCTAGACTTGCAGACAATTACAAACGAGTTCGAGTCTCACCGGGTGACCCATTCTAAAGCTTGGTAAATAACTAAAATCTGAACTTCCACGGTTCAAGAATTTACTAACTAGAAGAAATATGCGTATGACAAATTTTATGGGCGGGGAGGGGGTGCTTATTCCAAAACTTCGCCATTGTCTATCCAATCGTAAATTGTTTTGAGAGTAAGAATCGTAATATGATAGGCGTAGAAGTACAAAAAAAAGCTAATTTGCAGGGTAAAACATTCGTTTAAAATTCTTCTTTTTCTTAAGCGAGGGATCTATAAGGGTATTTATTCAGCTCCCCACGAGGCCAAAATGTGACTAAATACTCGACTTATGTCCCTTTGCAAATTTGAAAGCTTTTTAACGTGATGAACCCTAAGCAAAAAAAAAAAAGAATTACAACTACAAAAAGTTGAATAATAACTCGACAAATGTGCAATCCGAGGCCATAAGATATAACACCTGTTGTCTAAACGTGTGCATAACTACAAACATTTTTTTTTAAATAGATATATGTTATAAATACCTTAACAGCTGTGCCACCTTTTGCCTCCTTTTTTTTTCCTTCTCCACCAGCATCGGCAGATTTTTCTTTACCTCCTTTAGCTTTGCCTCCACCGCCGCCGCCTTTACCTTTTGGCATTGTCAAACTAAATAAAAATCCCTATGCAATCAAAATGGGCACAAGCCGACCTAACTTGCCAAATGGCGAAAACCCTAAGATTAATTTAGAAAGAAACTGTCACCCTATCAACTACGTGGTTAGTATCGACTTAGACTTGCGCACATTGCTCTGTGACAGTTGACGTGTAAAAATGCGTCAAGCGATGCGATTGGTCGTTTTCAGATGCTTAGCCAATCATCGCCCGTTTTGTTTACCTCACTTGAGCGAAGCGTTCAGAAAACATGGCGTCAATGTCCTGCTTGTCTTGTTGAATATTTTTCCAAAGGAGAAAACTCAAGTTTTGATTGACAAGAAACATTTTTCAAAACACTTACTGCTAAAACTTTTGAATTGATCTACACGACTGCTTTGCTATGTCTGGCTTGTACGGGCCAGCTTTACCTCCAGGTATCGTTGCCTTTAATGATTACATACTCTCGTTGTTTACATGCTTTTCGTAGCTTCCATGATTTTCGTTATCACTAATCTTGATTTTGTTTCATCTGGCTTTTTATTGTGGTATTTTCTTGTAAAAATCACTTTTTATGATCGAAATTTGTCGCTTATTACAGACAGGTTTTGAAGAAAAGGCATAAACTGTTGTAATTGTTTAAATTTCGCGCGTGGCATGCGATAGCTGTCTTTTAGCGAAAGAAAACATGCATGCCTCATGTCATCTTGTTAAATTGCAAAAACTAAAATAAGTCGGTATTCTACCAAATTGGTTTGTTTTGTGGAGATGTCACTGTTTGTATACGTCGTTTAGTCAATGTTTAGTCTAAAAGATACAAGCCCTAACCTTTTAAAAAAAAATTTCGATATTTATGTTTTTGTTTTGAAATTGTCTGATCTAAAATTGACACATTGTTTTGGTTTTATTTCTTTATTATTCTTTTTCTTGTTAGTTTTGTGGTTTGAAAAAACTCTTTTACAAGATTTTACTGAGTTGCATAAACGTGATATTGTTTTAGGGTTTGTTTTTTTTTATTATTACTAACCTCTAGTAAGCATATTCCTTAAAGGATCAGCTGAAAATTACTGAATAATAAATCATTGTGAAAAAAATAGTTTTCAACTTTCATTCCTAACAAAAAAAAATTATTTGGTATCTTTCGACATATTGTAAACAAAATTGTTTATTCAACTTGTTTGTAAAAAAGTGACCAGATCCTTTATTTATTTGTTTTTATTGTTTTGTCTGTTAATTGCATTTATTTTTATATGTCTGGCATTAAAAAAATTTAATGCGATTATCATGATGAAAATCGTTTTCAGCATTATCTTGAAAAAAATGAGTCTTACATTTTTTTTTTTTTTTTTTTTTTTTTTTTTTTTTTTTTTTTAATTCTTAAATTTTTAAATTTTAATTTTTTTCTTTTTGTTTTCGTCATATTTCAATATTTTTTTTAAAAAATCTCATCAATTCTTTAAAAAAAAAGTTAGTGAATTTTTTTTTTTTTTTAAATTTTTTTTTTAAAGTTCGTATTATTCATCAAAACTTTATTTATTATCTATTTTAGAAAAACAGTCTTTGCTTCACTTGGATTTTAATTTTATTTTCGTTATTTCCTTACACTTGAAAATTCTCGCTTCGAAGTTTTAAACATAAGTTATTTACAAAAGAAATAAACAATTTCTACTTTTCAAAAAATATTACACTCGCAATACGCGTTTTTGAAGAAAACACTTGAACTTTATTATTAAGACTTTCAGTAGCACCAAGTGTTCCCCTATCAGCCAAACTGCCAATTACTAACAGAATCCAAGAAGCCATCAAAACATGTTCCTGCTAGTTACCTGCTCAACTTAACCAGCAGAAATCCACATGGAGGGTAGGTCAGTAGTTAAAAAGACCACATCAAACTGTTTGGAAAATTTTACAAAAATGGTTGAAAATGATTCCTTATAAACAGTTATTACAAAGTCTAATAAAGTCATTGGCAAGCTGCAGCCAACTGCCCACATGTGGCCCACAGTGCTTTCTGACTGGCCCACCTAATTTCATGAGAAAAATAATGATTATTAAATTACCAAGACCAGTCTTTTAACATTATTTCAAACAATTGTCTTTTTACCAAAAATGGAAAAAAAAATCCACTTTTCACTATTTCTAAAACAGATATTTATTTACACATGTGGTCTTCAAAAATTTACCTTGAATTTTTTAGTAGTGCATGTCAGGCACAAGCTGAACTTGCAGAATCATTAGAAGTTGATCACACAAATTTCAAAATGTTTGAAAGCGTTAAGAATGATTCAAAAGCCAGGACAATGGGTGCCATTTCAGTTGAGGCTGAAAGACATCAAACAGCATCTTGTCACGTGAACAGCTGCTTCAGTGGCAGAAAAAGAAAGGTTTTTGCATCATATCATGACCAGTGATGAAAAGTAGATACACTACAATAAACCTAAGCATAAATTATCGTGGGGTAAGCCTGACCATGCATCTAAATCGCCAGCCAAGCTAAATATCCATAGTTCAAAGCTTCAGCTGAGTGTAGTTTATGAACTGCTCAAACTGAATGAAACCATAGGAGATTGCTATCAACTACAATTAATGTGTTTGAGCCAAGCACTGAAGAAAAAACAGCTGCTATATGAGCAGAGACATGTGATTTTACAACATGACAGCCCCTGGCCACATGTTGCAAAATGGGTGAAAACCTACTTGGAGATGCTTAAATGGGAAGTCCTACCCCACCTATTCAGCAGATATTGCCCCATCCAATTATAACTTGTTCCAAATGATGCCACATAGTCTGGCTGAGCCGCTCTTTCATTCTTATGAAGATGCTAAAAAATGGGTCAACTCATGCTTAACCTCAAAAGATGTCGTTTTTCCAACATGGAATTCAAATGTTGCCAGAAAAATTGGAAAAAGTAGTGGCTAGTGATGGACAATAGTTTCAGTGACATGTTTCTTACTAATTTTTGAAAATAAAATGTTACTTTTCATGAAAATCAGGAAGAACTTATTCGATACAAATGAATTTTTATACAAAATTTTCCAATAATTTGCTGTCAAACACTTCCAGATCTACTCATAATCTATATTATAATGATCCAAATTTTGTATGTTACCATAACACAGCAAAAATGGCACAATGTAGTGAGATTTTTGTTTCTTTAATAATATCAAAAAACTTAATTTTAGAGAATAAAATAATTTCCATTTCAGTAATAATGAAGGTTTTTGTGTTCATGCACATAGTAATCTGTATAATTTTTGAAGAGGGATAACTATTAAATGCTGATTATAGGATTTTTCCTCATATTCATTTGCAATCAATTATAATATAGAATGTGTCTTAACATTGGCCTTAATGACTACCAAATAAACAAGGATATAATTATTGAAGATCAAATTAATAAAAATAGCACTTACATTAGGTTTTTACTAATAACAACCTAAACAAGAAGAAATCTGTTATCTTTATTTGTCTTATTTTTATTTTGCAAACAAAACAGGTCCTTATATTGAAAACAGCTGCGTTATTTTAAACTATTTGGCCCAAATCTAGATGATGCTTAAAACTAGTCCAGATTGAATGGCTTCATAAAATCTCATTCAATGAATTGTCCAAAAAAAAAACGAAAAAATAATTTATTTCTATGTACTTACAGCTCAGGAAAAAAATCACATTTTTTCTTTTTTTTTTTTTTTCACTCTATCACTTTTGAATACAAAATTACTCCTGGATAATTTCAATAATAAATATAAATGTATTTCTATATTAAAAAATATATTATTACAGAATCAGTTGTTAGTTTCTGCTTTTCACTGACCCATTACTTAAAAAAGGGGGTTTTGAGCAATCGGTACATATATAGACTATAAGTAAATGCTTATAGTTTCCATTCAATGTGGTATCTATATCTGTGTAAATCCTACAGTTATTTTTGAAACTATTAGATATCAAATATGCAAATGAAAATAATTATTTTACAGAGTGAAACAAATACAATGTAAGAAAATAAAAGAGACAGTCATGAATACTAGAGTGAGTCAAAAGTTTTGCAATATTTTGGTTGTATGTGCTAGTTTGCAATACATTGATCACATGACCAAAGCAGTTCAAGCCGTAGCAGAAACTGGGTCATAACACTGCAGAAGCAACCAAAAATTTTTGTTGTACTAAAGATGAAGGAGCAGTTGTGATCACAGTACAGTAACCAGATGGTTCAAGCAATTTTAATCAAGTTGCAAGAACCTTTTCGATCAAGCAAGATCAGGTAGGCCTAAAACTGTGGATTCTGACAACATGCTCCATAGAAGTAAATCTGGAGTAGTAGCACTTGGAGAGTATCAGGTGAGCTCAGCATCTCACTGTTCAGTGTCATTCGTTACTTTCATGTTTTCGGCAAAAGCATCCTAAGCTGCTGAATTGTGCCTAACATTACCAAAATATTGCAAAACTTTCAACTTTTAACTTGCTCTAATATATAAATGATTTATTTTTTTTTTCTTAATATAATTTTATCTCTTTTTTTGTGGGGGAGTACAATTATATTTCCCCAGGTACAGATATTACTGATTGTAGTCAGTGCAGATACTACTCTGATCCAAGCTGAATTTTGGAACAAAGAAGCAAACAGAAACTCCCATTGTTCATTATATAGATAGATCAAAATATTTAAAGAATATTTTAGTCATTAATTTTCACAAAATATTAGATTATTTTTGCTTATTCATATTAACTGAATATTGTACACAGCATGGTGAAATTAGTGAGTGAGAATGTCAGAAATTTCAGTTTTAGCAGTCTTTTGAGTAATAAGTAAACCTGGAACTGTGCTTGATATTAGACAATTAAAAAAAGCTTTATTTACAACAAACCGAGATAAGTCAAAAGTAGTATTGAGTTGTCTCCCTTAGAACAATGAGTAATATTATGCTTTAAATAGGTTATGGGCCCAAAGGTCAATATCACTCTAGATTTTTGATTCAGTGACCTACATTTGGGTTAGAAGAAAAAATGGTGGCAAATGAATGCCAATAGACTCCTGAACATCATACTTTTTTGTACGAAGCCACCTAAAATTTCAGCATCTAATTTATGAATCAAAATTTAGTTTATTAATGTAACAAAATCTTGCCTGGTAACAGTTACCAAATGTTTCTTATGATTCTATACCTATTATCTAAAAAAAATAATGCCCACCCCTTTCGTATCTCATTAAAAGTGATCTTTTTCTCCTTGAGCAACCTAGCTATAAGGGTGGTTTAAAAAAATGAATAAATAAAATATATGAGGAATTTGTCAACAAACTTTATTAAGTCTAGTTTCTCTTGTGAGAGAATTACTGATTCCAACCTTTGCTAAATTCTCACTATAACTTTTTGCACTTGATATTCCTATGAATTCTAATTAAACACTTAACTAAAATTGATTTAAACTGATTGAGCTGGAATTATTTTTCCATTGATGAGTAATTACAGGAATTTTTTTTAAATTATTTAAAGCAGCCATTTTGTTGTTTTTGTTTTGAATTTAAAATGTTCTCAATACTTTTTTTTATTTAATCCTCTTTCTATAATTTTTTCTTTTCCTTGATTAATATTTGGTAACATGCATTTTTTTATTTTTGTTTTTTTGTTCTTCTGTTTAAAAGATAAGTGTAAACCTAGCAAAATTGTTAATCTGCAAAATGAGAGAGTAAACTTTACATGCCTTCACTTATTTTAAACTCCAATTTGAAGAGTTTTTTTTAAGGAGATCTAGTACATCATCATCAAGATTTTGTTTGATTACATTAGTGATTATTTTATTTTCATTCAAAATTCTACTCAAGTTGACCAAGAAGAATTTTGAGAAAAAAAAATTTGTAATCAAATGATAATACAGTTTGTATAATTTTGAAACTCAGATATCGTATAAAATTTTCTAAATCTAGCAGTTATTAGAAAAAATTTTAATGAAAACTATTTTATTTATTTTTCAGCCTTATTTTTGTTTGTTTGTTGCAATTTTTTTTAAATAAGCAATTGTTTTATGATAGCTTTTATTATTCTGAATTGTTATAGTGTCAACTAAGACTTCAATGTTGTTACAAACTGGCAAAATTAACTTTATTGTAAATTGAACCACCCATCAAAAAAGTTAACTAGATTTTCTCAAAAATAAGATAACTGTATTTACCTACAAAATTGAGCTACTTATTTCACAAAACCAACAATTTTTCCATTCAAATTTCATTTTGCTTTTATATAAGGTTATATCTTCTTTTTTTTCCAGATATGTTGTTATTAAATTACTAAATTTTAAGTTTCATGAATAAAGCTAGTGTGTATGTATGTATGCATGTGTGTGTGTGTGTATATATATATATATATATATATATATAGCTCAGTCACCTGGTCCTTGTAGCAATCCAAGAGGTAAACCAAAACCACCCATACATATAAGAGATACTAAAAACATATCACTATCTAACAAACTTTGAGTTCCCTGCCATGTGGGCATTAAGGACAATCAAATGGCTGACATACTTGCAAAAGAAGCAACTAAAATGATGATAACACTCTTAAACTGCTATTCATAGACTACGAAACCAAAATCAAACACTACATAAAAAAATGGCAAACAATATGGAACATGTTCCCAAATAACAAAATCCATGAACATCAGCCCACAATGAAACTAGAAATCACAGAACCATTACCTAACTGTAGACATGACATAATATTAAACAGAATCAGAATTGGACACACATACCTAACACATGCCTACCTTCTCAGGGGAGAAACTGCACCTTGGTGTACCTGCTGCAATCAACTACTCATAGTCGGTCACATATTGATTGCCTGCAAAAAATATGAGAACGTTTGCAAGAAAAGCTACCAAGCAACAATCCTCTCCCTGCTATTCAAAGATGTACCTGCCTCTCAAATAATAGAATACCGAAAAAAATAAACTACTTCCAACTCCAATAGAACAAACACTAAGTGCTTGAAATCGGTTTGACCATGTATTACCACTAAGTGAGTTTTGCTGATCTAAACTTTGCTACCGATAAACTATTTGTTTTCAAACTATACATATCATATATATATGTATAAATTGTGTTTGGCATTGAATGTGGCCCACTGTAGTTGATTTGCCATAAAAGCAAAAACATCCATCCATCCATCCATCCATCCCAGTCAGCTGGGGCTGTAGAATACACCAAATGCATTTCTGAAGAGAGATAAGACTCCCTTGAGTGTCCTTGTTATGACATTAAATAATCTGGTGATGAGTCACTAGTAATGCTGGGGCCTTGGAGAATGTGGAGTACCCCATCATTGCCATGGCTCACAGGTCCACTCTGGCCTGGTGTGGTAGCACATAGCAATACTTGAAACCATTTTACTGTGTGCTAAAAAATGAGCTCAGGCTCAGCTAAAAATGTTATCAACAAAATTTGTTTACAAATCCTATATTTAATATATGTATAAACAGTATTTAATAACCTACGATGGTTGATATGCCAAAAAAAACAAAAACAAACAAACAAACCTTGGATAATATAATTATCTGTGAACTAAACTAGATTTGAATGTAGTTAATTTCTGTTTTGTTCTGTAAGTTTTTCATTGCATTTTCTCTACAATCTTTTGCATATGTATCATTGTTAAATTGAAAATTCAGTCTAGTAATTAATCTATACATCTTTTATAAGAACTTGCTCAGATTTATCTCTTGAAACACATTCTGTTGCAAGCAGCACATTTCTTCATCAATTTGAAAAACAGGAGAAAAATTATATTTAATTTCTTAGAATGAATGAATGAATGCATCCAGAGATAATGAGTTTTGTCGTGCTTGAATTTTTTTTCTCTTTGAAATATTCCAATCTTTTTGAAAATCAAGAAATAATTGATTTCATACTGTTTGACTAACATCATTTAAGACATTAGAATTGCCTATTTAAGAAATACATTCAGATCCAGTTCAATTTGCTTAAATCTTTTCTTAATTCTTGTTAGGTTTCAGACAAAGATCAGATAGAGATGATGATGACAATGATGATGTTGTGAGTTCTTCTGGAGTGAATGCTTCAAGTGATGTTCTCCGGGAAACTTGTCATGTCTCTTCTCACAGCAGAGAAGCTGACCACCATGTAACATCAGAGGTCAGATTTTCACCAGCTGTGGTCAGACATCGAGCAGACACGCATTCAGAAGTAAGTAGTACTGGTCAACAAAGATGTTGTATTACCACCACCAGGAGTGATCATCAAGAAATGACTGTGTCATCACCTTCAGAAGAAGAGATCACTGTCTATGGACCTGCTGTACCTAATTGGCGAGTTAATGGCCGTACCAACATGGGAGGTTGTCCAGAGTCTGTTGGTGAAGTAAGTTCTTCAACCTCTCCAGTGAAAGGGTGCGAGATGATAGGTCCATGCCTGCCTCCAGGTTTTGGTCCAAGTCAACCAAACGATGACAGCTCAGCTAGTTCATCCACAAGTTCAGATCCTGAAGGTCTATTTGCAAGCAGAGCTAGAAAATGTTCTGTTCAAAGTGTGGACACTTCTTCAACAGTTGGTTCAAGTGAACCAACCAGCAATTCAATGTGTGATATTATTGGCCCTGCTTTGCCTCCTGGCTACAAGTTGAGACAGGAAGAGTCTGAAGATGACAATGAGGAAGATGTAAGTGACACTGACAGACCCATTGGCCCTTGCCTACCTCCAAGAGCAACAACATCATCTGGTATTATTGGACCAGTTTTGCCTCCTGGTTTCAAATCTAGTTCATCAGAGGAGAAATTTCATACCACGAACATAAAGCTGCCCCCCAGTTCAGCAACTGAAGATGAGGACGATGTCATTGGTCCTTTGCCTTCAGAAATGTTCAAAAAAGGCATGGTAGATAATTCATTGGTTGAAGAAATTGAGAAACGTGCTATCAATATGAAGGATAAGCTTGAAGGAAAGGTAAATACTTTGTTCACTTTTAACTATTCAACTATGACAGTTTTAGTCAAAATGTTTGATTCTGCATTCTTAAATAACCACACAAAATTTTTAATTCCTTGATCTCACAAACCATATTTGAATTAAATAGATAAACATTGAATCAGAATGATTATATTTTATTTACAACTAGATATAACTCCCACAATCAAAAACTAACACCATAATAAATTAACTGAAGTCAGTGGACTTATATGATATATATGTATATAAAAACAATGCTCAATATCAGTGATAGAGCATATGTAGATCTAAGTTGGAATAGCATAGGCTGACAATCACCAAGTGCTGTTGACTCTGCATTTATGCAATTCTTAGATTTCTGAGTGTCTATATGAATATAAATATAACTAAACAACCCATTGATTCATTGAATTCCCATTTTAACAGTCCATGATGATACTATTCTTCTATTTTCAAATAAGTATAAGATTCTAGTTAGCATTTCAGTCATATAAAAAATTTGGATGTTAAAAAATGACATTCTTTGTTAATGCAGACCTGTAAAATTATCATTCAGTTGCAAATTGGACTGGAAATTGCTTTATTGCTCAAATAAAAAATGTCACTGATGTGCCATTTTGCCTGGTTATGGTTACGTAATATTGGGTTGAGTCATGAATAATTTTTGTTTTAGTAAAATGTAACTTATGAATAATTTGATACTGAATTAATTTCAGTTAGTACCATTTATCAGGTAGCTTGTTGATTTCTCTCAAGTAAAATTCTGCTGGTTTCAAGTTCAAGTTTTCCACAAATATTTTCACCTGATCTTGAAAAAAAATTTCTTTCACAACATTTTGTAGAAAAGGAAAAAAATGGAAATCACTTGGTGCAAAGTTTGGTGGATAAAGTAGTTTTCAGACCAGCCTAAATTCAGTATTTCATCCTGTGTGATTCTTGCTGAATGTGGCTTTGCATTTTTACAAAGTTTCTCCTATTGACAAGTACAAGGTATTTTCTTAGATTTTCATGCATACATTGCAGCTGTTGAGTCGAAGTCTACATTGAGTGTCTGATTGCAGTTTCAAAACTCAAAATGGATAATATCACAGTGATCCCAATATACACACAGCATAACTTTTCTTCCATCATGCTCCATTTTGGGGTAGTCTGCAGAGATTCATCCTTGTCAATCCAATGTCTTTTACTTTAAACACTGTCATAAAAGACCTATTTTTCATCATCTGTAATGATATTATTAAGAAACAGGTCATTTCTCTGCCTTAAAAAAAGACTTGTTGCTATGGATATATGATCTTAATAATTCTTCTCACTAAGAGTATGAGGAAGCAAAACATCCAACTTGCTCACTTTTCCTATCTTTTTCAAGTGGTGGCAGATAGTGGACTGGCTTGTGTTGAGGTCAAGTGCTAATTCTCAAGTACTTTTGCTTTCTATCACTTTTCTAAAAACATCTTAAGATCTAGTTAGTGTCTTGGTCTAGGTTCATCTCTCAATGACATTATTGCCAGAACAAAACTTTAAAAACCAGTTTGGGACTTGGCAGCCAGTAGTGACACATTAGCCATAAACACTACTAATTTTCTAAGTTATTTCAGTTATATTTTTGTTATTCTTAAAATCTCACATCAATTATACTTTCAGCTCCTTTATTTTAAGGGCATGAAATTTAAGATTAAATTATGATGCACACTCTTTCACTACTGAAATAAAAATAACTTATGAAGGCAGTCTTTAATCAGGTAATTTCAAGTTGTTTAAAACATTGGAAGTTTGAAATGTATAGTTACAACTTGTTTTTAAAAAATGAAAATTATTGATGATTCAACCCAATATATCTCATTACAGTGTTTGGAGGTTACATAACTACAAAGCACCTAATATCTGGGATAGAGTATGAATATATATATATAGGCTATATAACACAGAAATTGAAACATATTGCAACTAATAGTTTCACGTTTTCATGATCACCAAGCAACATTACATTCTGTTTTCCTAACAACTTTTAAAGTGTTTCGACTGAATATTTTGTGGGGTTTATTCAATTGTGGAAAATATTTCTGTCAATAATTTTGAAATATTTTGCCTACCATAATTATTGGTATATAACACACACCCCTAGGACTATGAAATTGTGTACAATACACAATGAGCAGTGTAAAGTTGCATTTCTATATTTAAAAATATTAATTTTTAAATCCTATCTCTCTGAAAATTTCTGTAATATCTTATTCATTTTTGATCTGTTGTTTTTTTTTCTTTCTAGAATAATGAGTCTATCATTTCAATATAAGGTTTTGTTTTTTACCTAAAATTCATATTCTGCCTTATCATAGCTTCTCTTTTAAGGCAAAATTTTTTAGTGTCTTTGTCCATGGAATTTCTTTATTGTAAGTATAAAAAAAAATATGCCATCAAAAAAGGGAAACATATTCATGTTTTTTTGTTTTTTTTAAGTTTGCCAAACTGATAATTTTTTCCCAATTCTTTCATTGTACATACCAGAGCAATTTTTATGTAATTTTAAAATGTTGAAAAAATATTTGATACAAATATTATTCCAATTATTTATTAATGTATGTGTGTGTTTTTGAGAATATTTTGGTATGGAAGTCTCATTGCATAGAAATCCTATAAGGGGCAATAATTCTTTTGATTATTTACCCAGCCATCGAAGCAAACACATTATCATCTGCTGGGAATAATTGTCCGTATACATTTTAGGCGGTATCATCCTCAAAACAATATTATTCTTGCAATCTCCATTGTTCTGAAAACTAAGGTGGTATATAATATCATATCGACCTATGAATTGCCAAAGTAATGTAACCAAAACACAGAAACTGACCAACAAGCCAGTTTGTTATAAATAGATTAAAGATTTTTTTTTTTTTTTGACAGAAATTTGGGATTATAATAAATTTTTTTTTTTTTTAAACCTTTTTTTATTCATACCTACTTTGTGGAATGTTAAAGATTTGAAAATATCATTTTTATTGATTGATAAAAATCATTAAAGTCAAACTGAAGGAATACACAAGTTTTGAATATTCCTAAGTTTATGACATTACTTTAAATACCAATTCTTTCAATAACTATGTAAAATAGCTTGCAAGAAATTAAACTATCAAACAACCATCTTCTGGTTGTAACAAACCAAAAAACTAAGGAAGCTGGGAGTGATGGAAAGAGCTAGCATCCAGCTATTCTATTCTTTGATTATACCCACCCACCCCCATTTCAACTAACTTTAATATAATGATTTAATTCTAAATATTAAATGCTTTTTTCCCCTAATATTTACTCACAAAATAATTTATGTATAGTTTTGTTTTTTGTTAGTCTTTCTAATTTGATTTGTTCTTTATTACATGAAAACCTTAATACTTGTGCCCAGAGGGCATAACTTGAATTAGTATCCTAAATTTTTACTTACCCACGAAATATATGAAATATTGGGGTCACCAAAAATGAATCTTTTTATAAAATACATTGCAAAATATCAAATATACTGACCTCAAAAACTTGGGGTTTTTTTGAAAAAAATGGGATCAAGGAACAAATTTAAAAAAAAAAAGCTACATAAAAATTATGCCATCTTTAAGCTGTTATATAAAACAGTTTTTATTTTTTACTACCTTTTTTTACATCTCAATTTGAGTATAAAGGTTTATATAGATTTTTCATTATAGCAATGTTCTTTTAAATAGCAATTTAAAAAAACTTAACTGTTAAGATAAGCACTGTATGACAGAGGATGTTCTTTATAAACTATTTCACATATTCATCCCTAAAGTCAATATACTTCTTTACTCCTTCCTTATTCACTTCTTAGTTGTCTTGAGAACCTTTCAGCACACCCTTGTATTATCTTTGAAAAAAAAAATTACTCAGATCCCCAAATTTTTTTTTTTTTTTTTTCAATCTTTTTCCAGAATGAGAATCTAAAAGTAAATATACAGCAAACAATAGTCCTACCATAAAATCGTGGTCAGATTTTTTTTATTATTATTATTAAAGTGTATTTTCCCCTCAAAATTAAATTATCTTTTATTTTTCACATTAACAACATATTTATCCTTCCCCTTCCCAAATATAATGGTTAGTTAACAAGGCTGGCAGACCTTTGTTAATGAGTTAAATTCTCATTGGGTGTCTCATATTTTTGGCCTTGTGCCAAACTAAGCTAACCTTAATGAATAATATCTGCCACCTTTCAGACAATTTCATAATTCCATTCACCCAAAACTTATCTTTTTTGCAAAAAGCATACAGGAGTTTTTTGTTTTTGCTCTTCCAGAGAATTAAAACTTTTAACAACTAGAATTAATGGAAATTTGAAGGTGAATACATTGAATGAGTGGGAAATTTCCAGCTTATCTTCAACAAGAATGCCATCTTGTGTTATCTTGACAGGATATTACACTCTTTTAATTTTGGATGCAATACTTGTTTGAATCATTTGATTCTCTGGAATTGTAGATGATTCCATTGCAAAACCACCAAGTATCTCTAATACCACTTCATTTGGATGAAGACTATCCTTTAGTCATTAGAGATGGTTCATTTCACTTGCCCCATGATCTATTACATCCCATTTTGCAAAATATCCAACTCTCATTACTTGTCATTATGTTACAAAAACACTTTTTCACTGTTTTAGTTGGTTAGTGCACACACAATGTTTTTATGTGGCTGACAATAAAACTGGTGCAAATGATTTTCAATGTCTAATATTGATAGCTCTCAACTTCAGCTGGTCTACTTAACTCTATAGCATCTTTGAAACTTCAAACTATCATTCATATTCTCTTCAACCTTTAAAAGAAAGAGAAAAAAACACATGCTGAAAATGTTGCTTATTTTCTTCATCTTCAGTAATCAATAAACACAAGGTGACAATTTCTTAATGCACACCAATATATGATAGCAATCACAATACAATCAAGTGATTTTTGAATGAAGCTAGTTAAAACTAAATTCTCCTAATGCCATCATAAGTAAAAAAAAAAATTCATAACTATTTAATAGATAAGTGTCCAAAAATATTTACTTAGATCTAAAATAAAATACATGTAAAATTATTTTCTTCTTCCTTTGGACTGATTTGTTATATAGTTCAATTTGCATTTAAATCTGTATCCTTACACATGTTCTTTCAATCATAAGAACAAATGTTAAGTTTTATATTCTTTATTTCCATTTAAAAAAAAAAAAAAAAAAAAAAATTATATTTTAAGCATTTTAAATTTCATCTCTTCTTTAAATAAGTTTGTAGCTGTGTTCTAAAAAAATCTGGTTTCAAAATAATATCCTATTCATTGATTAACATTTTTTCTTTTAGTCTATGTATAAAGAATACTATTTGCTAGAGGAAATTTGTATAACATTTCCAGTTTTATTAACATTTCAGCTTGAGGTAGAGCCTGAGACTACAAGAGAGACTTGGATGACTGAACTACCTCCTGAGCTCGGACCTGGACTTGGTCTTAGTGCACGACAATTCAAAGGTAACAAGTCTACAAGTACTGGTGATCGATCAGTATGGACAGACACCCCTGCTGATAGAGCAAAAAAGCTTAAGGTAAGTTTTAAAAGTTTATTCTCTATTATATCATGTTTTGGGCCTTGTTTTTTGTTTTCATAGCAGAGGGTTTGTTTGCTTTTTATTGTATCTGTTATCATTTGACTTGTTTCAGGACCAAGCTGAAGGACGTGCACCCAAGAGAAGTCATGAATCTAAAGAGGCAACAGTCTCGGCAAAAGACAAGACCTGTGCTGATCGTATTGCAGAATTTAATGTATGTGCTCAGTTTAAACTTATAGATTTATTCATAATGTTGTTGATGTTCAAAATTTACACTCAAATCTTTTTATAACTAATCAATATCTCACTACTGATTTAGGTTAAGATCTCTATAATTCTGCACAATATTATCATCTATGTTGATAATCAAAAAACAAACAAAAAAATTGACAATTTAGCATTGGTATGTATAAATATATATGAAAATAATTGTTTATTTTAGGAAGGAGAATCCTTGTCATAATGGCTAACATGCTAAATGACAACATTGTAGTAAGAGAGAACTCCAGTCATGATATAATGTTCACTGTATGAACTATGCTGTTCGTCTACAAGGATGGCTTTAGCATTAAATAACCCTCAAACCTTGTTTATTTTATTCGAATGAATCTAATAGTGTCTTTTATAATTCTAATAAAATGATTCTCTAGTTTCATATAAAAATATAATGGGATATATTTCATATTGTATTCTAATATTTAGTACAAGAATTAATGAAGTAAATGTTTTTAATTATTTTTTTCTTTTTTTAACACCAGAAAAACAAAAGATCCGAGTCTCTTCTTGATATGCATGCTAAACAGAGAAAAATTGCCAAGGTAAGTTTTTAGAAAAAGATAATCTAAAACCCTGTTAATTGGCATTAATTTTAATGATCAATCAAATTTAATAATAATCATGGATTTCAGATCAATATCATATCTAGTCCTTGCTATAGATTTTATTTTCTTTAAAGTGCCTCTGTCCAAATCCCTGACAATGTTTTTTAAGCTTTAAAAAGAAAAAAGTCCAGCTAATTAATATTTTTAACAAATTATAGCACAATATGGCAATTATAACTACAACTTTCTTGTTTTCACTGATGCAAATTTGTCTGATGTACTCAGTCTTTTTTGTTTTGTTTTTAGTTTCTTCTTATTACAGACTTTGCCTTAACAAATTATGTGATAAAAATACACGAGTTAAACAGATCATACATCTGAAGAAAATTCTCTTTTCAAGAATGGATTGTCTGATATTAGAAAATAGCCATTATAGTATTTACAAATATAATCACAAAAAAAGAATATCAAACCTTTTTTTTTTTTTTTTTTTTTTAATATATAGAGGAACTAGTGAATCTTAAATAGCTAGCATTTTTAAACTTAGACCTTTCAAATCTATAAACATCTATTCACTCAGTAATACCATTGCTAAACAACTTTACTCATGATTTTACAGTATAGGGAACTACATGCATCTAATGCAGAAACCTTGAAATATTGCTCTTTGTGACTTGAATGTCACGCTAGTAAAACTTTTTTTTTCCCTCTCCATATCTTTATAATATTATTTTCTTTCTAGGAACAAGAAGCTGCTGCTGGTCCCAAAGAACGTCGTCCATTTGACAGAGATGTAGACCTAGGTGTTGTGAACCTAAATTCAGCCCAGAGAAAATCCATTATTGACAAATCCCATGCACTCAACACTCGATTTGGTCATGGCCAATCCCAATTTCTATGACCACTAAAAATTCAATAGAATCTCATCAAAGTAGACAATTTGTCTACTGTTGACCATTCAATGGAGCTAGGGTCTTGGAGCCATTGTATAATACTAGAGAGAGTGAGTGAGTGAAAGAGAAAGAGTGTGAATGTGGGCAGAGAAAGAACTGATTGTCATTTGGCTGCTACCATACTTTCTGCTGCAACAACCAAGTCAGCCACTGACAAATTTCACACCAGGAAGATGTCAAGTTGTAATTAAATGGTTAGTGTTTCAATTTAAAGAGAGTATGGAATTAAAAAAACAAAAAAAAAACAAAAACAAACAAACATGGAATTTAAACTTTGTAATTTTTAGTGGTCTCTGGTTAAACTTGAATGAAATCTTGCACCAGTTTTTTCCAATCCGTGTATGTCACAAAATGGAAATGTCCTTTTATTTTCTGTTTATAAATAGAAATCTATTTTATATGTTCCCAAAATTTCTCCAACTCCTCTCACTGACTTTTTTTTTCCCCTCTCCAAACTTATAGATTCACAATCTCAGGGAAATAAACTTAAGACTGGAATCCATAATAAGTAGAATTTATTCATTTACATCAGAAATATAAGAGCAGATTTTTCTTTATGAATTTTAGACCTACAACACTCCTCCCTCCAAAAAAAAAAAAACTAGTAACTTTCAGTCCTTTATACTAGTTAAATCCCAATTATTCCTGTGAATGGTTGCATCAGATGGCATGAAAGATAAAAAGCCTTCTTATATAAATCAATTACTATATTTACTTGCTATTGAAATTCTGTACATAGAAATTCATATTAAAGAGATCTCAGTGTGGAGGGGAAATGAATTCTACACATAACTTTGTAAAAGCCTATGAGTGAATCAAATACCAGAGTTGTTTGTACAAAAGAAAACAAAATCTATACATACTTACATATATACATAAATCCCCCTTCCTCTCCATTTTTTTTTTTTAATGAAAATAAATAGAAGCAAAACTTACTCATTTTCATAATGTGGAGTATATGTTCTTTTTTTTTTCTTCTCTCTTTTCTTGACACCAACATTTTTTAGTTTTCTTAAAAAGATTTTTATTCATATGAAATAAAGTAAAGATACTCTGAGATTTACTCAACAAAGTTTGAGCAATCTATTAAAATGTCCTGGCTGCCATATTATGTGTTCTTATAGAACTGTATAAAGTGTGGACCTGCCATCATCTGTCAACCTCTATGTACAGTTGGGGGGAGGGGATGGTGGCCAGCAGATGGCAGCAGCTCTCACTTTCTTGTCCCTTTCATAAGAAGTTGGAATCCATATCTGAAACAAACAAAAAAGTAACATAAAACAAAACCAAAGATATAAAAACTGACCACTTCACTGGAATGTAGTCATGCCACAATTTGCCAAAACAACTGACTTGGGCAGGGAAATGTTTTACTCAGAAAAATCTAAAGTATATACTCTAGTTTTATATTGATTTCATGCAAAATTGTAATATTTTTATAGATTTATTTTTAAATTAAACTTATTAATATTTAATAGCATTCAATGAAACATACTGCAACATCAGAATATAAACTAGAAACTTGTTTAACACAATGTGATATGATCCACTGGTGGAATGTCTTATATTTTGTACAAATCAACCCGCTAGTGGGTCGTATACGAAAAAAATATAACACAGTTCACTGGTGGGTCATAACACACAAAACATGATAAAAGAAGAAAAAATGTTCCATATTGATTCCATGAGATTAAAAACCACTTACCCAGAGTTCAATACTTACATAAATAAGGCTTTGGAGGAGAAAACAAAACTAACAATACCAATATTCAACCTTACTAATTCATAACCATTTTACAAAAAAGAAATTATAGATATGTTAAACCTCATTAAAGCCATCAACATATAAACAACTTTGGAAATCTTAGCCTCAAAATAGAAAAAAAGACAAAGTAACCTACAAATTGATTTTTTTTTTTCCTTTTCCTTTTTAGCGGCACAAAAGTCCCTCTTAAATTTTACTTTTCTTCATTACTAATACAATTGGAAGTTATCAAAAACCATTGTCTGATTAGTAGCTTGATTGTCACTTACCTCAATACAATTTACTCCATTTAAAATGTTCTTAAAAAGGCCTAACATGTTAAACACATCTTTAATGGAGAAAAGATGAATGATTATAATGGAAAAATTCTCTAGTTGAATGATATACTTACACTGTAACAATATCCAGTTAATGCTAACCCTTTCTGCACCTAAATTTACCCTCTGCTGTTTGTGATTTCCATACCAGTAAATCAGTGCTACAGTGTAAGTGAAGAATACCACCAGTATAATAAGCTTAAAGAGGTTAACTCTTGACTTTATTTTGAGGATAAAAATAGGTAGCCTATTTAAAACTGCATAATATCATTATTGTTATTAAAGTAATCAATATTTGAATGATATTAATCATGCAGTTTTACCTACAAGTTATTGGGGATGAAGTGTCCCCCCCTCCAGGAATTTAACAGTTAATTATTTTCATTGTAAGCTCACCTCATCTTGGTAAAAGACAATCGAGTTACGTGACAATCATTTCCAATACAACAAAATATTTTACATGATCAAAATCATTTTTAAGGACATGAATTAAAAAATTTTTTTAGAATGTGAGATTTGAATTTATACCAATAAAAATGCCCAGATTTAAATTTTAAAAAGTTGGTAAATATTTAACTGCCAACAAGCCTCTGATTTTATACTTGTTCTGATTTTAAAATGTTACTATTGTGTAATATATATTTCATTAAATTTACAAATTCGTTTGATACATCAAGATTTACATGATTTCACTACAGAATAGGACAACTCCCACAACAAAGAGTCAAATCAAAAGTAGTGTTGTCTACTGAATTGATGACTTTGCCAGAAAGTCCTGGACATAATTGTTGTGCCTAAAATATCAAATCTCACACAGGATTACTTCTATGCTTATTTTCTAAATAATACATTTTTAATATATGATTAGTCAAGAGATCTTCATTTCCCATCATAAATCAGTTGTAAACTTAATGCAAATCATGGGACTTGTACCAGCTGTCATTCAAGATGCCGACAAAAACTGAGAAATACAAAAACATTCCAGAAAGAAATAAAAAAGAAAACTTAATGTTACACAGTAGCCACCAGCTGTGAAGAAGATATCTAAGTGATTTGGGAGATGCCTGTTTTAGTGAGAATATTTGTGCCAAATGCTTTTAAGAAAGAAAAAAAAAGAAAATATCAAGTTTACATCTAATAAAAAGTGAATTTGCAAATGAAAAATCAAGAGTAAATTTACATATAAATTTAATTAGGGTCAAATTTGCACAGAAATTTCTTAAAAGAATCCAAGTTAATTTAAGAAAAATAAAAGTAAGGAATTGTTGCCATTATACTAGACAGGAATACAGCAAATTAGTCATTCAGAAAGTTGTAATATCAAATCTAATAATAATTCATCATCAGAATTTAATGTGAAAACAATTATAAATACTTTGTTTGAAAAGCCAAGATACCAGGTTTTTTTTTTGGGGTTTTTTTCAATTAAAATATCCAAGATACACTACACCAAACTCTGTATTGGGACACTTTAGATAATCTATGCTGATAATCTTTTATAAATATTTCTTTGTTTTATGTATTTTGTCTTGGCTTGCAAATGACATTTTTTTCAAAGTAGTGCTAATGCAAAAAGTTTGGAAATTTCAGTGCTATACACTTAACAGAAATAGTTTTACTAACAACTCAAAAGAAAGCAGTATTCACCATAAAAATTTAAAAGCAATTTTATATTTACACAAAAGTCCATGGGAATACATCTATGAACAAGTATGATATAACTATATTATGTAATACAGATATAACTACAAACTAGATATAACTAGTTGAAATCTACAGAACATTTTCAAAGGTTTCCAAATGAAGATCAAACAACAACACTTATCAGTAATGATTACTACCTCTAATCTATAGTACATTTGCATATAAATTTCATACAATCAATATAACTATTGTGGAACAAGTAATATTTTCCAAGAACAGATACAAAAATATTTTTTCCACTAGCAAATCACTGAGAGCATTTCAATAAATTTTCATCTTCTATAATTACCGACAATGCAGAAAATGAACATCTTAAATTAAAGTATATTTTAAAATATTTTTTAATTACTTCTTGATGTTAATATAGAGTAGCAATAAGTATATCTATTAAATAGGTCAATCCAATATATTATGACCTACATATAAAACCAAATCACTAGAAGTTATCAATCTTCTTTTAGGCTATTTTAATTAATCTTAACTCATTTACCTTTTTCATAAGACTGATCAAACCTTTCCATTGTCCTGATGGTAGCCAAGTTGTCTTCAGTTTAGTCGACTCAGAAAGTCTATGCTTTTCTTTTTTTTTTTTCTTTTTTTTTTAAGCAGAAAAGCCCTAAACATTAACAGCCACATTAGAAAGAATGAGAAGAATCTGTAAAAAGATACATATATTCATGTCAATCTTGTAAAAGTCAGCCCTTGATTTATTTTCACAAAATTATTAATTTATGGACTTTGTTTTTGAATCCAAAGATTTTTAATTTTAACCTTAAATTATTATTATTCAGGTCATCAATATTTTTTCAACTAAAAATTAGACCTTCAAAATTCAACCTATATATATATATATATAGTAGTTTACTGGAAGCATAAGGCAAGACATTACTTTATAATAAACTTAACCAGCATAATAGAAATAGTAACTTCTTTCAAATATAAAGTTTGAATTTATTTAAACTGATTTCCTGTTAAGAATTTGGCAACAATGACATAAAATTTAATGTATTAAAATTATTGCTGTAAAGCTAATAATTAAAAAGAAAAAAGTACTTTTTGGTAATTAAGTAATTCCCCTAACATCTCAAAATTTATAAATACCTTACCTTAAAAAGTATAATTTATTATTATTGAATATACACTTAAAATCAAGATCCCTCTCTTGTAGGAGTAGGAGTGACAGGGAGCTAACTACAAGAATGAATCGGTGGGAGACAAGTGAGAAACCTACCAGAGTCGAACTCTAGTTTCTTAGAGGCCGTTCCTTCACCCAAACCCTCGATATCCACATCACTTTCGGGGGCGTTCAGCGCACTGAGAGTGACCTCCGCTACAAATAAACAAAATTCTGGAGTACAGTATCAAGCAAGGAGATCTGGACCCTCGACAGCACAACTAAGAGCTACAGAAAGGAAGGAACACAACAGATCAGCAGTGGCTCTGATGGTTGCCAGCAACAGTGAGCCTTTTACACACACTTTTTAGATGGCAACGAAACAAATCCACCAAGCCACTTTTAACATACATTACACATGCATACATTTTGCAATCTCAAGTTAAAAGGTTAAAAGCTGATCGAAAATAAAATGTGAAAAAGTGGATAGGTGCTACATGAAAGGAGAAACTTGTTAGTGACTGGGACAGTAAGAGGATAAATGATTTTTAAAAAAAAAAAAGGAAAGGAAGGGTGGGTGGAGTAATTTAAGTTAAAGCAGGAAGTGACCAAACACTCACACTTACAAACCCACTATGTAGCTGGAACATTTCATCCAATGCTATTAACCTTATTTTTTTACCAGTTTATTTAATGACCAACTCCAAAGCAAAGTCTTAGTCTGTATTTTGAAAAAAAAAATGTTCCTGTCAATTATCTCCAACCAAAAATTTTTTAATATTTCATTAGTTAGAGAAATCATTATTTTGTTAGTTTGGTTAGAGAAATCATTGATTCATTAATCACCAATAAGTCCCTTTGTTTTTATACCTAAAAAGTTAGTGATTGCAAAAAGGAAAAAAAAACAGCAAGTTAAAGTAGAACAGAATAATGCATTCTTTAAAAAAAATACTAAATTCTTAAAAAGATAGGCATATCTTTACAAAAACACTGTTAAAATAGAGTTATACGTAAGCACATGGTACAAATGCATCCATTCATTCATTCACACCCCACCCCACTTCTTTTTTGGTTAAAATTTAAATTTTTAAAGCTTTGAGTAAAAATGAACATATTGATTAAATTTTCTTCCATATCTGTAAAATTACCACAAAAGTTAATTTTAAAAATTCAGTCATTAATTTCAGTAAATAGTAATAATCACACTTATATTGGGGGGGGGAGACACCCATTGATAAAAATAATTTTTTTTTTTTTTTTTTTTTTTTTATAAGGAATGGTTCTAATCAATTTTCATAAATTTATATTTATTAAGAATTGTAAAAAAAAATTATCAAATTTTATTATATTTCATAAATTGATTTTTGAAATCTAAGTGTATTTGGTACTAAAATGTTCCAATCAATGTGTTTTAAACAAATTTCAAACTGATTACTTCATTTCTATATAATGTAAAAAAAATTAATTTTTATATAAAATTCCCCCCTATTTTTTTTTTAAAGATATAAATTTATTTCATGAAAATTGTTTAAAGTATTAAAGTGATTGAATAGTTATTTTATCAATGGTGGTCAATTCTTAGACACGTGAATGGCCATATCTAAGAGTTGAATTATGATTAGTTGTCACTCTCAAGTAAGTCATAAAGTGCATAGATTTATCTTAAGCAGGTTAAATGCATGAAAATTTGTCTAGCAATGATCTACACAGTAGGTGTATCTGTGCATTAGTTATTCAAGTGTGCATGTGTAGAAAGGCCACTTCAAAAATTAATTTAAAAAAAAGATAAAAAACATTTATATAATGCAAAATATATTTTTATATTATTCAATGATCATTAGACTGGTACATCACTGCACAGAAGAAGAAATCTCTTAATACAATTACAACATCATTTAAATCAGTACATTCAAAAAAAAAAAAAAAAAAAAAAATTAAATTTCAATGTTATATGAAAAAAAAAACATCACATTCCTGATACTAAATATAGAAGGCTTATTTAGAGAAATTTCTTTAACAATTGACAAATAAAATATATTTTTGATAAAATGCTAACAAAGATTCTCTCAATTTTAAAGATTGGAAAAGAGGCCTACAAGTTCAGGTTAAAAGCACAGTAAGGGTAACCAAAGCCTGGCCTGATTATAAAAACTTTTCTTGTCCACAATGATACTTACATCAGCAAAAATAAGGTCAAAAAAAAAAAAAAAAAAATCTTTTTGGATGTTAAGCTTCAGATTACCCTTATGATACTTTTAACAGTTTTAATAGCTCAGATAAATCCTAGTGAATTAAAAAAAAATAAATAAAACTGAATTTTTTTAAATCATCAATTTTGACTTCTATTTTCTATAGACTTTTAATTATTAGTTATTTTTATCAATCCTAATTTACTTTGTCATCAATCACAATAAAAAACAGCAGATTAGAAATAATAATAAAAGTTAGCTGGTTTTACAGCATGTCAAACCTTGTTATTTAATGCTGAAGTCTTCCCACCCTTACCAAACAAATATATGGTTTCAAATTACTAGTTACAATAATCATTTGTAAACAATTATGGCTTCAAATAACTATTCTTAATACTAATAATTAGCACACAGTTGTATGGTTTCAAGTATTCCTATCTGATACTAATAATTTATACACAATTATATAGTTTCAAGTTATAATTCCTATTTAACAATAATAATTTGTTATTTTCAAGTATCTAATACAAATAATTTTCAAATTGGTCTATTTGACCCATAGATAAAACCCTCTCCAAGTCAAAATGGACCTGAGGGTTATGACAAGAAAAGAGCAACTCCACACTGCCCAGAGCTCCAAAACTACAGTCTCACCAGATGCAGTTTAGTGTTATATGATAATAAAAGAAAATCTCTCAGACTTGAACTCCCACTTCCTTTTGCCTTAAGGGAAAAGTGGTTAAATGCACCAGCTGTTCTACCAACTGAACTTCTATGTTATTAATTGCAGTAGGCACACTTAACATAACAGTCATGGAAAATGGAATTGGCAACCAGAGTTCAAACTCTGGACAAGGCTGTTGCATTTCACTTCCAGCAAATACCCTTAAAAAAAAAAAAAAAAAAACACAACAAAAACAACACATGAATCTATCCCTTTCCTCCTTGCAGCTATGGATAAACAGTAAGGCAGACTGGATTTTTTACTTTTGATTTCACAACCAGTTGAAAAGAGGGAAAACTCTGGATTCAAACCGGTTGTATTTTGCTTTTAAAAAAATTGACTTTGTGTCATATCATACTTGTGGTGGAGAGGTTTGGTAAATACGTACTTTATTAATTTTAATCCATGTTGGTATTCTGTCATAGAATGATAACCCAAGTAAGTTGTAATTAAAGAAAAAATTAAAAAGCAACTAAAAATTAAAAACTGAAAGAAAATATTAGTCAAAATAATAACCAAATTTTTATATGAAGATTTTAACTCTTTTAGTGTCATGCATTTAGCAACAAATTTAATAGCTGGAATGCACTTTTTGATGATGAATTTAAAAAGTTTGCAAATAAAAAAATTTATTGGAGTTTCACAATTAAAATACTCCATTGGCGTCAGTGAGTATATCATACAAGTGTGAAATTTTTTTATTCACTGATACTTCAAAAAATTAGTTTTCCTAAGGTTTTAGAAGTAACAAGTTTTTTGTTTTAATTTTAGGGCCAAGGTATATCAAACAATAGACATTTTGCAAGAACCAATATTTTAAGTAATGTGGACTAAAGTTGCATCTCACCCTCACATATTAAGTACATTTGGGCAACGTGAGTTACTCTCAGCACCAAAAGGTTTTTCAATAGTAAAATGTATTACTGGTGTTAATTAGAACAGCTAATTAGAAAATATATTACTATGTAAATTAAAATACCTAATTAGAAAATTCACATTAAAAGGAGATAAATTTCAGGACAGCAAATTATTGTTCTTTGCTTCAACCTTTTAAACATTTAGCCCCTTGGCCTTCAGATACTCTGTGTACTTGAACTTTTGAAGGGAAAAATTCAAATTTCACATCACCTTTCCACCTCTATTCATATCAGAAAGAAAATAATAAACATATCTGGCAGATCTAATTAATGTCTATTCATTTTCTGGCATTTGTGAGATAGCAGGAGGGTATACCAGTTGTATTGTCTGTCATTATGTAAATGAGTCTAGATCAAGATCTTTTCAGCTTTTGAATTATCAATATCAGATTCTTGATAATTGTCTTCTATGAGCTTACCTAATAGATAATACTGATCAAAAAGTCTTAATCACCATTTTTACAGCACCCACAACACTTATCAGACAATAAATAAAATAGATCTATTAAACTTTTCCAAACAAGAGCTACAAGCATTTTGGTGATTTGATCAATTATAAAGTACACACAAAAAAAAGAGCACAAAACACATTCAACTTTCACATCAGAGTGCAGATATGAAAGCTATCCCATCATTCGATTAAAAGAAAGGCTGAATGGTCACTATATTAAATCTCTTATTAATATCTAATATGGTCTCCCTTTGCTCAAAGTATCAGGCTTATGGTGTACAGCATAATCATCAAAACATGCCAACAACATAGATTCTCTAGACTCTCCCTACTGGCCATCACTCTTGGTAAGTCCTCTGGAGGGAATCCTGTGTCTGCAGAGTTGATAGTCAGCCAACAATGGTGTGTCCATGTGTAGAAGTAGATATGATAACAGGTCTACAAGGAAAATTCTGAATTTAAACAAGTTATACATTGCTTAAAAACTGACCTTGTGTTGAACCCTGTCCATGGTGAAAGTGTTGGATAAATACGTATGTCTGGGTGGTGTAATTGATTATCACAGAAAATTTAAATTCTAGCTTAAACTGTTTTCATTTTGTACTAATGCCTTTGAGAAAGGCATGAATTGATCTCTTGTTCCCAAGCTATGGGTAAAATAGAAGGGCTTACTGGGTTCTTTAGCTTTGGTAAAACAATCTAAGAGGAAGATAACTCTGAATTCAAATCACGGCTAACCTATTAGAAAGGCAACATGGGAGAGTAAGGCTCATTACTCCCCATGTCTTACAAACTTTTGGGAACACTAGAGTTTTCCAGTGGACAAAAAAAAAAAAAAAAAGAAAAATGTGATGAATGTATGCAACTTCACATAGAACAGAGATGAATGATGCTAACGAGTAACTGAAAGCATTTTTAATGAAATTTTTTAGATTATGGAAGCAAAAAGTATGATTCCAAATAAAGCTGCATCAATATATACTAATTTTTATATACAGTCAGCATCGGAAAATGATGTTGATTTTTTATATGTCCTATCCCATGACAAGCCATTGGTGTGTCGCCTGCAGGCCATCCAAGCATTTTTCTAGGTAATCAGAGAAGCCCTGACCAATAAGCTGGGCAACAGTGAAAAATCCTCATTTATGAGATTGAACAGTCACAGACAATGAGGCTCTCAAATGTGGCTGGGGACCACCTTCTAAGAACAATCCCCTTAGAAAATTCACGCATGAATACACTCAACATCAATTCAACATGTGGAGCCAGCTTAACCCACATTAGGTTTGGTTTGGTTTCTTTGTTTAATGGCATATCAACCTTTGCAGGTTATTTAATGCCAAAGCCATTCTCTTAGAAGAACAGTAGTGGTACTATTTAACCCATAGCTGGGAGGATAAGGGGGTTCATACCTTTCCCAAGGGTATTTGTCCGAAAGTGAACGTAATAGCGTGACTAGAGTACGAACTCGCATACTACGATTCCGCAGTCCATTGCTTTAACCATTACACCACGAGGACACCCCCTTAACCCACATTAAGTGAATGCTCTCTCTCTCACACACACAATACCATACTGTTAGAAATAAATGAAGAGGTTGAAAAGGTTTCTTAACCTAATTTAATAAGAGGGAAAACTTCAAATGTGTATTGACATCCCTCTAAAGTAAAAAACAAAGCTTTGTAGTCCTAATCAGCTAAAAGGTAAACAAATGGAAAATTTATGAACCAATCAAAAAACAGATTGAATACGAGAAGAAATTGTTAACTGAAAGCAATATTTCAAAATAAGCAAAGTATCAAAAGAAGCTATTTTATTCTTACAATATCTGATAAGAACTAATTTCAACATTATTACAATAGCCATCAATAAAACTATAAACAATATCAATAAAAGTTCACATTTAAGAAGGCACTAATTAGAATTTACTTGTATCACAAAAACAGATCTTAAAATTGTTATGTTGTAATTTATCAATGTAGAATGTTCTGATGAAATCTAAAATTTAAACTCTCTCTCTCTCTCTCTCTCTCTCTCTCTCTCTCTCTCTCTCTCTCTCTCTCTCTCTCTCTCACACACACACACAGTTGCATTTAAGGTCCCATTTTGAGTGTAGCCTCCATGATCACCTAAAAAATTTTTTCACTGCTGCCAACTGATGAAGCTTGTCTCCTCCTTCTCCTCCACCACCACTATTATTATGCATAAAAAAATAATTGTAGCTTTTCTCAATGCAATAATTTCTGGCATTAGTCTATTTTTTTTTTAAATAACTTCATTTAATAAAATTACCTGATTCCAGAATAGACCAAGAGAGTATCATATACAACAATAAAAAGATGTGGTCCCCAAAATTGATAGGATGACTCTACTCTCAAAAATGGGAGATGTGCATAGCATAATGGTTATCATCATAGAAAATGGAATCAACAACCAGAGTTCAAATTCTGGATGAGATTTTTTGCTTTTCACTTCATGATAATGCCCATGAGAAAGGCATGAACCAATTTGTTCTTCCTTCAGCCGTGAGTAAATTATAGGGAAGAACTGGTCTCTTTAACCTTGGTACAGCAACCAGTCTAGGAGAAGGAAAACTTTAAAATTGATCTTTTTGCCCCACCCTGTCAGTGGCAGAGGAGCTGGATAAATACATACTTTCAAAAATGAGACAGGCTCAAGTGCAGTAGCGAACAGGAAAGGATGATAAATGGAGAGACTACAGGAAAATCAATATCAAAACAGGACCATAAACTTTGATTGTACACACACACACACACACAAAATAAACTTATACAGGATTTACACTAAAAACAATCATGTATAAATCATTGGTTACTTTCCAACTGCAACATCCAAAAGTGCCAGTACACACAACTGATGCATACAATCTCAATAAAAGCTGTACATGGAGATGAAAATATGCACACAAATACACAATAAATTTAAAAAAAAAAGACAGAAACCCATTACAAAAGCATATACAATTTACAATTTTTTGATAATCCTTGCACCAAAATTGTGCACATAATCTATTTCCTTCAAAACTTACCAGGACTTCAAACTTGAGTGCCAAATTATTTTCATAGATTTTAAAAATCACTAAAATAAGCACAATACGGAAAGGGAAATTATTATCAAATGAAGAAGCCAAAATCGATATGCGTGTCTAATAGGGAATGAGGCGTGGTTAAACAGCCAACACAGACAGAAGACAAAAACAATGAAGAAGAAAAAAAAAAAAAAAAAAAAAAAAAAAGAGTGAGATGAAAAACTCACCCATTCTCAGGACAGAAGAGGCCCAGGATGAGCGAGTGAGTGAAGGAGAGAGTGAGAAAGGGAGAGCAGATTTAAAATTAGAAGAAACAAATGAATAATCTTTTACTTCTTAAATAGTACCAAGATTAATTCCAAATTCAATTGGTACTTTTAGGATGCATCTGCTTGGCAGTGGTTGACTTCAAAAGTCATTTTTCCCCCTACACCCAGCATTTTTACAAAAAAAAATAAATAAATAAGGGAGGAGGGACATGCTCACTACAAATAATGCCTTGACTTTCTATTTCAAGTCTACCATCCAGCATCTTAACATTTTGATTTGCTCAGTTATAATTCAAATCACAAATTGAATTTATGTTTCATTTCTGGGTTCAGAAATATTGACCAAAAAGATATGAATACAAGATGGACACACACACATACACACATTGAAAAACTGAACCATTTTTTTTTATCATTGCCACAAATTTTAATGAAATTTCAATGGCTAAGGCACACACAAGAAGTGATTATTTTCTTTGATTATTTGTCAAAGATTCCTTAGTTGTAGCAAAAAGACAATTTTCAAAGGACAAAATTCTCAGAAATACCAAGAGGAAATTTCTAAGTATTTTCTTTTCCTCAATTTGATATCCTAATTTGTGATAGTCATTAGCTAATGACTTCTCACTACACAGGGAAAATCATCACTTCCTATGTGCATCATTAAAATTTATGGCAATAATGAAAACTGGTAAAGTTTTTTCACAGTTTCGTTTTCGTCCAATACTGTCAATAACAAAGATGCATTTTCATCCTAAACTGTGACAGAAAACAACCAAGTTTGTATTTGTTTTATTTTTCTTTAGTTTGATTTGCTGATTTATATATATTTTTTAAAGATTTAACAAGACTATTTTAGTAAATTGATAGACAGCTTGATTTTAATGACATGTTAAACCATCTAGAGTTATCTTTTGCCTGAGGTTAGGGAATTGCATTCATTCTATGGTCATTTTAGATTTTTGTGTAGTTGTTTCTTAAAAAAGTTATTTTTCACAAATGGTCCTATCAAATAAAATAATTTTTAAACAGATCTATTTGACTCACAAATGAAACCCTAAATGGTACAACCACTTCAGATCAGAGTGGACTTAGGAATAATAGCAATGAAGGGGTACTCCACACTTTCCAGATCTCCAGAACTGAAGCCTCATCATGAGATCCAGTTTAGTGCCAGACCCAGGACACTATTTTAGCTTGGAATAATAACAATAACACCTTTCAGGAACTCAATAGGTTCCACCAGCCCATATATAGGACATTTACAAAAACTGCTATATTTACTTTATAGATCCTGCCAATATCCCATAAATGCAATGGAACTTTTTACATAGGATAAATATTTGAACATATTTATCTAACCTTTCCACTTAGGGCAGGATGTGTAAAGTTGGTTTTAACCCGGTTTTTCTTTTTGTAGATTGGTTGCCATACCAAGGCTAAAGAACTTAATTTGCTCGACTATTTACTCATACCTGGGGATGGGGAGAACATCTGAATTTATGCCTTTCAGAAAGACATTAGCGCAAAGTAAAATACAACTAGCCTTGTCTAGGTTTTGAAATTTGGTCACCAATTCCATTTCTTAGTGCTGAACATGCCTTCATAAATATTGTACCAATCTTAAATTGTGTGTACATTATTTTTCAAAGACACCTATGCTAATTATTAAAAGTTAAAACTTTTCCACTCTAATAATTTCAATAAGAACTCTGTTAAATATCTAAGAGTTCCATCAAAGAGAATAATTAGAACATCTAGCTTAATATGGGCAAGCAAAACATTGTTAGTGAGAATTGAACTCATTGAGTACCCTATACTTCCGACTTTGTACCAAATTAAATTCAGCTGAATAAAAGACTAGCCTAATATGTACTGATAGCTTAAGATTTAATATTAATACTAGAGAATGTTATTTATCTACCTCTCCACAAGGGCAGAGTCAATGCAAGGTCAAATTTAGTGTATAAACTTACCCAACCTCTTCACAACATGCAAGATGCAACACAAGGACAATTTTTAAGCAGAATACAACTGGTTTGAATTCAGAGTTTTCTTTCTCTAAGGATGGATGTTACACCAAGGTTTAGCTGGGAGGAGAATAGTTGGGCTCATACCATTCCCAAGGGTATCAGTGCTATAAAGAAATGCAAACAGCCTTGTTCTGGATTTAAACTCTGAGCACCTCAAATTTAATGTAGGAGCCCTCTCATAATTATGTGTAGGTAGACCCTACAATTGTCTAGTCCCGTTGGTATTTCTCCTTTGGGGGTACCCCAGGCTTTAAGGATTAACCATGGAACTGAACATTTGATGGTTAGATTATTTGGTTTAATGAGATATCAACTCTTGATGGCTATTTAATAACAAATCCTATTTATACACACACAAATTTATATAAATTCATAAGGGAATAGTCAGGAGGTAACTTTATTTTCTAACGAGTTAAAACTCATTTGTTTCCACGCAGTTAATTGGTTTCAAGCACTGCTATTAAACATAAGTAATTCTACTTATCAAGAATTCCTATCAAACTTAATATCAATCATTTGTTTGCATACAGTTAAAGGATTTCAAGTATTACTAACACTTATAATTCTATTTAGTATCAATCATTTGTTTGTGAGATACTGCTGTATGGATGCACTACATGGACACTAACTAAACATATGAAGGAAAAGCTTGATGGCAATTACACAAGAATACTGCGAGTTGTATTGAACAAGTCCTGGAGGCAACACCCAACAAAACAGCAGCTGTACGGCCACCTACCACCCATCACGAAAACTATTGAAGTTAGACGAACCAGACATGTAGGACACTGCTGGAGAAGTAAGGACAAACTCAGAAGCGATATACTCCTGTGGACCCCTTCACATCGACAAGCAAACGACCAGCTAGAATCTATATACAACAGCTCTGTGCTAATACAGGATATAGTCTGGAAGACCTCCCGAGAGCGATGGACAATAGAGACAGGTGGCGAGAGAAGGTCAGGGAGATCTGTGCTGGCAGCACACCATCATGATGATGATGATTTGTTTGTACACAGTTTAATGGTCTCAAGTATTGCTATCTAACACTAATAATTCTATTGAATATTAATCATTTGCTTTCACAGATGGTTTCAAGTATTGCTATCTAACACTAAAATTCTATTTAATAGCAGCAATCATTTGTTTACACACAGTTTACTTGGTTTCAAATATCGCTATCTCAGAGTAAATGACTCTCAGCCACTGCATCCTAATACCTTTAAAATAAAACAGGGTTGGATACTTGTTTATCACAAGAGCAATTTGAAGAATATGGTCGAGACAATTAAATAGGTGTTAGGGTTTAACATGACCAGCTGACTGATCAGATCAGGCCACTCCAACCACCCATCTAGCTCAGTCAGTGCTTAAGTAGAGTATTGCAAGTAACATTGGTGTCAGGCCACAGACTGCTCAGCCACCAGAATCCTGTCCTCAAGCATTACAGCCTTCTTGGTGGGAGGAGGGGGGTCTTATCCCTTTGGCAAAGTGCAGTTGGCATATTCTACAACCCCAGCCAACAGAACAGTGAACTTTTTCATCTCTTTGCCACTAGAGCAGGAAGCAGTATGAGAAAACAATAATATATCAAAGCTAATAATATGAAAGAGAGGTGTTAGACATTAAATATTTAAATGGTTTTTGGTAAATCAACACATAAGTGTAATTACTGCTGCAAGATTTGTCTCTTTTTTATCAATAAAACCTAGAAGTGACTGATCATCTTTTTCCAAAAAAATGTGATAACATCAGATAACCAGTTCTATTGATGTATCACCATCATCATCATGTGAGTCTACATTAGTACCTGAGATCCATGATCCATACTGTACCTCCCCAATGTACTAAAACATATATACAATTTAAGAAAAATTCTAAAAAAATTTTTTTTAAATATTGTCATAATAATTATAATAATAAATAAATAAAATCTGTGTCCTATTATGACAAGAACAAAGTAAATATCCCATAATGCAATGTTTTTAAAAATTCAATGAAAATATGAATAATCAATTCTACCATATGCATTCTACAATTAAACAGACTAAAGTTATCCAAGATGAATTTCAGATATCTTTATTCATATGACTGAACTTCTCTCCAGAAATAAATAAGTGAAAAATATAGCACCTGTTAACCCTTTAGCAAACAGAGCAAGATCTTTGCCACTAATGGTACACTGGCAAAGCAACAATTTTGTAATTTTTACATAGCTTAATGTAAAACATCTTCCTATTGGCTACTGATAGACCAATTCAATGTTAATGTCTAGAAACATTGCTAGGAGGCCCCACTGCAGTGTAGGATTCTACAAAGGTTGTTTTGTAAAGTATCAAAATTAAAAGTGAGTGCTTTATTGGTTTCATGCTATTGTACTATGACATAAAATTACTGATCAAATTTTATATTGTTCGTTTTTTTAAATATATGATTAATTGACATGTTTGAACATACCCTCTAGTCCAAGTTTTTAGACCATATTTTTCTGATGCAGGTATCATTGGGGAATGAGAAAAGTTTTAGTAAACTTGTCAAAGATAGGTATGTTTACTGAAACATTTTCATTCCCCAATGATACCGTCATCGGAAAAATTCTGGCTTCAGGTTACCTTAGCCACACTTTTAATCAGGACTACCCTAACTTGCAAATTTTCTGAAAATAATTCACCCACTCTACAAGGATTAAAAAAATAATCTGCCAGCAAAAGGATTCAATAGTTATGTTATAGTGATTTTGAAAAAGAAAGAAAAAAACTGCATACTTCTTTTACTTATTCTTTTTAAATCTTAAAAGAAGCAGCTAAGTCAGTTGAAAATGCGCAAGATTTGAAATTTTTTAAAAATTACGGTGGTGTAGAAATTACGTTTGGGTCCAAAGTAATTTAGAATAAAATCTTTTTTTACCCGAAGATCTTTGTTTCTTTGGCTGTGGTTGTTCTGTGGGTGTGTGCTTCTGAGTGGTGACAGCTTTCTTTGGCGTAGTATCTGTGGGTGGTTGTAGTCCAGCATCTTCATATGCTTTTCTTTTAATTTGGGCTTTGATTTGTGACCTGCCATTAAACACAAATACTGCATACATATTTCAATATCAAGGTATACAAATATGTTATGCATTTAAAAATAAACTAAATTCAAATAAAACACACAAACTCTATAAAATTTATCTGGTTGGCTTGTTTTATGACATATCAAACTTTCTTAGATTATTTTATACCAAATTCAGTTTTCATAAGTTTACAAAAATTAAAAATATAGATTAATACAATTGTAAATAGAGATAAAAATATAAAACAATCATTTCAAACTTGGTTGGAATATCAATATATCAGTTTACAATTGTTTTAAACAGTAGAAATATAATCAAAGTTAAAAAATATATTCTCCAGGTATCTAACAATATTTATGTAGATAATTATATGTATATATATGTTTAGTTGCCTGACTGTAGTCTAGGGCAACCTGAAAGCTCCCTTTTCAATAGCTAGTACACCAAGGTGTAGGAGAGAGTGCTACTCCTTTCCTTGGATTGCTCCACTTACCTTTGATCCATATCTTATAATGCTGAGTGTTAAGCAAGAAAGCATCAAGTACCATTTTTCAGTCTTTGGTATGACTCAACCTGGGATTGAACCCCAGTCTCCCAGACCATTGGCAAACACTCTACCCACTATCCAATATACATAAAAATGCTTCTTCTGGGTAGAATATAAACTTTTATAATTATGAATGCAGATACATCCCCCCACACACACACACACACACCAGGAAAGACATGATATTATTGGTGTTTACAGAGGGAAAAAATTTATCTATTTATCTACTTAGTTAAATTTGCATATAAATTTCATACACAAAATATAACAACTATTTTGGGATGAATAATAATTTATTAAAGTTTATTTTATATTTCTAATCTCAGATTCTAATCAAAAGTGTAAAATGAAAGAATATAAAATTAGAATTAAAATTGTAAAAAAGAGTTTTTTTATGCTTGTTTTTTTTTTTCATATTTTTCATGAGATTTTTTTTTTTTTTTTTTTTTGGCTTATAAAAAAAATTTAACCTTTATATTGGAATGTTCATCTTTCTTGATTATAAAAGCTTTAAAAGTATTTATTCAAAAATGAAATTATCATAAAATGAAAACAAAATAGCTAAAATGAATTATATCAGATGATTATAGATTTTCCATTAGGTCATGGATCCTCAAAGACACACATATAAACTTCCGCATAACACTCTAATGGATTCTTAAACACCTTGTTGAAAATTTCACTGTTCAATAAAGACAAGGGATGAGAGAAATAGAGTTCTGTGTTAAACAAAGAAAGGAACCAAAAACAATTCCATGTCAGAAAAAAAAATGTGAAACAGGACATATTACAAACATTACAAAAATAACTTGAATTTACAAATGTTGCAATTAATATTTATTTTAAATTGTTGTTTGATACTGTTTTTTGCTTTGTGTTGCTAGAAAAAGAATCTTTCTTTAAGGAAGGTTGAATATTATACCAACTGATTTGATTTGTTTTCTTTGCTTTGATAGTATATCAACCATTGTGAGTTATTTAATGCCAAAGTCATCCTTGTACTAGGACATAGCTGGAGGGATAAGAGGTTTCATACCTTTCCCAAAGGTATTAATCTGAAAGTGAACATAACAGCACAACTGGAGATTAAACTTTAGCCATTATACCTGAGGAAGGCCAGAAAATGTAGACAACAAAACCAAGGAAGATTGATTAATTTTAACAGTAAGTCAACCCATCTATGGTTATATTATACCTAGAGGTTAGGGAATTGTGGCAAGAGAAATCATGCAAGCGGCAGCTCAATGCATGCACAAATATGTCTGGCATGTAAAATGAGATCAGGGAGAGAGAAACAGGCGATTGGGTAGATCGAACTCACATCCTCCCAATTGTGAATCGTGTTTGACGTCAGGACTACCTACATGCTGGCGCGCATGTAAATTACCACATTGTGCGATTGGCCCGGATGTGGCATTTTGGTATGATAATATAAGTCCTGCCTGAATGCATCGGGCAGAGAGGCCTTTTGAGTCTTGGTGATATACGACAAGAGATGAGCTTGGGTGTAGGACTGCTAGAAGATTGTTTCAGGCAAAAAGAAATATTTTCAGTGTAGAAATTCAGCTGTCCACCTTCTTTTAAGGAGAAGACGACACAGCAACAGCACTTGAAATTGATTCCACGTCTTCAGTTACAAGAGACTCTTTTCTTTCTGTTGCTGAGGAGGCATACCATCCACCCCCTCTTCTTTCAGGAATCATGTTCATTGTATGTTCATATTTACATTTTTTGCCTAATTGTTTCTTACGAGGTTGTTTTTTCTGCACATCATTATATGATACCAAGCATTCCTATCTAACAGATCTATTTGACCCCTAACAAGTACTACCATTCTTGGTTAGAGTGGACCTGGGAGTAATGGCAATGAAGGAGTACTCCACACACTACAGATCTCTAAAACAGAAGCCTCATCATCAGATGTAGATTAGTGTCATACTCAGGACACCACTTTTTGGAGGAGGAGTCTTACCCCTCACAGCAGGGCATATAGTCAACATATACTAAACCCCACTAATAGGGCACTGTGTTACTAGAGAAAGAGTCTCTTTCCTTATTGTTAGAGAGTGGCTGGAAAACACCAGAGAATGGACTGGTTTGAGGATTATTTAGAGCTGTGCTGTCAGTTTGTCTTTCCGACAACAAACTAAGGTTGCTTACATTTGTTGATAAACTGTATTTCACTCTGTAAACAAATATCTCTTACTTTACAAGTGTATCAACTCTTACTACCCACAACACAACACTTATTTATGATGTGTGAATATCATGCAGACAAAGACCAGAGAATGTGAAAAACAAAAAGTTCAGTTGGTTGAATAATTCTCTAAATGTTAAATGACCCTTCTCAAAATTGTAGACAGTAGACTCTAAAGAAATTTTACAACAAAATGCAATATCCTCACAGTCTAAACATAAATATGAACACCACATTAATAATATTAATAAATGATAAGTGTTGCATGTTGAATTCACCTAAATACAGTATCAGTTGGACATATACATTTCATAATGATTTTTTCCAATAGGATATGAGCATAAACACCTTAAGCAGACATAGAAGTGATGACAAAATGTTGGCTGGCCTTAACCCACTTTCACTGAAAACAGATATAACTTCTGGTTCTCAGTCTTCATATTAACATCATACATAATGCTTATATAATCCTAACATAAGGTTACAACTATTCGAGGATTGACAATGATAATTGTTTATAACCAAACTGATTAAATTGAATATAGTCGGTTCTGGCTTGGAACAGTCATTTGAATACTAGTCAGACACATTTTATAAGAATCTTAAATATCTCCTTCCAATAGAATATGGGCTTAAACACTCTGGGTAAACCAAACAGAAGAGATGACAAAAGGTTGGGTGGACTTAATGCATTTCACCAAAAACAGACAAACATACTTCTGATGTCATTTCTCGACAGTCCTATGAACTATGATTAATATCTGTTCAGAGTATATTTTAGTCAAAATGAGCGGGTGTATTATGATTAGGATGAAAAAACTTATCTACACATTCTATCACATTCCTTATCAAGAACAATTACCAATGGATCAGATTTCAATTTATTACCAAAATTTTAAAGTTTACATATTTTTTAAATCTTATAGTACATTTACTACTAATGTTTACTCAGTATATTGTATTCAAGACTTAATGCCCTATAACATCTGTAAAATGCTTTCATTTATACTTTTATCATTAAACTGAAGTTTGGCCATTATTGCTTCTATTGTGTAGATGAAATTAGAAAAAATTACTTCTGTTCTCATTACATTGGCATATAATTTCCATACACAAAATATAACAACTATTTTGGGACGAATTATAATTTTTATAACTCATTTTACATTTCTAATCTCAAATTCTATCAAAAACATAAAATCAAAGAATATAAAATCAAAATTGAATTTGTAAAAAGGCACTTTTATGTTGTTTTTTCTTTTTCATGGGACGTTTTGACTCAGCCAATAAAAACTGATAAACTATATATATAAAACTAAATAGACAAAAAATTCATAAGATAAATAGTAAAAATGATAAATTTATTGAAAGTAACTGCAAAATAATTTTCAAATTTTGGAAATAATTTTCAAATTTTGGAAATAATTTTATGAAATCTGAACAAAAAAAACAACAAGCCAAATCATAAAATATTTTATTAGAACAGTAGCATGTTGCATATCATGAGTCACACACATAACAATGCTAAAGATAAAGTAATATCACAAGCACAACATCTTGGGTAGAAGTTAGTCACAATTACAATACCTATGGTAGAGATTAGTCACACTCACAACACCTGATATAGTCATAAGAAAGAGGTTAGTCACATCACAACTGAGGAAGGGATGTGTCATGACCAAAGGAAGAGGTTAATCATAGTCACAATGCCAAAGGGAGAAGTTAGTTATAATGCCCAAGATAGAGGTTATTCAATCACAATGCTTGATGTAGAGGTTATCCATAAGCCAAATACCAAAAGGTACACATTACTACAGCTGAGTAAAGGTAGATGTTACCACAGCTGAGTATATAGTCATGAGCATAGTTTGTAAAGTAGAGGTTAGTCATAAGCACTATGCCTAAGGTAGAGTTTCGTTACAAAGCAATCAAGTTTAACAGAGATGTTTTTAAATTATAACAAAATATAACTGAGTTTCATTTTAAGAAAAATACAAGCTAATAGGGGGGAAAAAAAGCAATGGCTTACATTGTTCTGTTTTTTATGACATCACTGATTTTGTTCAAATCTTCACCAAATCGTTTCACAGAAGCTCTGAGCAATTCTATCTCCTGTTCTGTCCATTTCCCACTAGAAAAACAGAATATAAGTTGGAGTAATATAGTAATAATACAATGTGCTACACTCACATACCTGATATTATGCATACTTTTTCTCGTCAATAAAGAATATATCTACCTTGTTTCTTTTGGGGTTTTTTGCAGCTGTTATCTAACTTAACTGTAAAGCAGAAAATTTGGATCATCAATTTGTTTTAACAGTGAAAGTAAGGTTAGAATTGCAATTTAATAAAAAAAATGTTTATCACATTAATGATCCTTCAAATTTGACGTAAAATAAACTGATAATACTTGTACAAAAACAATAGTCAAGATATACCTAAAATATTTGCAAAAGTTTTTAATTTAAATTTGTTGCAGTAATAACTAGGAAAAAAAAAATGAACATATTTTTGTGCCGAGTAACAGTTACTAAACTAGACTACCAAGCTATTATTTATAAGTTCATTTCTCACTAGGTGCTTCAGACTTTTGACCTTGTACAACAACTAAGCTAAGTTTAATAAATAAGAACCTAATGCATTTGCATAAAAACATACCAATTTCCAATCCTTTTTGTTACCTGATTATACAAGAAAAATCAATTTTCTAATAAGTTGTCTGGAGATCATGAGATCTTAGCTCCATGTTTACAATATCTAGTAAGAAGTTTTTTGGTTTTTTTAATCTAAACTAGCAAATTATTAAACCTTTTTATAGGAAGATAATTTTTTTTAATGCTTATAGAATGGCTGAATTATTTTCTATACATTAACATTGAATTGGTCCACAAGCAGCCAATAGGAAAATGCCTTACATTGAGCTATGCCTGTGTACCGTTGATGACAAAAATGACACTGCCTGCAAATAGGTGATGTGCCTGACAAAATCTAGAAAGTCATATATTTTCAAATAATCAGAATTGTCAATAATAAGTTAACCTGAATGGTAACAACTTGTTAGAATTTGAAGACCTTACAACTATAGAGTAAATAAACATACTGTAAGAACAAATAAGTAAAACATTCTTCAAACTCAGCTGACCCAACAAAAGTAGATTTTATATAATCTATATCTTTTACATGAATGGATTATAGTTTTGATGCATATCATGATACAGGCATGTCTTACCAAAACAGCTTAAGCGTTATTGGTCCATAAATCTTCAAAAGATTCTAATCACTAAAAATTGAATCTTTATTTTCAACAGAGTATTCAAATTAGAGTTTCACCCAACTCATCATTATAATAAAACAATTTCAATATTATTTTAAGCACCAGCCAGATTTACATATTTGCATGTGTGTGTATATATATATATATTTTTCCCCCCACTAAAGAAAAATAGACCACTGCATCAGAACTGTTAATAGTGATCATACAAATGCCATGTGTTCTTGTTTTTTTTTAATTTTCTCAACTCAACAACAGACATTCACAGATTTATCAAATTTATAAACTTGGACTTACTGCAGATCTCATGTTTTTATAACCAATTTGGTTCCTGAATGTAGATAGAATATTATATATATATATATATATATAATCCAAGGAAAATAGTAAAAGATTAAATTGTTACTAGAAATGAGTTGATAATTAAATGTAGGCATAGAAATAAATTCTTAGTATAATTTAACTATATATTAATTAGATTAAATATATTTAACTTTACCATTAATTAGGTGATTTACATTTTAATTCTAAATATCAAAAAATTGATTAAATAATAAAATAATTTAAAGATATATTTTTTCTAATAAAGAATATATTCATTTTTAAAAAGATAGAGTATAAATATACTTTCTTTTTTTTAAAAAAAAAAAAAAAAGGATCATATATAATATATATTTGATAAAAAATTCAAACTTAATACTATAGCTCTAAATGTTAGAAGGAACTATTCCATGTACTACACCATTTTACTATTTGTAAATAAATATTTAACAACTAGATTAAATAAATCTATATTTGAAACTGCTATTTAATTTAATAATTATATCAAAAGTTAGGAATTATTAGATAAATTAATACAATATCTATCACAATATTAATCTTTTATTTATTACAGTTAACTTAACAATCGATATGTTAATTCTTCCTAACATAAATAACAAGGAATTTTTTATGTTTCATGATAAGAAATAGTCTTTTTGTAAATTAATATTACCATTGATTTATTCATTTTTAAACTACATGAATTATATTATTTAATCTTTATAATACACAATAATTTCAACAAAATTAGGGATTCATGTTTTATTCATAATTTTAATCGAGTCTCAAGCCACTATTAATTTTTTCAGTATTCACCATTTTTTTTTAAATTCAGTAATATTCTAAATTAGGGGTAAGAAGTTTTTTAAAAAAAAGAGGAATGAATAAACCTTATATTTGATAATATATAATGATATTTCCACCATAATTTTTTTTTTTAAATTAAAAAAATTGAAAGGATTAAAAAAGTTTGTTTTTTTAATTCTCTTCTTGCCATTCAAATATGCAACTATTACTTTCTCCATCTGAAAAGGGTCACCATAGACCCAAAATAAATTTATAATGAAACCACAAAATTGAATTTTTTCTTTCAATTTAAAAAAAAAAAAAAAAAAAAATTATTTATAGATAGATATATATATATATATATATATATATATATATATATATATATATATATATATATAGTGAAATGTCAGTATTATTTTCATTTTTGCATAATTTAGACTAAAGTTTACCCATCATAATATATACATGAAATGAACACTAATGAGGGACTAAATTAATATTTTTGTATAGGTCGACTTTTGATTTATAGTCACAAAACCACTGATCTATAAGATTAAATTTTGAATCTAAGGGCTATTCCTAACCTTTCCTATGTTTGAATTTCAACCTTAGAACATTATTACTCCTGTATAGGTCAATGGTAGTTGGTTGATTGTTTCGTGTTATGGCATATCAACCCTTTTTGGGTCATTTAACACCAAATTAAGTTATTTTGATAAGTTTCAAACAATTCGGTTTGGTGTAAGTATAATTTTTTGTCTACAAAGTTAAATGTTAAAACAGTTCTATTTCAAACAATTCAGTTTAGCATAAGCACATAGTTTAGTTCTATTTGACCCATAGATAGGACCCTATTAGATTGCTACCAATCCGGACCAGAGTGAACCTGGAAGCAATGGCAGTAAAAGGGTACTCTGCATTCCCCAAAGCTCCAGCATTACTGGAGACTCACCATCAGATTGTTTAGTATCATAACCAGGACACTCGTTGGGGAAGTAAAACCCCTCTGCAGAGATGCAGTCAGTGTATTCTACAGCCCCAGCTGACTGGGCCAGGGTCAATGGTAATTTTTTTGCCTAAAAACTTGGCCTATACACAAGTATATACTGTATTTCCCCATCAAAATATCATCTCTACTGTTTATAGAGTTATCTCCCTTCTTCATGGCATGTTCAGGTTGTACTTAAAGGATAATTGATTACAAGTTTATAATTTTTAAAAAAATGATATAATCACTGACCTGGTTGGACTGGGTTCAGCTGTAGGATGTAAAGACATGGTCAGTTCTCCCAGCTTGCTGAATGCTTGACCAGCAGCTGTAAAAATCTCTCCTACCTTGAAAAGAAAATTAAAGATTTTTAAAATATATAAGAATAAAACAATAAATAGTTAATAAAGTAACTTTAAAATAGATAAATAAATTAGACTCCACCATTGACAGTCAAGTAGGTATGCCTTCACTATAGAACACACTTATACAATACAATAAAGAATTATTCCTTACCATAGTGCAATGACTACCATATCAGTTCCACTGACTATTAATATTAGAGTGAATGGGTACTCCATACTTGTAGCCTATGCTAAACTTAGAAACAAAATATTAAAGAGATTGATTGTTTATGTAATCTGTGGAATTATAAGTGGGTGGTGAATAAAACAATTGGGATTGTGTCAACTACATTTGAACTAAATAGACATAGACAAAGTTTTGGGAATTCTTATCATTGCCCACTGACTTTACCATGACTTCATAGCAACCCATTTTCTTTACTAAAACGCTAATTTTTTTTTAGATTAAGATAATCATATTTGATGGCATATAAGGTGCACATTTCTTTTACTAAAAATATCTTTTAAAATTCCCCTGCATCTTATGTGCCATATGTAGGTTTAAAATTCACGATAGTCTGCCAAAATTGGCTACCTAGCAACCTCTATTAGCTTAGGCTTTAGAGTAACTTTCATATACCTATTGTCATTATTTAAAAGGCAGATTAACAATATTATCATTGATAATATTGATTATATTAATTTCATCACGTTTGATATAAATAATTTGTTTTTTTCTCGATTTGCCCTGCTCAAATTGGGGTGCATCTTATATGCTGTCAAATACGGTATATACAAAATTTGGAATTATTTCACTTTATGACTGTTTCATTCCTATTTTTCTCTAAATCTTACTATAGAAATGAACATTCTATTGTGTCAACAATAGTAACAAGTTTTCTTGAATGTGAATTATATTACATTTTCTTGTTCTTATTCTTCTTAAAATACAATATTCAACAAACAAATCCCATAGTTTACTCATGTTTTAGCTTAAAAAACAAACAAAAAAAAAAACAAACAAAAAAAAAAAACACCTGTCTTCATCATAAAAGTATCAGATGTGTGCAAAACTGTCCAGCATTCGGAAGAAAACGTTTTCTACTTAAAATTTCAATCTTGAATTAAACAAAACAAAACAAAACAAAAAAAAGAGCACTGGAAACTTTTACAACACTTACACAACTACTTGGAAGAAGCTATCAAAATTTCATATCTTGAAGCAACTAACAAGATATTTTTAGTCTTATTTCTTTATTCTGGGTCTTCTTACTCAGGTAGCAATTCAGATAGGGTTTCAAGAAAATGAATTTATATTTTTATATTTTCAGTCTATGAATATAAAAATTCTGCCTTAATAATATATTTTCTTCTTGTAAAATTAAACCCTTGGGTATTTAATCAAATGATATGAATTAAAGTTCAATTTTTACATTAATATCATTAGCTCAAAATAACATAATACCTATAATACCTCAAGTGGGGAAGTCACGAACCTGGATTCTTGAAGCAAGTGGGTGAGACATGACAACAGCTAAAAATACTCTTCTCAACCATGTTTAGTTGCCAACCACATGACTATGTAGCAGGTAGAATCAGCATCTGAAGTACTCAAGTTTGATTGATTTTAACAGCATTTCAACCAATCTAAGGTTATTTTATACCTAGAGATGAGGGAATCATATTCATATTTACATCTTTAGTGTAATTGTTCCTAAAGAGGTTTTTTCATGCAGTCCAATTGAATACAAATAATTTTTAAACAGGTTTGACTTATAGATGGAACTATACTACTCCCAGTCAGAGTGGACCTGGGAGTAATGGTAATGAAGGAGTACTCCAGACTCACCAGATCTCGAGAACTGGAGCTTCATCTTCAGATACAGTTTAGTGTCATACTCAGGACATCCCTTTTTTGAGTAGTGGGGGGGTTCTTATTCTTTTGCAGTGAGGGGGGGATACAGTCAATTGAATACATTATATAAACTAATGGTTAAAAAAGGGATCTATATAACCACAGCAGTAAATTAAACTGTGTTGGTACTTACTGCATAATTAGGTTATTGATGTATGTTAAATGACTAGGAGGCACTACAGAGTCTCTAATCAGAGTCAGTGAAGGGGTTAGAGAGGGGTTGTCTTCTACAATAGATGCATTATGTTCACAGAAAAATCTTCCAAAAATGTAAGTAGAGACAAGAAAAAAGTGTAGATGAAAAAAGTTATACACCATGATTGTGTATTTTCACTTTTTTTTATCCCTACTGGAATGAAAATGTAAACACAAAGTAGAAAAAATATTTTGACTCCCGTTTATTCTCAGTGTCAACTAGGAATCCCTTTATTTCAAAACAAATACATACCAGAGTAAAAAACAATCATACGAAGGTAAAGAAAGGTTACTGAGTTTTTTGTAGGTGTGTTTTTTATGCGATTGATTTTAAATGGTATGTCAACCCATCTAGGGTTATTTCATGCCAAGAGGTTAAAGAATTACTTTCATCGTACATTCATATTAACATTTTTTGTGTAGTTGTTTCTTAAGAGGTTCTTTTATACACAGTTACGATATCAAGTATACCTATCTAATAAAAAATACTTTGCACAGTTTTATAGTATCCAGTATTCCTATTTAATACTAATAATTATATGGTTTCAAGTAATTATTTCTATTTAATAATAGTCATTTGTTTGCACACTGATATCGTTTCAAGTAACTGATAATGATTTTCCTTATTAAACAATTATAGCTTCAAGTAACTATTCCAAATACAAATATTTTACAGCTAAATTGGCATCAAGTACTCCTATGAAATACGAGTAATTTTTAAACAGATATATTTAACCTGTAGATGGGACCCTAACAGATACTACCACTCTGGGTCAGAGAGGACCTGGGAGTAATGGCAATTAAGGGGTACCCTACACTCCCAAGAGCTCCATGACTGGAGCCTCACTATTAGATCCAGTTAAGTGTCATACACAGGATACTCCTTTTGAGGTAGGAGTCTTACCTCACTGTAAGAGATACAGTAAACACAGGTGTGTTTGAATATGAATGTGACCACTACACTAATTTACTGCACAGAAGAAACATATCCCAGATCCATTTCTTTTTCTTCTCTCTCTTTCTCCATAACAACTTACTGAAGACTGTATTTCTCTTGTTTAGCCAGCTCTACCATCCAAATATATGATCCCTTTATCTGTCTTTCACCTCTGTTAATCAAATTACACTAATGAGATGCCACTGACTCAACACACAATAAAAAAGAGTCTCTAGCTTTATTTTGTAAAATTCCATGCATGTAAAAAAAAAAAAAAAATTCAAACACTATCTTGTAACATAATGTAAATTTCTCAAATGTGATAAACTATTTTTAACTTCTGAAAGCAGTTACACATTTTTCTCACTTTATATTCTAATAAAAAATAAAAAATAATTTTTTAAAAATGGTAGATAACTGAGAATGAATGTAAATGGGGAAACAGTATACTATTATGTGTACATAATTTTTCTTGGATAGATAAGACCTTTTTCAGATCAAAAGACTAGAATAAAAAAAAAGATTGATTTAATGGCATGTCAACCCATCTGGGGTAATTTATACCTAGTGGTTAGGGATTGCATTAACTGTACATTTATATCTACATTTTTTTGTATAGTTACTTAAGGGTTTGTTTTTTTTTTTGCAGTTATGATATCAGGTATACCTGTTTAATATAAATAATTTGCAAAGAGAGCTATTTGCTCCATAGATAAAACCCTAACAGGTACTGCCACTCAGGGTCAGAGTGGACCTGGGAGTAAAGGTAATGAAGGGGTACTCCACACTCCTTAGAACACCCCTTTTTCTTGGGTGGGGGAGGTCTTACCCCTCTGCAGAGGATACAATGTAATCTAAGTCCCAAAAGCAGGGCAGCTAGTATAAAAAGGGCATTTCTTTTTAGCATTTAACTTACATAACAGAGTCCACAAAAGAAATAGTTTCAAAAACTTATTAAAAAAAATTAAAAAAACGATTATAATGAAGCAAAACACTTGAAGTTTATTATTGGTTAGTTTGGTTATTTAGTTTTATGGCATATCAACCCATGTGGGTTATTTAAAAGTAAATCATTTTTTTTATATATATTATTTGTAAAGGAATAGTTTGTTAGCAAATATTTTTTTATCAAGAAATCATTAGTGCATAAGACAAAAGTTAGTTAATTATATTTCATGAACATATGTTTTATAAATGGTTGTTTTGTAGATGTATCTTATATTCATTTATATATATTTACTACTTTAAGATATGAGATTGGTTTGTCTATTTTAACATTTTCAAATAGTTTAATATTATTTTCTTTATAGTATTTAGGTCTAACAAGGGCTAGGTGTGTGCTTTCAATTAAGATGTGTTTCACTGTGAATGAGGCTTGATCTTCAAGCGAGTACGAATGTGTAAGATGTGTGTTGCTTATGTGTAGTTGAGATAGTGTTACTTCCACTTCCCTTACTCTTCTTGAACATTTTTCCCATTCTTCTAGAATCAGTTTGATAGAGCACAGTTTATTATTTTTCCAGCATTTCAGCCATTCTTGCTGGATCTAATTATTCCCCTTTTTAGGTCCATATATGAAATCTTGAAATTTTTATCAGGGGACTCATTTAGAGCTGATTTATTATTATTAGTCTTTTTGTAATACTATCATCACTCAAGATTGCTAAAAACTATAGTTGTCAAGAAGGCATTTGAGATGTTTGAATTAGATAAAACAAATCCTTGTACTTGGGTGTAACAGCATTTTAGAACGCACTTCAAGAAATCACTGTCAACTAGACAATCCATCTACAAATGATAGAAGAAATTCGAAACAAGGGGTTTATGTAAAGATCTCCGGTGAGATCACAAGTATCTAAAAAATAATGGTTCAAATAGGTTACCTACACAACTCAAAGAAATCCACAAGGAGAGCAGGACAAAAGTTACAAATTCCACACCAAATAAGGAAAATTTGGTTGGTGGAAATGATTCAAAATGATTCCTTAGAGGCTAAAGTTTTTCTAAAGTCGAAGTGATCAAGATGAAACCACATGTTGTGACTTCTGGACAGAAATGCAGGAGCATAATGAAGATTCAAAATGATTCCTTAGAGGCTAAAGTTTTTCTAAAGTCAAAGTGACCAAGATGAAACCACATGTTGTGACTTCTGGACAGAAATGCAGGAGCATAATGAAGATTAGTTTATGGAGTAAGTAGGAACCTCACATGGTATAATGGTTAACAAGCTAGATTATCAGACTATTGTCAATGAGTTTCATCTTCACAGTGTCTCATTTCTGGCCTTAAACTACAATTAAACTTAGTAAATAACTTTTGAAGCATCATATTTTCACCAATGAATTGACTGTAAGTTGCAATAATAAACTTTATATATATTATGAGTGTTAGTATTTTAAGTAGTTTATTTTAAATAAATTTTTCAAATTACCTTTTTTTAAACACCCTATATGAAAAGAAAGATACAATCCTCACTTCTATGTTAAAACAAAATCAAATCTTCCCTCTCAAATTTTTATGCAATAAATTTTCACTATTTCCACTTTGAGCACAAATTTATCTAAAAAAATTTTTCCACAGAAATTTTAACTTCCATTCACACAGGTCTAATTTTTAAATATTTTCAACTTTTTCACATATTTGTTTTATTACTGTAGAAGAAAGTTTTCCCAAAAGGAAACTGATAAAAATCCAAACCCTAAACTAACTAGCACAGTTGGTTGGGGATGCTGTAGAATACACTGACTGCATCTCTGCAGAGGGGTAAGAACCCTCCCACTAATAAGTGTCCTTGATATTACACTAAATAATATGATGGTGAGTCTCTGGGAATGCTGAGTATCCCTTCATTGCCATTGTTCCCAGGTCCACTCTGGCCTAGAGTCATAGGATTTAAGGTCCTATCAATGGGTCAAATAGAACTGTTTGATATTTAAAGTGAGTGCAAACAAGGGACTTATGTCAACTTGAATTGTTAGAGATAGAACTCTTTGATTTTTTAACTGTGAGTCAACAAAACATTGACATTGAATTGAATTGTTAGTGATACATAGCAATACTTGGAACCATTTAACTGTGTGCAAACAAATGAGTAATGTTGAATAGAATTATTAGTAAAATACTTTAAACTCTTTAACTGTGTACGTAAATTGAATTATTGGTATTACATACCAAGACTTGGAACTAGGGGGCTATCCCACCAGATCTTTGCCTGCTTGCAGGACTAAGTTTATTGCTTAGTGTCTGAGGCACCCCATTAGAGGAATATCAACGAGATCTAGAATTTTTGTAATTGCTCCACAAGTTTCGACTAGCATGCGGTCTAAAAAAAAACGGCCTTGTGCCATTTTCTGGGAGGGTGGGATGTCAGATAAATCGCAGCAATACTAGTGCGCAAACAAATTAGTTCTAACTCGTTTAAAAAAGAAAATTACCTACAAACTATTTACTTATAAATCATACATGCATATCCATTTAAATGTGTGCAAACAAATGACTAATGTTAAATTGTTATTGTTACATAGAAATACTTGAAACCATTTAATCGTGTGCAAAAAAAAATGAGCTTAGGATCGTGTAAAAATGTTATGGAGATGTTTACAAATCATATATTATATTGTATTTAATGTATATGTATAAACAGGATTTGGCATTAAATAACCTTCAATAGTTGATATGCCATAAAACCCAAACCTTAATTAACCTCCTAATCCCAACCAAAGTTATTTGAACAATACAACAGAATTACACAAAAATATTTCAGGGTCAATTCAACGTGAAATACGAAAAAACTTTTTTATATTTTTAATATTTTGCGCCTAAGATTGGAGACAAAACTAACAATAGTCTTAATTTTTAGGGGTTAAAAACATTTAGTTTTGTTTAATATTTTTATATGTTTAAATTATGATGTAAGCTTTTCATAATCATTGATCACTGATTGAAAATAAAATCAATACACTATGCAGGTTTTATTTAAATATATTTTTGAGGATCAAGTTTATTAAAAATTATTGGGTAGAAATAAAAACGAAAATTTTTATGCACAATTTTTAATTAAAAAGAAAAAAATTTTAAAAGGGAGGATTGAATAATTTAGTTGATTTTTGGTCCTAACAATTTCTAGTTGGTCAAAAAGAAATCAAATCAAAATGCCAAAATAATCCCCTTATTGCCTTGCTGAAATTAACTTGAAATAAAAAAAAATAAAAAAAGGGAGGGAAAATATAAATTTCGTGATTGAACTGTATAGATTCTTATGCTTTTATTTTTTAACAACCAACTATTTGTATACACTGCAAAAATCGATTCATCGTTAAGTTTTAAAAAGATTAAATAAATTAAAATAACAACATTAGATAATAATTAAGATTTCGGTGTTCCTAACTAAACGGGGTTTATAGTTTTAAAGGACTTTTATTTTGAAAATCCCGACAGCTTGGGGGTTTACATTGAATTACGTAACCGGTAAGTAAAAACACAAAAAAAAAGTAACTGCTTATACATAAAACGCAATTATTTTCAAAATATATATACCAAATTAATTAAAAGACGAAAAACTGGTACCCACAAAAAAATTACGAATAATGCAAAACTGTAAAGTTCCCTCACTTAAATTCATTCATTATGATTATTACTACTACTACAACAATCGGTAAATATATACAATAGTTTTGTCTATATTGAAGACGTTTTTTAAGGTAGCCTTTAAAAAAATCAGCATCTGACCCACTCGATTGACTATTTCAGCTTTTTGAATTTAGATAATTTTTTTCTAATTACTGTAAATACTAAAAGAAAATAAATAAAAATTAAACTAACCTTGCTAGCCGAGCTCATTGTGCGTACTATTTACATGAAAAGGCCGCTTTTTCAAACGACATACTCTCGTTCCCGGTGTTGATAATATTTCAATTCCACATTTATGTCTTAATATAAACCGGATCCGTATAAAAAATATATATATAGTTAGAAATATATATTTCATGAGTTAATTCAAGTTCTGAATGTGAAATTTTTAAACAAAATACATTTTTCTTTTTTCATTTTAGGTTAAAAATCAGTTATCTTTTGTTAGAGAGTATAAACAGATAGAAATGACGTAGGAATCGAAAAGTAGAAAATATGACGCCATATTGGAATTGAAAAATTAATATTAAGAAATGTTAAAATAAAAATTTAACAGATGCCAAAATATTAAAAGTTATCATATAATTTTAGGCATTATAGCCTGAAATATTTTATTAATATAACTCTAGTACTTATTTTAGAACGTCCAAATGAAAACTTTTAGCTAAGATAATTTTTTATAACAGGTTTATATTAGCTTAATTGTTTTTTGTTATCTTAATCAAATGCTAGAATTTATTTCATTCATGAGATTAATTTTTTTGAGTGAAAGAACTATAAATAAATTTTAAGCACTTATTTTGAATATATTAAATTTATTAATATCAAATTAACTACAAACACAATTTGAATACAAGGCCAGAATATTGATTCATATTTTTACACCTGTATAAAAGCAACTGTTAATTTATTCTAATTATTCTAATTTGTTACAAAGTAATTTTATTACTTGATTAAAAAAAATAAAGTGCACATAGTTCTTAAACTCTGCGACAAGTTCTTCACAGTAAAATAACACCAATAAGTTGCTTGAACATTTAAATCAAAATTTCACTTATTTCGCAAATTATAAAAATTATTGACTTACAACCTTCGGAATTAAATTCAACAACATTTTATATCATCCTGCCTTTAAGAATTAAAAGTATTTTTGTATAAAACATATCTAGATTCAATAAATTCATTTCTTGATTAATTTAACAGAACCAAACTTTAGTTATATATTCATCTTTCATGTTTATGAGACTGTTGGTTTCTTTATCTGTAATAAAGATATACTTTATTTGTCATCATCATCATAATCATCCTCATTTATCCTAGTACAACAAAATATACAGTATTTATTATCATCATCATTATTTGACTGAATCCAACAACAAAAACCAATGCAATAAAAAATATCAAGAACTCTCTCCTGAAATTTATGTATTTTAATATTGCCTTCATCCTCATATGTTGAATAGAATTTAAGCAACACCCTGTAAAATGAAAATAAAGATCCAGACATTTGTCAGTTCTAATATTCTTAATCACATTGATGAAAAATTACACTATTATAGTAATATATATGTAGTATTGCTCATAAATAAGTACAGCACAAACAATCTTTATGTTAACTTTCTTCTAAACTTTCTTAATTACTGTAAATTGCAGCAAACGAGTCAACTTTTTAAGCCTGAAAAAAAATCTCTTTAAAACTAGGGGTTGACTTATAAGCCAGAGCTTAAATCCAAACCTTTACCACAGAGTGATCAACCAGTGAAACTGTATTCAAAACAATCAATATACGCCACTCGCCATGAATCTAGCAGATTTCTACAAACTTTTCCAACTTAAACTCGTGTTTGGTGAACATATTTTATAAATTAATGCAGAGATTAATTTGAAATAATAAAACTGTAATACAAATTAAGTATCTTATTAACACAATATCATTATTCCAACAGCTGATGCACTGGCTGAAAACACTCACTGGAATGTTTTGTAGCTTACTTTAAGTTTGGAGAGGTCAACCTATACAGCATGTACAAGTCTAACCTAGAATTTTGTGCAATTTATATACCAGGTTGACTTGTACTCGTCAATTTACGTTAATATTCTTCTTTTTAAATATTCTATGGGTACAAATACTACATTGATCCTAGGCAGTAACTCTTTGATCCTAGAGAGGGCATGCAGATACTGCTCTTATCCTAGCAGAAATTGCCGACTAGAATTAACAAAGGAACAAACAGAAAAAGTCACATTGTTTATTATATACATATTTATCATGCATTTTCCAGATAACCAATGAGATAACTTAGTCAAACAAGTACCTAAAATACAATGATCTTCAAACCTATTTCCTCTAATATTTTACATGTGATGGTGAGGCTCCAGTTATGGACATTTGGTGACAGTGGAGTACGCCTTCACTGCCATTACTTACAGGTCTACTCTCACTCAGATGGTAGTACTATTAGGGCCTTATGTTTGGGTCTATAGGATTTACACTCCTATATTTTAAAATGGCCGTGATACCACTTGTTCCTGAGGCAAAGATGATGGACATTGGTAAACTAATCAGTCTCAAGAACCTATTGGTAAGGAAAGTCATGTGATTTGTGCTCACAACTACGTCTACACCTTTGATTTTATCCTGTGCATTTGGAGCCAACCACATGACAAGGATTGCCTATATATACTCTCATCTTCCAAGAACTCATTCTCTCACATTTTGACTTCCAGACACAGCACTCTCTCTCTCTCTCTCTCTCTCTCTCTCTCTCTCTCTCTCTCTCTCTCTCTCTCTCTCTCTCTCTCTCTCTCTCTCTTCATTTTGACTTCCTGAAACAGCTTGACCTTGTCACTTAGTAAGACACAACTCAATATGCATAACATGGGTGTGTATACATTCTGCGACCTTTTTCTTTCCTGTTCTGCCTTTTTAGCTAAACTTATTTCAGTCTCACACATGGCCTCAGACATTTCGTCAAATCTCAAAAGAGACAAATAACCAACATGGGAGAATACATGCTCCTCCTAGAATACATTGTTATATTACTGTATATTGATACCTCGCTTGAAATATCTAGTCAACATACATTTTATAATCTACAGGACACTTTTAATATTTAGTCTTTCACCATTATATTCGTGTTAGTTACATACACACATACACACATACAGAGGAATAGTTAACTAAATATATTAGAATATTCGTAATGTTCCTTTTTTATGTATTTGTTGATATGTAGATTTATTTTTGTTTGTACTGCTTTTTTTTAATGTTCTTTTGTCTGCGTCGTTTTACATCATTTGCTTTTCAATAATGAACCAACATAAATTGTGGGAGCAAAATATCTGCCAAACAGTACCCCCACAGGTCCAATAGGAATTCTTGATATCATATAACCATGTGCAAAGAAAAACTCCTCTGAAACATCTACACAAAAAATGTAAATATGAATGCTATTTCCTAACTTCTAAGCATAAAATAATGAAGGACGGGTTGACATGTTTAAATTAATCAATCAATCAATCAATCAACCTAATCTAATATTTTACCTAAAAAAAGGGAGATAAAATAATGTGTTTGTAACTCCTATTGTAAATAAATAGAGTTATTTCCCTTGATAATTTCTTGAAACAATTATTGCCTAAAATTTTGTGATGAATCATTATAATTTTTTTGTAATATTTTCTGATCTAATATTCTCATTCATGAAGAGTTTATTATTGAATTGCTATCAATGCATTCTCCCGTTTTTCTAAGGTCAGTAATCTCACCTTGTACAACAGGAGACGCCTAGTTATTACCAATAATACACTTGCAGGGTTTTTCACAATAAAATTATTCTGTGCAATTTTCTCCCAAAAGTTGTTCTCTGCATGTGTATAGCTGTTGTTAGGAATATAAGGAAAAAATCGAACTAACCTTTACATTCAAACTTAAAGAACAGTAGAAGTCATAATCAAAAGGAATATGGAGTTGTCAGGTATAGAAACATATTTGAAAAGGGAAATGCCCACCCTATAGGCTGGGGCTGTAGAATATTCAACTGTACCCCTGAAGAAGAGTTAGACCCACCCCCAACGAGGCCACCTGTAATATTTGAAGATGGGATCCGGATAGATGAGCAGTCTGTGACTCAGCAATAGTCCCAACTATATTTTTCAATTTGCTCTTGTGGCAACCAATTTTATTTAAAAAGTAGTGGCTGAGGATCGATTATGCTGAGATACCACTGCTTGAAACCATTTAATTGTGTATAAACAAATGATTAATATTAAATAGAATTATCAATATCAGATAGCAATGCTTAAAATCATTTAACAGTGTGCAAACAAATGATTAATATTAAATTGAATAATTACAGTTAGGATATATATATATATATATATATATATATATATATATATATATATATATATATATATATATATATAAACAGGATTTGGTATTAAATAACACACAAGGGTTTATATGCAATAAAATACTGCCAAACCAAACCAAACCAAAAAATGCTGTTGGATATTGACTTGAAGATCCCTTTTGATATGCATGTAAATTGTGTTGGTGGCATGCTAGAAGGAAGCTGCGCTGGAATAAAAAAATAAACAGGATATAGCCCTGTCTCCAAAAGTAAATCAGACACAGGTGTTCCCAAGTGGATGTACTGCATAAATTGTATGGGTAGCATGTTAGAAGGAGGTGGGTTCACATGCAATGTGTGGTTGGATGTGACCATAAGAATTTGTGTGGGTGTCCAGAATATTACATAACCAGCAGAGATGAGTGGAGATGAGAGACACCAAAAGGCAGCCACTAGATGTCATGTTGCTCTGGACTCTATCCTTGTACCAAATTGCCCAGGGTTAGGAAGTACAAAAGCAAGAAGAAACTAAGATGATTCAATGCCTTGAGATGACCCTGTACGAGACTCACAGAAGTAGAGAAGTGAGGAGAAACTAAGATGATTTAATGCCTTGAAGTGTCCCTGAACAAGTCTCATGAGAATTGAGAAAAAAGAGAATAGGTTTCACTGAAGATTTGTATCTCACCCCTGTGTGTATAAACTCAGTTGAGTTCAACTCTCTCTCTCTCTCTCTCTCTCTCTCTCTCTCTCTCTCTACCCATACATACATTTCTAGTAATAAAAGGAAAAGAGAAAAGAACAGATGATATTTTATACATCAGCATTATTGTCTTTCTCTGCTATACAACAATACATAACTCTCTTTGGGTAAGGTCCAAATCAAGAACAAACAGGAATATGTGCTAACAGAAGCTTGACTAAAGGCTGCCTCAACCAGGCCATTATAGAGTTCAATATGATGTGATTTCCCATGCTAAGTAAAGTTTAAGAATACAAAAATGTTACCTTTCATATTTCATGGGGCTACTGATAAGATAAGAATGTGTGTTGGCAAAAGTAGGTCGATATTTTTTTTCATTTCAACTCAGAAAAATATTGACTCAGATCCAGAATTGTTGATAACCCTTTCAACTGGATGAATTATACACCTGAAGAAGGTTGAGTTCTATATCTTCTGAAATAGTAATAAAACCAAAAAGGATTAGAATAAAAATTATGCCTTATCTCAAATTTCAAGGTTTAATATCAGCCTAACATGTATCAATACTATCTTAAATTGTTCTAGGGTGAGTCAAAAGTTTTGCAATATTTTAGTATATGCTAGTTTTCAACATGTATATCACATGACCAAAGCAGTTCAAGCCATGGAAAGTTCACACACTGTAATTGGTGGCATTGTGGCAGTTGGTGTGCTGGCAAGTGCATCGCTTCACTCTGTGTGTGATTTAAAAGCAGCGCAAATGAATGAATGAATGATGTAATCTAATTCAGGAACTCATGCTTTATAAGGTTGAATAGGGCTATAACATAAGAAAACAAACCAAAAATGTTTGTTATGCAAAAGATGAAGGCACAATTGATCATAATACAATAACCAGAGGGTTCAAGAAATTTTACTTAGGTTGCAAGAACCTCAATGATCAGTTGAGGTCAGGTAAGCCTAAAACCATAGAGGCAAATCTGGCAAGTAGCTCTTGGAGAGTGTCATATAAGCTCAGCATCTCACAGTCCAGTGTGGATCACCTTCATGACCTTGGCGAAAGCATCCAGAGAGGCTGAACTGTTCCTCACATGACCAAAATATTGCAAAACTTTTGACTCAACTAAATAATATATCTGAGACTCACTGGATGAGTAGAAATAACACAATAAACTAAATACTTTGAAAATTTGATACAAAATGATATTAAATTTTCTGAAAAACATAGTGTGTGTGTGTGTGTGTGTGTGTGAGTGAGTGTGTGTGTGATATTATTTGTATATTTCCACAAGTTCAGATAGTTGAGCAATACTGAATTATAGGAAAACAAAGTGTGATAAACTTTTTAGAACGTCTGATAGATAGATAGATAGATAGATAGATAGATAGATAGATAGATAGATAGATAATGAGCAATCTGTAATAGATAGATAGATAGATAGATAGATAGATAGATAGATAGATAGATAGATAGATAATGAACACATTTAGATTGATAGAGAGATAGTGAGAAAGAGAAAGATTATGAGACAGAGAGAAAAAGACCTTTGTTTTTTATACCCCAAATCAATCATGTCTTTAAAAACATCATCATATTTACACTCATTATTTCTTTATAGTGTAATCTATCTGAAACCAAAAGCATTAACCTTTACTTATTTTATCATTGTCAATCACAAAATACTTGCTTCTTTATTATTTGCAGTTTTGTTATTACGGAAAAGAAATACCAAAGGTTAATGTAATGTCGATAATTGCTTAGTAATGGCAAATGGAGGTGGATCATGAGAAAAAAAAATCAAAAAGACATCAGGACATAGTCACAAATTAAACATTCCTATGTATGCTTATGACTTTCCAGGCTCATAGAAATATCAGATAAAACAGTCAATTATTGAAATCATGCTGTTCTATAGGGCAACTGCTTTTTAAAGGTCCCAAAACCTTTAAACCCATACCATATCAATTCCATCCACCTAACATTTTCTTTTTGAGTTGGGGTTGGGGTTGGTTTTATGGCATATCAACCATTGTAGGTTATTTAATGCCAAATCTGGTTTAATCACATATATTAGATATATATGATTTGTAAACACAAGTCAAGAAAGTGAAATAGTTCCAACTATTGCTATATATCACTAACATCAATCGTTTGTTTACACACAGTTAAATGATCAAACACTTCTGTTTCTAACAATTCAATTTAGCAAAAATCAACAAAGTTAAATGGTTCCAAGTATTAATATGTATTACTAACAATTCAATTAAATATCAGTCAGTTATTTACACACAGTTAAATGATCAAACAGTTCTTTTTCAAACAATTCAATTTAGCATAAGTCATTTGTTTACTTTCAATTTAAATGTCAAACAGTTCTATTTGACCCATAGATAGGACCCTATCAGGCACTACCGCTCCATACCAGAGTGAGCCTGGGAGTGATAGTAATGGAGTACTCTGCATTCATCAAAACTCCAACATTATTGAAGCATCACCATCAGATTGTTTATTGATATATTCAGGGCACTCGTTGGGGAAGTCTTACCCCTCTGCAGAGATGCAGTCAATGTATTCAAGAGTCCCAGCCAACTGGGCTGATTTTCTTTTTGAGTATATATATATATATATATATATATATATATATATATATATATATAGTCATCCACAGACAGATCTGTTTCGTTCTATCAGAACTCATCAGTGTGGCTAGACAGTATCTCCCCGCAGCTGGGATCGAAACCCGGTTGACTCAAACACCAAGCCAAAGCTTCTAACCATTTAGCTACGAGGAGATATTAGCTACGAAGTACATTTTTAAACGGTTATGAATAACAATTACTATTGTTTACATACATCCATTCAAACGGCCGCCGAGATCTATATATATATATATGTATATATATATATATATATATATATATATATATATATATATATAGGGCCCAGATCAATACATTTCAAACAAAATGTTTTGGTGGGATGTTTGCCATTTTATTTTGTTATTTTCATCACTTTGTTTTAAATGCAATTCAGTTCAAATACTTACTCTCATGAGCTATGCACTGCTGAAGTCTCACCCTGCAGTTTTGGAGATCTGGTAATGGTCCACCTCCCAACAGTAAAATTCTCTGGTGCTCCAATGCTGCAAATTTTACCAAGTGATTTCTTTTTTAAAGCTCTACCTGTCTGAAATTTCCCATCCACAACAATGTAATTTTCCTGTCAATCTACTCCAAAATGCTTATGAAGTATCAGCTGAATTGCAATGATAGTCTTCACTTATTAAAATAAGTTTCAATTACAAACTCATGATGTTCACCATTCCATGTTATGATGGCAACTGCTGCTCAAAGATATACTCCACACGTGCTCACTATGACTAGTACCTGCCATGCAGTGCAGAATGATCTTCAAAATTCAAAATGCATATATATGCAAACTAGCATATACTAAAATATTGCACTGTATTGCTATGTATCACTAACAATTCAATTAAACATTTGTCATTTTTTTACACATAGTTAAATGATCAAACATATATATTTCTCATTACTGTATTATTATTATCATATTATCATTATTATATATATATATATATATATATTATATATCATTATTTCTTTGTTTGAAGATGTAGATCTAACATTTTGAACATATAGGGTCTGCTGAAATAAATATTATTAGAAAAAATATGAGTAATTTTTAAAGGTTTTTCTTTTATATGGAATTGTTTACTCTGTAGTTTAATTGATTATCATTTTACATTGAGCTCTCTTTTGGATTTTGAATTACATGGATATTGTAGAAAGAAAATCTTAAAATAAAATTGTTCCCACCTTCGGCTGATGGCATTGGATAATATATATATATATATATATATATATATATATATATATATATAGGCAATTAGGGAGATAGCAATGAAAAGACAAAAAAGTTTTATTGGAATCACAAGGGCCCTTTCATCCAATATTTGTCAAGCAACAACATCAGAAGTCATTTAAAAACAATGTAAATAGATTAAATTGGTTAAGGGGGGGTGAAAATGAGAATTTAATCAATTTGATCTATCTACAGTCTTTTTTTTTTTTACCGGACATTGGCCTAGCGGTTAGAGTGTTTGCCAATGGCCTGGGAGACCTGGGTTCAATCCCAGGTCGAGTCATACCAAAGACTCAAAAAATGGTACTTGATGCCTCCTTGCTTAACACTCAGCATTATAAGGTACGGATCAAGGGTAAAGTAGAGCAATCCCGGGAAGGAGTAGCGCCCTCCCCTACACCTTGTTGTAGTAGCTATCGAAAAGGGAGCCTTCGTGTTACCCTCGACTATGGTCGCCAACTTTACTTACTTACAGTCTTTTTAAATGACTTCTGATGTCGTTGCTGGACAAATATCGGATGAAAGGGCCCTTGTGATTCCAATAAATTTTTTTCATTGCTATCTCCCTAATTGCCCATGTCTCTTAGTATTTGTCTGTTTAAATTCATATGTACCAATAATTTATATATATATATATATATATATATATATATATATATCTTGAACAAGTCCTGGCGGCAACACCCCACAAGACACCAACTATACGGCCACCTGCCTCCTATCATGAAAACTATCCAAGTTAGACGAACCAGACATGTAGGATACTGCTGGAGAAGCAGGGACGAGCTCATAAGTGATGTACTCCTATGGACCCCCACATATGGCGGGGCAAAAGCAGGATGACCAGCATGAACATACATTCAGCAGCTATATGAGGATACGGGATGTAGCCCTGAAGACCTGCCAGAGGCGATGAACGATAGGGAAAAGTGGCGAGAGAGGGTCAAGGATATCCGTGCTAGTGGCACGACATGATGATGATGATATATATATGTATATGGAGGTGATTGTGATGTAATGGTTATCAACATTGGAAATGGACACAGTGACCCAAGTTCATTTCTTGGATGTTGCTGTTTGCATTTTACATAGCACTAAAACTCTTGGGAAATGTATGAATCCAAGTATTCTTTCTCCAGCTAAAGGCATATAGTAGGGCAGACTGACTCTTTAACCTTGGTATGGCAACCAGTCTAGGAGAAAAGGAAAACTCTGAATTCAAACCTGTTAAACACTGCTTAAAAATTGACCTTGTGTCACATCCTGCTCAAGCCGAAAGGATTGGTAAATACATATATATATATGTGTGTGTGTGTGTGTGTTTGTGTGTGTGTGTAAATATATAGTACTTCCCATAAGTACATATATATATGTGTGTGTGTGTGTGTGTGTGTGTGTGCATGAGTGTAAATATATAGTACTTCCCATAAATACATATATGTGTGTGTGTGTAAATATGTTGTACTTCCCATAAATAGTATACTCCTATCAAGGGAGGGTCATTGGTCAAATGAGTAGAGTGTTCGCCAATGGTCCGAGAGAGCTGGGTTCAATCCCAGGTTGAGTCATACTAAAGACTCAAAAATGGTACTTGATGCCACCTTGCTTAACACTTGGCATTATAAGGCAAGGATCAAGGGCAAAGTGGAGCAATCCAGGGAAAGGAGTAGTGCCCTCTCTTACACCTCAGTGTAGTAGCTATTGAAATTGAAAGTAATTGAAAGCCTTTGGGTCACCATCGACTAAGGTCGCCAACTTTACTTATTTATCAAGGGAGGTCTGCTTAGCATAATGATTAGTATAATGATTGTTATCATAGGAAATGGATTTGTCAACCCCAAGTTCAAATCCTAGATGAGGCTGTTTGCATTTCTCTTCACACTAATGTCCTTAGGGTAAGACATAAATCTATCTTTTCTTTCCCAGAAATGGGTAAATAATTGGACAGACTAGCTTTGGTTGGGCAAAAAGTCTAGAAAAAGAAAAATTTTGTGTTCAGACCAGTACTACTCTGCTTAAAAATTGACCTTATATCACATCCCACCAGTGGCAGAGGGGTTGGGTAAATATATACACTCTGATCAATTCTTTAATAAAAAAATTTTCAATCCATAGCATTATAAATTTTCTATCTGGAACAGCATCATTCTGATATAATATGAAATGAGCACAAGAAGCTCTCTGCATAGCAATTACAGATTCACAAGTCTTAAAAACATTTAAACAACAAATGTATGGTGCGCACCAGTCCAAGCTATGATTGTAACTCATGAAAAATAATAAAAATTTAGCTAGATGGATCTCCCATGACCACTTGCTTAAGTCTACTTGCATCACATAGATAACAGTTTAAAATGCCCAAGGTATTTCTGTCACACCCTGTAGATGAAGTATTGGTAACAGTCTAGACATCTAGACATCTAGATATCTCTTTATCATATAAGTTGCTCAACTGTGCACACATCTTTATTTGAATATTGAATTTAGAAATATTGAAAGCTTCAGTCTTGATACTTTTTGATCACACCTTGTTTGAGTGGCTTTATAAAATAGTTTTCTGGAGGGGGAGTGGTCTTGTTGTTATTTTTTTTATAGACACTTTAGGAAGAAATGACCCTTAAGCTAAACCTGCAAGTTGTTGAAATGTTTTTCAAGATCCTCCAAGATTTAACATCGCTAGAGATTAATGATGGATTTAAAAAACTGTTATTTTTACCAAAATAGCATTTATATGAGCCTGAGAACCAACATGAATCTATCGTAACTGAGCCAAAAATAACTGTTAAATAATTCTGGAGGGGAGGGCAAAACTTCTTTACTTTTTTTGGTTAAATGGTGGGCGGGGGTATGTGGGTGTATATCTTTTTTTTTTTGGTGGGGGTGGGTGTTGTTGTCTTTTTGGCATTTAAGCTCTTTCTATTTTCATTTTTATGAATAAAAGGCATAATTGATAAAGAAACTTCATTAAAATAAAGGCAAAGCAACAATATAACAGGTAAGAAAACAATAGTGAAGAAGAAAACATAATGGTAGAGGGATAGGAGGCAGTGAAAATGATGATGATGATGATGATGATTGGACATACTGCATTGCATTTGTTATGCTGATCTGATAAAGTACCTTTTAAAGAGTTGAAAGTGAGCCTGTTGATTTAGTGTATAATCACAAGTGACTACTGTAGGTAATAAATTATAGGATATTATAATAGTGGAGCAGCCATGCAACTACAAGCAAAAAAAAAGAAAAAAAGATATCTGTTACAAAGGAATAACAACTACAACAACAACCACAACATATGCAGCCATAACATATAAAATGTTTTTATTTTCATTGTTTTTTATACATTTATTAACTTTTCTTTACAATAAATTCAATGTGTATATGTATGTGTGTGAGAGAGAGAGAGAGCATAAGTGTGTGTATGTGCATGAGAGAGAGAGAGAGAGAGAGAGCACAAGTGTGTGTGTGTGTGTGTGTGTGTGTGAGAGAGAGAGAGAGAGAGAGAGAAAGGGAGAATGTGTGTGTGTGTGTGTGTTTTTGAGAGGGAGAGAGAGAAAGAGAGAGAGAGAGCACAAGTGTTTGTGTATATGTGTGTGAGAGAGAACACATGTGTATTTGTGTGAGATTGAGAGAGAGAGAGCGATAGAGAGAGAGAACACAAGTGTGTACGCGTATGTGTGTGTGTGTGTGAGAGAGAGACTACAAATGTGTGTAGGTATGAGAGAGAGAGGAGAGAGAGAGAGAGAGAGAGAAAGAGAGCACAAGTGTGTATGCGTGTGTGTCTGAGAAAATGAGAGTATTTGTGTATGTGTGTATGTGTATGTGGGGGAGAGAGAGATAGAGAGTATGTGTGTGTGTGTGTGTGTGTGTACACGTGTATGTGTGTGTGTCTGTGTGAGTTTGTGCGTGTACATAAGAGCCGGTGCTTGTTACTTGGGTTTACAACACTTATTCCAATGTTTTTAATGATCTGAATCAATTTTGTCCCTGACAGGATTTTCCTGTTGTTCCAAAGTATACAAGGTCTAGTTCCTGGGTAATCATTCCTCTAGGCAGCACCTCCCGATTGCAATAAGTCAGGTATGTATTCACCAACCCCTCCACCAATCATATCAACAGGGCTTAGAATATGCTGGCTGTATCCCCTGATGAGGTGTAAGACACCCTCTAAAAAGGGTGCCTGGAGTATTACACTAAAGTGTATGTGATGGTACTATTTACCAACCCCTCCGCTTGGGCAGGATATGATACAAGGTCAATTTTTAAGCGGAGTTTAACAGGTTTGAATTCAGAGTTTTCCTTCTCCTAGACTAGTGGCCTAACCAAGGCTGAAGAACCTAGTGTATGTGATGGTGAGGATTTAGTCCTGGAGATTTATGGAGTGTGCAGCATCCCTTCATTGCCATTACTACCAGGTCCACTCTGATCTGAAGTTGTTGTACCTGTTAGGGTCCTATCAATGGGTCAAATAAATCTGTTTAAAACCATTTGTATTTTATAGGACTGTATGCAAAAAAAAACCTATACTACACAAAAAATGTAAACATGAATGTATAATAAATGTGATTCCCTAACCTTTAGGCATAAAATAACCCTAGCTGAGTTGACATGTCATTAAAATCAATCAATCAATCAATCAATCAACTAACCCCACTGCCATAGGCAAGATATGATAGAAGATCAGTTTTAAAGCAGAGTAAAGCTGGTTTGAATCCAGAAGTTTTCTTTTCCTAGATTGGTTACCTTATCAAGGCTAGAAGAACCCAGTTTGCTCTGCATTACATCCAGTTGGATCAAGGATATTCCTTAATGCCTGTGGCTGGCCAAAAGGCAAAACTGTGAAAACTAGACAATTATTGTTTCTTGAGACACATACATTGGGTACCCGATATTAAACCTGACTTTATATCAAATTTACCCTTGCAGAGAGGCAAATAAGTACTCTTCCCTTTTTTTGATTGTTTTGTTTGTCTTTTATTTTCTTTTGTTTGTTGTTTTGTTTGAGTAGTTGTTTGTAGTTATATTTTTTTGTTGTTTTCATTTTCTGTTTGTTTGTTGTTTTGATGTTTTGGCTTTGTTTTCTTTTTGTTTTTAATGTAAATAAAACATTCAATTCATAAATCAATGTCTGGGCTTGCTTTAGAGTATAATGTAAAGTAGTTTGATTGTTGGACCGGAAACAGTGGCCTATACAATAACATCAATTCAAGTTTGAATCGCCAACTGAATGCATCATCTGGCAAGTGAAATGGGAGCAAGCTAAGGTGGAAAGAAACGTTTAAGTCAATAAGTTATGACAAAATAAAATAAAAATGAAAATAAAAAAAATAACTGGAATTGTTTCATTAAGGAATAATCATTCGCCCAACAAACAGGAATATGAGGTTGTGCCCATATCATTATTGCCTGTGTACAATTATTATTTCAAATATGAACCATTTTATCACCTCACAAAAAAATTAAACAATTTTTTAACACCTTTAGCGCCAAGGTGTTTCCTTTTTTTTTTTTTTTTTTTACTGATGTACATAAACCATAGAAAAACATTGCTTATAAGATTGTACTTATTTCTCGAGCAGTTACCAGCATGTCTTGCTTGTTTTTCTTGAATGTTTTCTGAAATATACATTCATATATCATCATCATCATCATCATCATCATCATCAGGGCATGCTGATAGTATGGTTTCCTTTGACTCTTTATTACCCTCCCTCCCTCCCTATCTGCCATCACATTTGGTAATTCCTCTAGATAGCACCCAGTGTTCACACAGAGCTGATGAATTTTGAATGTCACTTATAAGTTTACTTCTCCTGCAAGGGCTAAGTATGTTTTGCTCTTCTTTCTTAAATGGATTGTGAAATGGAAGGTAAATGGCCATAAAACTGCAGTTTTATAGGAAGCTGTTCCCAGCATTTGTTCTCCTATGACCTCTTTCACATGGTCACATCAGTGTTGGCTGACTAAAAAAAACTTATATTCATCAGCTCTGTGCAGAAACTTGGTTCCGTCTAGAGGACTTACCAAGTGCAATGGCCGATTGGGATGGTTGCAAGAGAGAGTCAAAAGAATCTGTGCTGTCAGTGTCTTGATGATGATAATGATGATAACAGACAAAATTTAAAACATAGGGGTTCTACAGAGATTAAATAGCATTGCTGGTATTAGTCACTGTAGTGAGTGGAGGACAAAATGAATACAAGGAACAAATTTTTAAAAAAGGGGATGTTACATGATTAATATCGTTTGATATATTATAGACAATACAGCAAAATTGTTAGTTAATGTCCTTTGGCACTGAATGTGTAAGAAAATCTTGAAGTGAGTTGAGATTTGCAAGAATTATTTTTTAACTTGGCTAATGAAAATTCTTGATTCATCACTGATTATTATTTTCATGCAATTATCCATACACCATTATTGTTTTTCTTTAGCCCACATTAACCTTATTTACCTCTGTTTTTGAGCTAGTACTGGTCTTTGTTTGGTTTTTCTGTATGTAAATCCAGTTTCATTCAGTCAGTTTGTTTCACAAACATTGGCTCCTGATTCAACCCATTTCTTTTTCATTTGTTTTTTTGTACATTTTCTATTTCCAAGGAATATTGCTTTGAGGTTTCTATCCTCACACTTTCATGTCTTTCATGGTCTACCAGCATGTTTTCCTTTTTAAACCACCCTATTCCTTTTATATTTGCACCAAATTTTAGACACAGATGACTGGAAACAACCATAATTTTTTACCACACTCCACTATGGATTGTTTTCATGAATGAAATTCAAGAGGGCTTCCAGAGACAAAATAAATTATAATTTGGGTTAAGAACAAATGATAGATTCCTATATCTGAGCATATAATAGGTCCCTGTCTGGTTTAATGATTTTGATACAACTGCCTGGGTGGATTATATAGTTTTATAGAGACTTAGTGTAATTTACCCATTCGTTCCTCTGTATCAACAATTGCAGCCGGCTAGTAACAAGATCTTTAAATTATCATACAACTAGGATAGTTACCATGAAAATGAATGGATTATCTGAATACTGATTGGAACTTCTGCTGAAGATCAAAGTATAGCACCTGTGGGCTCTGCCTGAAATCAAACAGTTCAAACTGTCATTTTAAAGAGTATAAAATTAAATGCTTTCTTAAGAGAGAGGGAGTCCCCCTAACATAGTGGCTAATGTGCTGAATAGCAACATTGTAATAAGTGAGCTTAAATTCCAGCAACACTATTACATTCCCCTTTGGACTAATACCTTTGGTAAAGATATGAACCCTCTTATCCCCCACAAGCTATGGGATAAATTGTACCACTATCCTTCCAGAGGGATGACTTTGGCATTAAATAATTCACAAAGGTTGATACACCATTAAACAAAGAAACCAAAACTGAACTTTCTTAAAAATGACTACAAAATAAGAAAAAAAAAAAAAAACGTATATAGATATTGATTTTTAAATCTAAATTTGAAATATTTCTGTTCTTGTAATATGTAAAATTAGATTTTCATGTGTACAGGTAATAAACTCTGATCCTAAATAGCAGGGCTAAAAAAGAGACACTTTGATCCTTGGCAAAATGCACAGATGCTTCAACTGCACTCTTATAAATGCAAAAGTTTGTATCTACCCAATCACTCTGGGATAGGCAGATGAAACCCAAATCAATTGTTTCAGCAGAGAACAGGTTTTGATTTTGAGTATTCCTTCTCCTAGACTGGTTGCTTTACCAAAGTAAAAGACCTAAGTCTGCTCTACTATTTACCTACACCTGGGGAGGAGGATATATGGATTTATACCTTTCCCAAAGGTATTAGCACAAAAAGAAACACACACATTATATATATATGGTTTTGTTTTGGTTTCTTTTGTTTGAATAGCATATTAACCTTTGTGGGTTATTTATTGCCAAAGCCATCATTGCAGAAGAACAGTAGTGGCACTATTTAATCAATAGCTTGGGTGTTAAGGGGATTCAACATATATACATGTATACATATATATATATTCATGTGTGTACATACATACATACATACATATATATGTATATGAGCATGTATGTGTGTGTGTGTGTATATATATATATATATATATATATATACGTGGTGCATTCAGTAAGTTTCCAGACTTTTTTTGTACAGGCATTTAAAATTGTTGTACACTCTTGAAAATTCTGTATGTTATTGCTATACACCTTATGAGATGACTAACTAATTTTTATGATTTCAGGTTTAAATGAACAGCTACAGTAGGAATTCGAATACACCTTATTAAAGCCTGATTATCACAGCTGGTGAATTTCAAAAATGCAATCTGGATATGAGGACACTTTAGAAGAACGATACGCAATAAAATTCTGTTTTAAACTTGGAAAAAATGCCACAGAAACGTTTCGAATGCTTCAGACTGCTTTTGGAGCATCTTGCATGAATCGAGGATCAGTTTTTGAGTAGCATAAGAGATTCAAGGAAGCCAGGGAATCTGTGAGGGATGATGAGAGGTGTGGGAGGAGTAAGGAAGTCAATACACCAGAGTTGATTGGCCAAAGGGTTAGGGTTACTAAGGGAGTTAAGGAAGAGATTCTGTCGCAAGAGGCCAGCACTCTTCAAATCGGGTCAGTAGCATTTCCATAAAAGACAATGCACCAATCCACAACACCATCCTTGTCACAGACTATTTGGCCAAGATGGGCATCAAGACAGTTCCTCACTCTCCCTATAGTCGAGACCTTGCTCCCTGTGACTTTTGGTTATTCCCTAAGCTCACAGTCTGTCGTTATGAGACAATTGAGGAGATGAAAGAGGCTGTGATGAAGGTCATTGACATGCTCACACAAGAGGACTTCCATGGAGCCTTCCAAAAGTTGTTGGAACGGTACAACAAGTTCATTGCAGCCAGAGTAAATTACTTTGAAGGGGACTAGAGTTTCAAGTGTGTACTATCAATAAAAGTACCCATACGAAAAAAGTCTGGAAACTTATTTAATGATCCTTGTATATATATAATTTTACTTTTTGCAAGTTTTTCACACCAGCATTAGCAGGCAGTCTTTCAATGAAGTCTGAGAGACAGCAAGTCTCCAAGACTCTTCTCAGTATTCTAGCTGATCTTAGCAGTGCTGTGGCATGGACAGTATCAATTCTTCCTCAGATTTCCAATTCTTTCAGGGTTTTTTTTTTCAAACCTTTTGGGACCATTCTATGTTCATCATCTACAATTGGTGTTACTGTCACCCTCATGTTCCACAGTTTTTTCTGTTCTCTTGCAAGGTCCAAGTATTTTTCTATCTTTTGGACTGGAAAATCCACTTGGTTGCAAGTTCTTTATTTCTTGTCAATTAAAACTAAGTCTGGTCTTCAAGCTGGAATTACATGTCCCCTTTGTATCTCAAAATGTTATGCCTCTCATTTACTAGTACAGATTCTGGTTTGTGGATATACCATCTGGTAGTATGATCAAATTGTAATCTCTTACCCAATTCCCAGTGGATTGCCTTCCCTACCAAATCATGCTACTACACACTTCCATGAAACTTTGGATGACATTAGAAAAAACCAGAGGTCTCTGAAAAGGACCATGCAACCATTCCCACATCACAATGAAATGGGATATACATCCATGATGGGATGGAGCAAAATCACATCAAAAAACAATGCAGAGCCATCTCAATAAATTGGTTACCTGTGTCAATAATGGTGGAAATTTCACATCAAAATTGTAAATTTATTGAAGTGATCCAGAATCAGGAGTTCCCCATTGTATTTAAGGTTCCTAAGAAACACTTCCAGGGAATTTTTGAGTAGAAGCTTTTACAGACACTATAAAGTACTATTGCAAATTAAAGATGAAATACAAACCAGTTTGCTTTGTAAACTAATATGCCATTGCTAAATACAAGATAATGAAAATTATTAGTTTAAAGTTATACATATCTTTCTAAATCTGTATAAACTCACTTTAGCAGTTATTAAGTTCAATATCATGTCACATAATATTTATAAAGTTTATATTATTAATTGCAAATAAAGGGATGAGCGGAAGTACTTTATGATTAGCATTTAATAGTTAACTCTCTCTAAAAATCGTAGGAATGGGATCCTCATGGTGCAATGGTTAAAGCGATGGACTACAGAATCGTAGTATGCAAGTTTAAACTCCAGTCATGTTTTATGTTCACTTTCGGACAAATACCCTTGGGAAAGGTATGAAACCCCTTATCCTCCCAGCCATGGGTTAAATAGTACCACTGTTGTTCTTCAATAAGGATTGCTTTGGCATTAGATAACTTACAAAAGTTAATATGCCATTAAAAACAAAGAAACCAAACCTAGAAATTATAATGATCAGATTAAATATGTGACATGATAAGCTCTTCTGTCTCTTGGCTCACATATTTAGGTGCAATAATGCATATGCGTGCTAGTGTAAGTATGTCTATATAAGTTTGTGTACATACAGACATAGTGTATATGTATGAATATGCATGAGGGTGTGAGCATATCTGCTTTAATACGTGTAGGCATAGATAGCATTTATGTATATACGAGGATATGATGTGTGTACAAAAGTATCAAAAGGATAGCTAAACAAGATAGGGGTTCAGAAGGGTTTAATAGATAATGAAATAGAAAGAAAAGGATTTCTCAATATGGATGAAAGTGATAATTTTTTAATGTCTATAATAAACTCAAGTTTTCAATACTTGTACTGTCAGAGATCAGCAGGCAAAACTGGGCAGGCTGTGGAATATATGGCAACAAATATGTTTATAATTAACTTTTTACTAATATTTCATTGTATTTCAGTTGTTTTCCTTTGCAACGCCAAGATCCTCATTCCATTTTTTCTTTTTTTGGTAAACAAAGAAGATGGTGGCAAAACCAACCAATCAATCAAATCAGTAAGGTTGCTGCCAAGGAATGGTAACTTGCTAAGAATAAATGATACAAACTTATGTTTTACTAGATAATTATTCTTTATTTCTGATCCACTCAGCTCACTAATGATCATAGAATGACAATCTAGGAGGGATAAAAAGTAAACAAAAAATGAGGTTAAAAAATGAAGTATAATTGATAATGCTTCATCTAAGAAATTTTGACAATATTGCAGCTCTTATTCTCCTTAAACACATCTGTTGATGCAATAAAAAGTATTTTAAAATAATAAGAGGAAAGCAATTCTTGGGAAAAATGAATAATTATTGAAAATGCTTGATTTAAGAAATTTAATGATATTACAGTAGTTATCTCCCTTGAACACTGATGCCAATTTAGGAATTGTGATAAAAAGCAGCAAAATAAAAAATTCAAATTATATTACAGTAAATTTGTTGAATCAAATTAACATCAAGATTTTTTTATTAAAATATTGCTTCTCGTACAAAAACGGTGCTCTTCATTAATTTTATTACAATAATTGTATAAGTTTTCAACTGTTTTGATCCAGTAGGGACTCAAGTATTGAGGTTCCTGAGAAAGAGCACTTTGCATAAATAATAATATATAAAGCTGGCTGGGTGACCAGAAAGCTCCCTTTTCAATAGCCACTACACTGAGATGTGCCGCGACCGGCCGACAAACCCTTGCCGCGACCTGCCGATAAACCTAAAACATATCAAATTACACGCCCGAGTTAGGACGATAATATCCGAGTACGACCGGAACTGACTAAGCCCTTTTTTCTTGCTAACGACCTTGACATCTAGTTATAGCTAAAAGAAAAGGGAGAATTAAAATTAATAACATTCACAAAACACTTCGGCCAAAAATTACCTGATAAGACTTGAACTAATAGTCGTCGCCAGCCTATAGCAGGTTAGGAAAATACTTTACGGCTACACTCATTTTTTATCAAAGAATTTTATATCCACGCGGCTGGACCTGTGTGTCACAGCACCTTCGTAATATCAGCAAGCCCTTTTCAACCCTCGTTGGCACGCTTTTTAGCTGGGCCGTCTGGCATTCGTGCCGGATGGGTGCTCGAAACCAAGAGCAGACTCGGGGCAGAATAGGCCCCCAGCTTCGGCTGGGCAACCTTCGGGTGGGCGAGCTGCACTTTTGTCCCCTTTGTACGGCACTAGACCAAGCGTCTAGTTTAAGCCGTAAACTGGCATACGTGCCCGGACCCACATTTGGGTTCGTGAAACTGCTTGCCTCATCAGGCTCACATTGCACTAAGTGAGCCGATGAGCAGCACAGACAAGCAGGGTTCGAGTCTCGGCTCGTTCCCGACCTTCCCCTCCCCTTTATCCCCACTTTAATCGGCCTTCGGGCTTTTGACCTTGTGTCAAGTCGTGTCTGGTGGGAGGCAGCGACAAATATATATACGACAAATATATGGCACGCTCCTAGCGAAGCTCATTAAGGAGGAATCCTGCATTCTGTGCGGTCGCATTCACCTTAACTTCCGACGTTGATCCCACTTCTCGTGGTAGATCCCCTTTTTTTTTTCCCACCTACATAGGTATGCACAAAGGTCCTTTTTAGGACCATAAGAGGTCTCTGTCTGCGGGTCAGAGCATCTCTGACTGGTCAGTAATGATCAGTCGAAGTAGACGGCCAGGCGGCAAACACGAAGACGGATTCTAAGACCAACCGGTCTTAACTCTCAGTCGGTTCCGATAGTCCGATAAGCTGCGCAGCGCTAATGGCACGGTCCAGCCTTTAGCTACTCCTTCGCTATCTGCGCAGCGCTAAGATAACGCCCATCTTAGCCTCGGCCTTCTGGCCTGTCCGCTCGACAGCTCGGCTTTGACCCGACAAAGCCTTCGCTGCTGTCCGCTCGTCCGCACGGCTTTGACCCGACAAAGCCTTCGTTCCCGTCAGCTCGCCCGCACGGCTTTGACCCGACAAAGCTTTCGCTCTCGTCCGCTCGTTCGCACGGCTTTAACCTGACAAAGCCTTCGCTCTCGTCCGCTCGTTCGCACGGCTTTGCCCCGACAAAGCTTTCGTTCTCGTTCGCTCATCCGCACGGCTTGGGACCCGACAAAGCCTTCGCACTAGTCCGCTCGTCCGCACGGCTTTGACTCGACAAAGCCTTCGCTCTCGTCCGCTCGTCCGCACGGCTTTGACCCGACAAAGCCTTCGCTCTCGTCCGATACGTCCGCACGGCTAGGGGGCCCAGCAAGGCCCTAGCCTTTCCTCGACCTCGACGCTCTTGCAAGGTACAACGCAGTCCACGTAACGACTCGCTGTTATGGACGGTTCTACCACTGCAACACCTGACTCACGTACGACCCGTCGTACGAGTCAACAACCCGATCGACACACCCTTGGTTAACCACAACATACCGTCACAACCAGGGATATCGATCTACCAACCTCGATCGACCATCTGGCTGTACCCAACGACCAGCACCGACCATCTAGCTGAACTCAACGACTCGACCGACCTCAGCTTCCCAGCATCCAACGTCTAGCTGAACTCAACGACTCGACCGACCTCAGCTTACCAGCATCCAACATCTAGCTGTACTCAACGACTCGACCTACGCCAGCGACCCTCGTCGAACGCCCTGCGGCGAACACATACAACCGCCACGGACATTTACATTCACGCTTGTAAATACGACGAAATAAATTGTCATTTGTAATTATCATTATCTCACCTTTGTTCCTTCATATTGCTTTGGCTGTTCTCATTCACATAAATTCATTTGCGGGGTCGACATACTTATAGGCCCTGCAACAGATGTAGGGGAGTGTGCTACTTCATTCCCTGGATTGCTCCACTTTACCCTTGATCCTTACTTTATAGTGCTGAGTGTTAAGCAAGGAGGTATCAAGGACCATTTTTTTGAGTCTTTGGTATGACTCAACCTGGGTCTTGCAAGAGAAGAGAAAAAGCTGAGGAACATGAAAATGAAGATGATACCAATTGTGGTTGGTGCCCTTGGAACATTCCTCAAAGGTCTGTGAAAGAGACTGGTGGATTAGAGATTAGAAGAAAACTACAAAAAAAAAGATATAAGTTGTGATCCAAAAGTATCCTGACAGAAACCTTAAATTTTTTAAATTTTCAAAATTTTTAATTTAAATTAATATGAGAGTATAGCTGATGAACTTACATAATAAAGTAACAATGTCTTGACATTTAAACAAGCTAGTGATAATTCTCTATACATTTTTATCGCTAGTCTTTGGTAAAATACAGGAATGAAGGTTGGTAGGCCATTAAACAAAGAAACCAAATTAAGGCAGAACAGTAATTTTTCAGGTTCTTTTTCACTTAGAATATACAATTTAAAATACTGATTTTTCTTCTCATGTAAAAGACAGAATTTTCAATGCAAGGCTCTTTCTCACTTAAAAATATATAATTTAAAATACTGATTTTTCTTCTCATGTAAAACACAGAATTTTCAATGCAAGGCTCTTTCTTACTTAGAATATACGATTTCAAATACTGATTTTTCTTCTTATGTAAAAGACAGAATTTGCAATGCAAGGCTCTTTCTCATTTAGAATATACGGTTTCAAATACTGATTTTTCTTCTCATGTAAAAGACAGAATTTTCAATGCAAGGCTCTTTCTCACTTAAAAATTTATGATTTAAACTACTGATTTTTCTTCTCATGTAAAAGACAGAATTTGCAATGCAAGGCTCTTTCTCACTTAAAAATATATGATTTAAAATACTGATTTTTCTTCTCATGTAAAAGACAGAATTTGCAATGCAAGGCTCTTTCTCACTTAAAAATTTATGACTTAAACTACTGATATTTCTTCTCATGTAAAAGACAGAATTTTCAATGCAAGGCTCTTTCTCACTTAGAATATACGATTTAAAATACTATTTGGTAAAATACAGGAATGAAGGTTGGTAGGCCATTAAAAAAAGAAACCAAATTAAGGCACAACAGTAATTTTTCAGGTTCTTTTTCACTTAGAATATACGATTTAAAATACTGATTTTTCTTCTCATGTAAAAGACAGAATTTGCAATGCAAGGCTCTTTCTCATTTAGAATATACGATTTAAAATACTGATTTTTCTTCTCATGTAAAAGACAGAATTTTCAATGCAAGGCTCCTTCTCATTTAGAATATACGATTTAAAATACTGATTTTTCTTCACATGTAAAAGACAGAATTTGCAATGCAAGGCTCTTTCTCACTTAAAAATAAATGATTTAAACTACTGATTTTTCTTCTCATGTAAAAGACAGAATTTTCAATGCAAGGCTCTTTCTCACTTAAAAATATATGATTTAAAATACTGATTTTTCTTCTCATGTAAAAGACAGAATTTGCAACGCAAGGCTCTTTCTCACTTAGAATATACAATTTAAAATACTGATTTTTCTTCTCATGTAAAAGACAGAATTTTCAATGCAAGGCTCTTTCTCACTTAGAATATACGATTTAAACTACTGATTTTTCTACTCATGTAAAAGACAGAATTTTCAATGCAAGGCTCTTTCTCACTTAAAAATTTATGATTTAAAATACTGATTTTTCTTCTCATGTAAACGACAGAATTTTCAATGCAAGGCTCTTTCTCATTTAGAATATACGATTCAAACTACTGATTTTTCTACTCATGTAAAAGACAGAATTTTCAATGCAAGGCTCTTTCTCACTTAAAAATTTATGATTTAAAATACTGATTTTTCTTCTCATGTAAACAACAGAATTTTCAATGCAAGGCTCTTTCTCATTTAGAATATACGATTTAAACTACTGATTTTTCTACTCATGTAAAAGACAGAATTTGCAATGCAAGGCTCTTTCTCACTTAAAAATTTATGATTTAAAATACTGATTTTTCTTCTCATGTAAAAGACAGAATTTGCAATGCAAGGCTCTTTCTCACTTAGAATATACGATTTAAAATACTGATTTTTTTTTTCATGTAAAAGACAGAATTTTCAATGCAAGGCTTATTCTCATTTAGAATATACGATTTAAACTACTGATTTTTCTACTCATGTAAAAGACTGAATTTTCAATGCAAGGCTCTTTCTCACTTAAAAATTTATGATTTAAACTACTGATTTTTCTTCTCATGTAAAAGACAGAATTTGCAATGCAAGGCTCTTTCTCATTTAGAATATACGATTTAAACTACTGATTTTTCTACTCATGTAAAAGACAGAATTTCCAATGCAAGGCTCTTTCTCACTTAAAAATTTATGATTTAAAATACTGATTTTTCTTCTCATGTAAAAGACAGAATTTGCAATGCAAGGCTCTTTCTCACTTAGAATATACGATTTAAAATACTGATTTTTTTTCTCATGTAAAAGACAGAATTTTCAATGCAAGGCTCTTTCTCACTTAGGATATACGATTTAAAATACTGATTTTTCTCCTCATGTAAAAGACAGAATTTTCAATGCAAGGCTCTTTCTCATTTAGAATATACGATTTAAAATACTGATTTTTCTTCTCATGTAAAAGACAGAATTTTCAATTCAAGGCTCTTTCTCACTGAAAAATTTATGATTTGAAATACTGATTTTTCTTCTCATGTAAAAGACAGAATTTTCAATGCAAGGCTCTTTCTCACTTAGAATATATGATTTAAAATACTGATTTTTCTTCTCATGTAAAAGACAGAATTTTCAATGCAAGGCTCTTTCTCATTTAAAAATATATATGATTTAAAATACTGATTTTTCTTCTCATGTAAAAGACAGAATTTGCAACGCAAGGCTCTTTCTCACTTAGAATATACGATTTAAAATACTGATTTTTCTTCTCATGTAAAAGACAGAATTTTCAATGCAAGGCTCTTTCTCACATAGGATATACGATTTAAAATACTGATTTTTCTTCTCATGTAAAAGACAGAATTTGCAATGCAAGGCTCTTTCTCATTTAGAATATACGATTTAAAATACTGATTTTTCTTCTCATGTAAAAGACAGAATTTTCAATTCAGGGCTCTTTCTCACTGAAAAATTTATGATTTGAAATACTGATTTTTCTTCTCATGTAAAAGACAGAATTTGCAATGCAAGGCTCTTTCTCATTTAGAATATACGATTTAAAATACTGATTTTACTTCTCATGTAAAAGACAGAATTTGCAATGCAAGGCTCTTTCTCATTTAGAATATACGATTTAAAATACTGATTTTTCTTCTCATGTAAAAGACAGAATTTTCAATGCAAGGCTCTTTCTCATTTAGAATATACGATTTAAACTACTGATTTTTCTACTCATGTAAAAGACAGAATTTTCAATGCAAGGCTCTTTCTCACTTAAAAATTTATGATTTAAAATACTGATTTTTCTTCTCATGTAAAAGACAGAATTTGCAATGCAAGGCTCTTTCTCACTTAAAATTTATGATTTAAAATACTGATTTTTCTTCTCATGTAAAAGACAGAATTTGCAATGCAAGGCTCTTTCTCATTTAGAATATACGATTTAAAATACTGATTTTTCTTCTCATATAAAAGACAGAATTTTCAATGCAAGGCTCTTTCTCATTTAGAATATACGATTTAAACTACTGATTTTTCTACTCATGTAAAAGACAGAATTTTCAATGCAAGGCTCTTTCTCACTTAAAAATATATGATTTAAAATACTGATTTTTCTTCTCATGTAAAAGACAGAATTTTCAATGCAAGGCTCTTTCTCACTTAGAATATACGATTTAAAATACTGATTTTTCTTCTCATGTAAAAGACAGAATTTGCAATGCAAGGCTCTTTCTCATTTAGAATATACGATTTAAACTACTGATTTTTCTACTCATGTAAAAGACAGAATTTTCAATGCAAGGCTCTTTCTCACTTAAAAATATATGATTTAAAATACTGATTTTTCTTCTCATGTAAAAGACAGAATTTGCAATGCAAGGCTCTTTCTCATTTAGAATATACGATTTAAACTACTGATTTTTCTACTCATGTAAAAGACAGAATTTTCAATGCAAGGCTCTTTCTCACTTAAAAATATATGATTTAAAATACTGATTTTTCTTCTCATGTAAAAGACAGAATTTGCAATGCAAGGCTCTTTCTCACTTAGAATATACGATTTAAAATACTGATTTTTCTTCTCATGTAAAAGACAGAATTTGCAATGCAAGGCTCTTTCTCACTTAGAATATACGATTTAAAATACTGATTTTTCTTCTCATGTAAAAGACAGAATTTTCAATGCAAGGCTCTTTCTCATTTAAAAATATATGATTTAAAATACTGATTTTTCTTCTCATGTAAAAGACAGAATTTGCAACGCAAGGCTCTTTCTCACTTAGAATATACGATTTAAAATACTGATTTTTCTTCTCATGTAAAAGACAGAATTTGCAATGCAAGGCTCTTTCTCACTTAAAAATTTATGATATAAAATACTGATTTTTCTTCTCATGTAAAAGACAGAATTTGCAATGCAAGGCTCTTTCTCATTTAGAATATACGATTTAAAATACTGATTTTTCTTCTCATGTAAAAGACAGAATTTGCAATGCAAGGCTCTTTCTCACTTAGAATATACGATTTAAACTACTGATTTTTCTTCTCATGTAAAAGACAGAATTTTCAATGCAAGGCTCTTTCTCACTTAAAAATTTATGATTTAAAATACTGATTTTTCTTCTCATGTAAAGACAGAATTTTCAATGCAAGGCTCTTTCTCATTTAGAATATACAATTCAAACTACTGATTTTCTACTCATGTAAAAGACAGAATTTTCAATGCAAGGCTCTTTCTCACTTAAAAATTTATGATTTAAAATACTGATTTTTCTTCTCATGTAAACAACAGAATTTTCAATGCAAGGCTCTTTCTCATTTAGAATATACGATTTAAACTACTGATTTTTCTACTCATGTAAAAGACAGAATTTGCAATGCAAGGCTCTTTCTCACTTAGAATATACGATTTAAAATACTGATTTTTCTTCTCATGTAAAAGACAGAATTTTCAATGCAAGGCTCTTTCTCACTTAGAATATACGATTTAAAATACTGATTTTTCTACTCATGTAAAAGACAGAATTTTCAATGCAAGGCTCTTTCTCACTTAACAATATATGATTTAAAATGCTGATTTTTCTTCTCATGTAAAAGACAGAATTTTCAATGCAAGGCTCTTTCTCATTTAGAATATACGATTTAAAATACTGATTTTTCTTCTCATGTAAAAGACAGAATTTTCAATGCAAGGCTCTTTCTCACTTAGAATATACGATTTAAAATACTGATTTTTCTTCTCATGTAAAAGTCAGAATTTTCAATGCAAGGCTCTTTCTCACTTAGAATATACGATTTAAAATACTGATTTTTCTACTCATGTAAAAGACAGAATTTGCAATGCAAGGCTCTTTCTCACTTAAAAATATATGATTTAAACTACTGATTTTTCTTCTCATGTAAAAGACAGAATTTTCAATGCAAGGCTCTTTCTCATTTAAAAATATATGATTTAAAATACTGATTTTTCTTCTCATGTAAAAGACAGAATTTGCAACGCAAGGCTCTTTCTCACTTAGAATATACGATTTAAAATACTGATTTTTCTTCTCATGTAAAAGACAGAATTTGCAATGCAAGGCTCTTTCTCACTTAAAAATTTATGATTTAAAATACTGATTTTTCTTCTCATGTAAAAGACAGAATTTGCAATGCAAGGCTCTTTCTCATTTAGAATATACGATTTAAAATACTTATTTTTCTTCTCATGTAAAAGACAGAATTTGCAATGCAAGGCTCTTTCTCACTTAGAATATACGATTTAAACTACTGATTTTTCTTCTCATGTAAAAGACAGAATTTTCAATGCAAGGCTCTTTCTCACTTAAAAATTTATGATTTAAAATACTGATTTTTCTTCTCATGTAAAGACAGAATTTTCAATGCAAGGCTCTTTCTCATTTAGAATATACAATTCAAACTACTGATTTTCTACTCATGTAAAAGACAGAATTTTCAATGCAAGGCTCTTTCTCACTTAAAAATTTATGATTTAAAATACTGATTTTTCTTCTCATGTAAACAACAGAATTTTCAATGCAAGGCTCTTTCTCATTTAGAATATACGATTTAAACTACTGATTTTTCTACTCATGTAAAAGACAGAATTTGCAATGCAAGGCTCTTTCTCACTTAGAATATACGATTTAAAATACTGATTTTTCTTCTCATGTAAAAGACAGAATTTTCAATGCAAGGCTCTTTCTCACTTAGAATATACGATTTAAAATACTGATTTTTCTACTCATGTAAAAGACAGAATTTTCAATGCAAGGCTCTTTCTCACTTAAAAATATATGATTTAAAATGCTGATTTTTCTTCTCATGTAAGAGACAGAATTTTCAATGCAAGGCTCTTTCTCATTTAGAATATACGATTTAAAATACTGATTTTTCTTCTCATGTAAAAGACAGAATTTGCAATGCAAGGCTCTTTCTCACTTAGAATATACGATTTAAAATACTGATTTTTCTTCTCATGTAAAAGTCAGAATTTTCAATGCAAGGCTCTTTCTCACTTAGAATATACGATTTAAAATACTGATTTTTCTACTCATGTAAAAGACAGAATTTGCAATGCAAGGCTCTTTCTCACTTAAAAATATATGATTTAAACTACTGATTTTTCTTCTCATGTAAAAGACAGAATTTTCAATGCAAGGCTCTTTCTCATTTAAAAATATATGATTTAAAATACTGATTTTTCTTCTCATGTAAAAGACAGAATTTGCAACGCAAGGCTCTTTCTCACTTAGAATATACGATTTAAAATACTGATTTTTCTTCTCATGTAAAAGACAGAATTTGCAATGCAAGGCTCTTTCTCACTTAAAAATTTATGATTTAAAATACTGATTTTTCTTCTCATGTAAAAGACAGAATTTGCAATGCAAGGCTCTTTCTCATTTAGAATATACGATTTAAAATACTGATTTTTCTTCTCATGTAAAAGACAGAATTTGCAATGCAAGGCTCTTTCTCACATAGAATATACGATTTAAACTACTGATTTTTCTTCTCATGTAAAAGACAGAATTTTCAATGCAAGGCTCTTTCTCACTTAAAAATTTATGATTTAAAATACTGATTTTTCTTCTCATGTAAAGACAGAATTTTCAATGCAAGGCTCTTTCTCATTTAGAATATACAATTCAAACTACTGATTTTCTACTCATGTAAAAGACAGAATTTTCAATGCAAGGCTCTTTCTCACTTAAAAATTTATGATTTAAAATACTGATTTTTCTTCTCATGTAAACAACAGAATTTTCAATGCAAGGCTCATTCTCATTTAGAATATACGATTTAAACTACTGATTTTTCTACTCATGTAAAAGACAGAATTTGCAATGCAAGGCTCTTTCTCACTTAGAATATACGATTTAAAATACTGATTTTTCTTCTCATGTAAAAGACAGAATTTTCAATGCAAGGCTCTTTCTCACTTAGAATATACGATTTAAAATACTGATTTTTCTACTCATGTAAAAGACAGAATTTTCAATGCAAGGCTCTTTCTCACTTAAAAATATATGATTTAAAATACTGATTTTTCTTCTCATGTAAAAGACAGAATTTGCAATGCAAGGCTCTTTCTCATTTAGAATATACGATTTAAAATACTGATTTTTCTTCTCATGTAAAAGACAGAATTTGCAATGCAAGGCTCTTTCTCACTTAGAATATACGATTTAAAATACTGATTTTTCTTCTCATGTAAAAGTCAGAATTTTCAATGCAAGGCTCTTTCTCACTTAGAATATACGATTTAAAATACTGATTTTTCTACTCATGTAAAAGACAGAATTTGCAATGCAAGGCTCTTTCTCACTTAAAAATATATGATTTAAACTACTGATTTTTCTTCTCATGTAAAAGACAGAATTTGCAATGCAAGCCTCTTTCTCACTTAGAATATACGATTTAAAATACTGATTTTTCTTCTCATGTAAAAGACAGAATTTTCAATGCAAGGCTTTTTCATACTTAGAATATACGATTTAAAATACTGATTTTTCTTCTCATGTAAAAGACAGAATTTTCAATGCAAGGCTCTTTCTCACTTAAAAATTTATGATTTAAAATACTGATTTTTCTTCTCATGTAAAAGACAGAATTTGCAATGCAAGGCTCTTTCTCATTTAGAATATACGATTTAAAATACTGATTTTTCTTCTCATATAAATGACAGAATTTTCAATGCAAGGCTCTTTCTCATTTAGAATATACGATTTAAACTACTGATTTTTCTACTCATGTAAAAGACAGAATTTTCAATGCAAGGCTTTTTCTCACTTAAAAATATATGATTTAAAATACTGATTTTTCTTCTCATGTAAAAGGCAGAATTTGCAATGCAAGGCTCTTTCTCATTTAGAATATACGATTTAAACTACTGATTTTTCTACTCATGTAAAAGACAGAATTTTCAATGCAAGGCTCTTTCTCACTTAAAAATATATGATTTAAACTACTGATTTTTCTTCTCATGTAAAAGACAGAATTTGCAATGCAAGGCTCTTTCTCACTTAGAATATACGATTTAAAATACTGATTTTTCTTCTCATGTAAAAGACAGAATTTTCAATGCAAGGCTCTTTCTTACTTAGAATATACGATTTAAAATACTGATTTTTCTTCTCATGTAAAAGACAGAATTTTCAATGCAAGGCTCTTTCTCACTTAAAAATTTATGATTTAAAATACTGATTTTTCTTCTCATGTAAAAGACAGAATTTGCAATGCAAGGCTCTTTCTCATTTAGAATATACGATTTAAACTTCTGATTTTTCTACTCATGTAAAAGACAGAATTTTCAATGCAAGGCTCTTTCTCACTTAAAAATATATGATTTAAAATACTGATTTTTCTTCTCATGTAAAAGACAGAATTTGCAATGCAAGGCTCTTTCTCATTTAGAATATAAGATTTAAAATACTGATTTTTCTTCACATGTAAAAGACAGAATTTTCAATGCAAGGCTCTTTCTCACTTAAAAATATATGATTTAAAATACTGATTTTTCTTCTCATGTAAAAGACAGAATTTGCAATGCAAGGCTCTTTCTCATTTAGAATATACGATTTAAAATACTGATTTTTCTACTCATGTAAAAGACAGAATTTTCAATGCAAGGCTTTTTCTCACTTAGAATATACAATTTAAAATACTGATTTTTCTTCTCATATAAAAGACAGAATTTTCAATGCAAGGCTCTTTCTCATTTAGAATATACGATTTAAACTACTGATTTTTCTACTCATGTAAAAGACAGAATTTTCAATGCAAGGCTCTTTCTCACTTAAAAATATATGATTTAAAATACTGATTTTTCTTCTAATGTAAAAGACACAATTTTCAATGCAAGCCTCTTTCTCACTTAGAATATACGATTTAAAATACTGATTTTTCTTCACATGTAAAAGACAGAATTTTCAATGCAAGGCTTTTTCATACTTAGAATATACGATTTAAAATACTGATTTTTCTTCTCATGTAAAAGACAGAATTTTCAATGCAAGGCTCTTTCTCACTTAAAAATATATGATTTAAAATACTGATTTTTCTTCTCATGTAAAAGACAGAATTTGCAATGCAAGGCTCTTTCTCATTTAGAATATACGATTTAAAATACTGATTTTTCTTCTCATATAAATGACAGAATTTTCAATGCAAGGCTCTTTCTCATTTAGAATATACGATTTAAACTACTGATTTTTCTACTCATGTAAAAGACAGAATTTTCAATGCAAGGCTCTTTCTCACTTAAAAATATATGATTTAAAATACTGATTTTTCTTCTCATGTAAAAGACAGAATTTGCAATGCAAGGCTCTTTCTCATTTAGAATATACGATTTAAACTACTGATTTTTCTACTCATGTAAAAGACAGAATTTTCAATGCAAGGCTCTTTCTCACTTAAAAATTTATGATTTAAAATACTGATTTTTCTTCTCATGTAAAAGACAGAATTTGCAATGCAAGGCTCTTTCTCACTTAAAAATTTATGATTTAAAATACTGATTTTTCTTCTCATGTAAAAGACAGAATTTGCAATGCAAGGCTCTTTCTCATTTAGAATATACGATTTAAAATACTGATTTTTCTTCTCATGTAAAAGACAGAATTTGCAATGCAAGGCTCTTTCTCATTTAGAATATACGATTTAAAATACTGATTTTTCTTCTCATGTAAAAGACAGAATTTTCAATGCAAGGCTCTTTCTCATTTAGAATATACGATTTAAACTACTGATTTTTCTACTCATGTAAAAGACAGAATTTTCAATTCAAGGCTCTTTCTCACTTAAAAATGTATGATTTAAAATACAGATTTTTCTTCTCATGTAAAAGACAGAATTTGCAATGCAAGGCTCTTTCTCACTTAAAAATTTATGATTTAAAATACTGATTTTTCTTCTCATGTAAAAGACAGAATTTTCAATGCAAGGCTCTTTCTCATTTAGAATATAAGATTTAAATACTGATTTTTCTTCACATGTAAAAGACAGAATTTGCTATGCAAGGCTCTTTCTCACTTAAAAATATATGAATTAAAATACTGATTTTTCTTCTCATGTAAAAAACAGAATTTGCAATGCAAGGCTCTTTCTCATTTAGAATATACGATTTAAAATACTGATTTTCCTTCTCATGTAAAAGACAGAATATGCAATGCAAGGCTCTTTCTCACTTAAAAATTTATGATTTAAAATACTGATTTTTCTTCTCATGTAAAAGACAGAATTTGCAATGCAAGGCTCTTTCTCATTTAGAATATACGATTTAAAATACTGATTTTTCTTCTCATGTAAAAGACAGAATTTGCAATGCAAGGCTCTTTCTCACTTAAAAATTTATGATTTAAAATACTGATTTTTCTTCTCATGTAAAAGACAGAATTTGCAATGCAAGGCTCTCACTTAGAATATAAGATTTAAAATACTGATTTTTCTTCTCATGTAAAAGACAGAATTTTCACTGCAAGGCTCTTTCTCATTTAGAATATACGATTTAAACTACTGATTTTTCTACTCATGTAAAAGACAGAATTTTCAATGCAAGGCTCTTTCTCACTTAAAAATATATGATTTAAAATACTGATTTTTCTTCTAATGTAAAAGACAGAATTTTCAATGCAAGGCTCTTTCTCACTTAGAATATACGATTTAAAATACTAATTTTTCTTTTCATGTAAAAGACAGAATTTGCAATGCAAGGCTTTTTCTCATTTAGAATATACGATTTAAACTAGTGATTTTTCTACTCATGTAAAAGACAGAATTTTCAATGCAAGGCTCTTTCTCACTTAAAAATTTATGATTTAAAATACTGATTTTTCTTCTCATGTAAAAGACAGAATTTTCAATGCAAGGCTCTTTCTCACTTAGAATATACGATTTAAAATACTGATTTTTCTTCTCATGTAAACAACCGAATTTTCAATGCAAGGCACTTTCTCACTTAGAATATACGATTTAAACTACTGATTTTTCTACTCATGTAAAAGACAGAATTTTCAATGCAAGGCTCTTTCTCACTTAAAAATTTATGATTTAAAATACTGATTTTTCTTCTCATGTAAAAGACAGAATTTGCAATGCAAGGCTCTTTCTCACTTAGAATATACGATTTAAAATACTGATTTTTCTTCTCATGTAAAAGACAGAATTTTCAATGCAAGGCTCTTTCTCATTTAGAATATACGATTTAAACTACTGATTTTTCTACTCATGTAAAAGACAGAATTTTCAATGCAAGGCTCTTTCTCACTTAAAAATATATGATTTAAAATACTGATTTTTCTTCTCATGTAAAAGACAGAATTTGCAATGCAAGGCTCTTTCTCATTTAGAATATACGATTTAAAATACTGATTTTTCTTCTCATGTAAAAGACAGAATTTTCACTGCAAGGCTCTTTCTCATTTAGAATATACGATTTAAACTACTGATTTTTCTACTCATGTAAAAGACAGAATTTTCAATGCAAGGCTCTTTCTCACTTAAAAATATATGATTTAAAATACTGATTTTTCTTCTAATGTAAAAGACAGAATTTTCAATGCAAGGCTCTTTCTCACCTAGAATATACGATTTAAAATACTAATTTTTCTTTTCATGTAAAAGACAGAATTTGCAATGCAAGGCTTTTTCTCATTTAGAATATACGATTTAAACTACTGATTTTTCTACTCATGTAAAAGACAGAATTTTCAATGCAAGGCTCTTTCTCACTTAAAAATTTATGATTTAAAATACTGATTTTTCTTCTCATGTAAAAGACAGAATTTTCAATGCAAGGCTCTTTCTCACTTAGAATATACGATTTAAAATACTGATTTTTCTTCTCATGTAAACAACCGAATTTTCAATGCAAGGCACTTTCTCACTTAGAATATACGATTTAAAGTACTGATTTTTCTACTCATGTAAAAGACAGAATTTTCAATGCAAGGCTCTTTCTCACTTAAAAATTTATGATTTAAAATACTGATTTTTCTTCTCATGTAAAAGACAGAATTTGCAATGCAAGGCTCTTTCTCACTTAGAATATACGATTTAAAATACTGATTTTTCTTCACATGTAAAAGACAGAATTTTCAATGCAAGGCTTTTTCATACTTAGAATATACGATTTAAAATACTGATTTTTCTTCTCATGTAAAAGACAGAATTTTCAATGCAAGGCTCTTTCTCACTTAAAAATATATGATTTAAAATACTGATTTTTCTTCTCATGTAAAAGACAGAATTTGCAATGCAAGGCTCTTTCTCATTTAGAATATACGATTTAAAATACTGATTTTTCTTCTCATATAAATGACAGAATTTTCAATGCAAGGCTCTTTCTCATTTAGAATATACGATTTAAACTACTGATTTTTCTACTCATGTAAAAGACAGAATTTTCAATGCAAGGCTCTTTCTCACTTAAAAATATATGATTTAAAATACTGATTTTTCTTCTCATGTAAAAGACAGAATTTGCAATGCAAGGCTCTTTCTCATTTAGAATATACGATTTAAACTACTGATTTTTCTACTCATGTAAAAGACAGAATTTTCAATGCAAGGCTCTTTCTCACTTAAAAATTTATGATTTAAAATACTGATTTTTCTTCTCATGTAAAAGACAGAATTTGCAATGCAAGGCTCTTTCTCACTTAAAAATTTATGATTTAAAATACTGATTTTTCTTCTCATGTAAAAGACAGAATTTGCAATGCAAGGCTCTTTCTCATTTAGAATATACGATTTAAAATACTGATTTTTCTTCTCATGTAAAAGACAGAATTTGCAATGCAAGGCTCTTTCTCATTTAGAATATACGATTTAAAATACTGATTTTTCTTCTCATGTAAAAGACAGAATTTTCAATGCAAGGCTCTTTCTCATTTAGAATATACGATTTAAACTACTGATTTTTCTACTCATGTAAAAGACAGAATTTTCAATTCAAGGCTCTTTCTCACTTAAAAATGTATGATTTAAAATACAGATTTTTCTTCTCATGTAAAAGACAGAATTTGCAATGCAAGGCTCTTTCTCACTTAAAAATTTATGATTTAAAATACTGATTTTTCTTCTCATGTAAAAGACAGAATTTTCAATGCAAGGCTCTTTCTCATTTAGAATATAAGATTTAAATACTGATTTTTCTTCACATGTAAAAGACAGAATTTGCTATGCAAGGCTCTTTCTCACTTAAAAATATATGAATTAAAATACTGATTTTTCTTCTCATGTAAAAAACAGAATTTGCAATGCAAGGCTCTTTCTCATTTAGAATATACGATTTAAAATACTGATTTTCCTTCTCATGTAAAAGACAGAATATGCAATGCAAGGCTCTTTCTCACTTAAAAATTTATGATTTAAAATACTGATTTTTCTTCTCATGTAAAAGACAGAATTTGCAATGCAAGGCTCTTTCTCATTTAGAATATACGATTTAAAATACTGATTTTTCTTCTCATGTAAAAGACAGAATTTGCAATGCAAGGCTCTTTCTCACTTAAAAATTTATGATTTAAAATACTGATTTTTCTTCTCATGTAAAAGACAGAATTTGCAATGCAAGGCTCTCACTTAGAATATAAGATTTAAAATACTGATTTTTCTTCTCATGTAAAAGACAGAATTTTCACTGCAAGGCTCTTTCTCATTTAGAATATACGATTTAAACTACTGATTTTTCTACTCATGTAAAAGACAGAATTTTCAATGCAAGGCTCTTTCTCACTTAAAAATATATGATTTAAAATACTGATTTTTCTTCTAATGTAAAAGACAGAATTTTCAATGCAAGGCTCTTTCTCACTTAGAATATACGATTTAAAATACTAATTTTTCTTTTCATGTAAAAGACAGAATTTGCAATGCAAGGCTTTTTCTCATTTAGAATATACGATTTAAACTAGTGATTTTTCTACTCATGTAAAAGACAGAATTTTCAATGCAAGGCTCTTTCTCACTTAAAAATTTATGATTTAAAATACTGATTTTTCTTCTCATGTAAAAGACAGAATTTTCAATGCAAGGCTCTTTCTCACTTAGAATATACGATTTAAAATACTGATTTTTCTTCTCATGTAAACAACCGAATTTTCAATGCAAGGCACTTTCTCACTTAGAATATACGATTTAAACTACTGATTTTTCTACTCATGTAAAAGACAGAATTTTCAATGCAAGGCTCTTTCTCACTTAAAAATTTATGATTTAAAATACTGATTTTTCTTCTCATGTAAAAGACAGAATTTGCAATGCAAGGCTCTTTCTCACTTAGAATATACGATTTAAAATACTGATTTTTCTTCTCATGTAAAAGACAGAATTTTCAATGCAAGGCTCTTTCTCATTTAGAATATACGATTTAAACTACTGATTTTTCTACTCATGTAAAAGACAGAATTTTCAATGCAAGGCTCTTTCTCACTTAAAAATATATGATTTAAAATACTGATTTTTCTTCTCATGTAAAAGACAGAATTTGCAATGCAAGGCTCTTTCTCATTTAGAATATACGATTTAAAATACTGATTTTTCTTCTCATGTAAAAGACAGAATTTGCAATGCAAGGCTCTTTCTCACTTAGAATATACGATTTAAAATACTGATTTTTCTTCTCATGTAAAAGTCAGAATTTTCAATGCAAGGCTCTTTCTCATTTAGACTATACGATTTAAAATACTGATTTTTCTTCACATGTAAAAGACAGAATTTGCAATGCAAGGCTCTTTCTCACTTAAAAATATATGATTTAAACTACTGATTTTTCTTCTCATGTAAAAGACAGAATTTTCAATGCAAGGCTCTTTCTCACTTAAAAATATATGATTTAAAATACTGATTTTTCTTCACATGTAAAAGACAGAATTTGCAACGCAAGGCTCTTTCTCACTTAGAATATACGATTTAAAATACTGATTTTTCTTCTCATGTAAAAGATTGAATTTTCAATGCAAGGCTCTTTCTCACTTAAAAATATATGATTTAAAATACTGATTTTTCTTCTAATGTAAAAGACAGAATTTTCAATGCAAGGCCCTTTCTTACTTAGAATATACGATTTCAAATACTGATTTTTGTTCTCATGTAAAAGACAGAATTTTCAATTCAAGGCTCTTTCTCACTTAAAAATTTATGATTTTAAATACTGATTTTTCTTCTCATGTAAAAGACAGATTTTGCAATGCAAGGCTCTTTCTCACTTAGAATATACGATTTAAAATACTGATTTTTCTTCTCATGTAAAAGACAGAATTTTCAATGCAAGGCTCTTTCTCATTTAGAATATACGATATAAACTACTGATTTTTCTACTCATGTAAAAGACAGAATTTTCAATGCAAGGCTCTTTCTCACTAAAAAATATATGATTTAAAATACTGATTTGTCTTCTCATGTAAAAGACAGAATTTTCAATGCAAGGCTCTTTCTTACTTAGAATATACGATTTCAAATACTGATTTTTCTTCTCATGTAAAAGACAGAATTTGCAATGCAAGGCTCTTTCTCATTTAGAATATAAGATTTAAAATACTGATTTTTCTTCACATGTAAAAGACAGAATTTTCAATGCAAGGCTCTTTCTCACTTAAAAATATATGATTTAAAATACTGATTTTTCTTCTCATGTAAAAGACAGAATTTTCAATGCAAGGCTCTTTCTCACTTAAAAATTTATGATTTAAAATACTGATTTTTCTTCTCATGGAAAAGACAGAATTTGCAATGCAAGGCTCTTTCTCACCTAGAATATACGATTTAAAATACTAATTTTTCTTTTCATGTAAAAGACAGAATTTGCAATGCAAGGCTTTTTCTCATTTAGAATATACGATTTAAACTACTGATTTTTCTACTCATGTAAAAGACAGAATTTTCAATGCAAGGCTCTTTCTCACTTAAAAATTTATGATTTAAAATACTGATTTTTCTTCTCATGTAAAAGACAGAATTTTCAATGCAAGGCTCTTTCTCACTTAGAATATACGATTTAAAATACTGATTTTTCTTCTCATGTAAACAACCGAATTTTCAATGCAAGGCACTTTCTCACTTAGAATATACGATTTAAAGTACTGATTTTTCTACTCATGTAAAAGACAGAATTTTCAATGCAAGGCTCTTTCTCACTTAAAAATTTATGATTTAAAATACTGATTTTTCTTCTCATGTAAAAGACAGAATTTGCAATGCAAGGCTCTTTCTCACTTAGAATATACGATTTAAAATACTGATTTTTCTTCACATGTAAAAGACAGAATTTTCAATGCAAGGCTTTTTCATACTTAGAATATACGATTTAAAATACTGATTTTTCTTCTCATGTAAAAGACAGAATTTTCAATGCAAGGCTCTTTCTCACTTAAAAATATATGATTTAAAATACTGATTTTTCTTCTCATGTAAAAGACAGAATTTGCAATGCAAGGCTCTTTCTCATTTAGAATATACGATTTAAAATACTGATTTTTCTTCTCATATAAATGACAGAATTTTCAATGCAAGGCTCTTTCTCATTTAGAATATACGATTTAAACTACTGATTTTTCTACTCATGTAAAAGACAGAATTTTCAATGCAAGGCTCTTTCTCACTTAAAAATATATGATTTAAAATACTGATTTTTCTTCTCATGTAAAAGACAGAATTTGCAATGCAAGGCTCTTTCTCATTTAGAATATACGATTTAAACTACTGATTTTTCTACTCATGTAAAAGACAGAATTTTCAATGCAAGGCTCTTTCTCACTTAAAAATTTATGATTTAAAATACTGATTTTTCTTCTCATGTAAAAGACAGAATTTGCAATGCAAGGCTCTTTCTCACTTAAAAATTTATGATTTAAAATACTGATTTTTCTTCTCATGTAAAAGACAGAATTTGCAATGCAAGGCTCTTTCTCATTTAGAATATACGATTTAAAATACTGATTTTTCTTCTCATGTAAAAGACAGAATTTGCAATGCAAGGCTCTTTCTCATTTAGAATATACGATTTAAAATACTGATTTTTCTTCTCATGTAAAAGACAGAATTTTCAATGCAAGGCTCTTTCTCATTTAGAATATACGATTTAAACTACTGATTTTTCTACTCATGTAAAAGACAGAATTTTCAATTCAAGGCTCTTTCTCACTTAAAAATGTATGATTTAAAATACAGATTTTTCTTCTCATGTAAAAGACAGAATTTGCAATGCAAGGCTCTTTCTCACTTAAAAATTTATGATTTAAAATACTGATTTTTCTTCTCATGTAAAAGACAGAATTTTCAATGCAAGGCTCTTTCTCATTTAGAATATAAGATTTAAATACTGATTTTTCTTCACATGTAAAAGACAGAATTTGCTATGCAAGGCTCTTTCTCACTTAAAAATATATGAATTAAAATACTGATTTTTCTTCTCATGTAAAAAACAGAATTTGCAATGCAAGGCTCTTTCTCATTTAGAATATACGATTTAAAATACTGATTTTCCTTCTCATGTAAAAGACAGAATATGCAATGCAAGGCTCTTTCTCACTTAAAAATTTATGATTTAAAATACTGATTTTTCTTCTCATGTAAAAGACAGAATTTGCAATGCAAGGCTCTTTCTCATTTAGAATATACGATTTAAAATACTGATTTTTCTTCTCATGTAAAAGACAGAATTTGCAATGCAAGGCTCTTTCTCACTTAAAAATTTATGATTTAAAATACTGATTTTTCTTCTCATGTAAAAGACAGAATTTGCAATGCAAGGCTCTCACTTAGAATATAAGATTTAAAATACTGATTTTTCTTCTCATGTAAAAGACAGAATTTTCACTGCAAGGCTCTTTCTCATTTAGAATATACGATTTAAACTACTGATTTTTCTACTCATGTAAAAGACAGAATTTTCAATGCAAGGCTCTTTCTCACTTAAAAATATATGATTTAAAATACTGATTTTTCTTCTAATGTAAAAGACAGAATTTTCAATGCAAGGCTCTTTCTCACTTAGAATATACGATTTAAAATACTAATTTTTCTTTTCATGTAAAAGACAGAATTTGCAATGCAAGGCTTTTTCTCATTTAGAATATACGATTTAAACTAGTGATTTTTCTACTCATGTAAAAGACAGAATTTTCAATGCAAGGCTCTTTCTCACTTAAAAATTTATGATTTAAAATACTGATTTTTCTTCTCATGTAAAAGACAGAATTTTCAATGCAAGGCTCTTTCTCACTTAGAATATACGATTTAAAATACTGATTTTTCTTCTCATGTAAACAACCGAATTTTCAATGCAAGGCACTTTCTCACTTAGAATATACGATTTAAACTACTGATTTTTCTACTCATGTAAAAGACAGAATTTTCAATGCAAGGCTCTTTCTCACTTAAAAATTTATGATTTAAAATACTGATTTTTCTTCTCATGTAAAAGACAGAATTTGCAATGCAAGGCTCTTTCTCACTTAGAATATACGATTTAAAATACTGATTTTTCTTCTCATGTAAAAGACAGAATTTTCAATGCAAGGCTCTTTCTCATTTAGAATATACGATTTAAACTACTGATTTTTCTACTCATGTAAAAGACAGAATTTTCAATGCAAGGCTCTTTCTCACTTAAAAATATATGATTTAAAATACTGATTTTTCTTCTCATGTAAAAGACAGAATTTGCAATGCAAGGCTCTTTCTCATTTAGAATATACGATTTAAAATACTGATTTTTCTTCTCATGTAAAAGACAGAATTTTCACTGCAAGGCTCTTTCTCATTTAGAATATACGATTTAAACTACTGATTTTTCTACTCATGTAAAAGACAGAATTTTCAATGCAAGGCTCTTTCTCACTTAAAAATATATGATTTAAAATACTGATTTTTCTTCTAATGTAAAAGACAGAATTTTCAATGCAAGGCTCTTTCTCACCTAGAATATACGATTTAAAATACTAATTTTTCTTTTCATGTAAAAGACAGAATTTGCAATGCAAGGCTTTTTCTCATTTAGAATATACGATTTAAACTACTGATTTTTCTACTCATGTAAAAGACAGAATTTTCAATGCAAGGCTCTTTCTCACTTAAAAATTTATGATTTAAAATACTGATTTTTCTTCTCATGTAAAAGACAGAATTTGCAATGCAAGGCTCTTTCTCACTTAGAATATACGATTTAAAATACTGATTTTTCTTCTCATGTAAACAACCGAATTTTCAATGCAAGGCACTTTCTCACTTAGAATATACGATTTAAAGTACTGATTTTTCTACTCATGTAAAAGACAGAATTTTCAATGCAAGGCTCTTTCTCACTTAAAAATTTATGATTTAAAATACTGATTTTTCTTCTCATGTAAAAGACAGAATTTGCAATGCAAGGCTCTTTCTCACTTAGAATATACGATTTAAAATACTGATTTTTCTTCTCATGTAAAAGACAGAATTTTCAATGCAAGGCTCTTTCTCATTTAGAATATACGATTTAAACTACTGATTTTTCTACTCATGTAAAAGACAGAATTTTCAATGCAAGGCTCTTTCTGACTTAAAAATATATGATTTAAAATACTGATTTTTCTTCTCATGTAAAAGACAGAATTTGCAATGCAAGGCTCTTTCTCATTTAGAATATACGATTTAAAATACTGATTTTTCTTCTCATGTAAAAGACAGAATTTGCAATGCAAGGCTCTTTCTCACTTAGAATATACGATTTAAAATACTGATTTTTCTTCTCATGTAAAAGTCAGAATTTTCAATGCAAGGCTCTTTCTCATTTAGACTATACGATTTAAAATACTGATTTTTCTTCACATGTAAAAGACAGAATTTGCAATGCAAAGCTCTTTCTCACTTAAAAATATATGATTTAAACTACTGATTTTTCTTCTCATGTAAAAGACAGAATTTTCAATGCAAGGCTCTTTCTCACTTAAAAATATATGATTTAAAATACTGATTTTTCTTCTCATGTAAAAGACAGAATTTGCAACGCAAGGCTCTTTCTCACTTAGAATATACGATTTAAAATACTGATTTTTCTTCTCATGTAAAAGATTGAATTTTCAATGCAAGGCTCTTTCTCACTTAAAAATATATGATTTAAAATACTGATTTTTCTTCTAATGTAAAAGACAGAATTTTCAATGCAAGGCCCTTTCTTACTTAGAATATACGATTTCAAATACTGATTTTTGTTCTCATGTAAAAGACAGAATTTTCAATTCAAGGCTCTTTCTCACTTAAAAATTTATGATTTTAAATACTGATTTTTCTTCTCATGTAAAAGACAGATTTTGCAATGCAAGGCTCTTTCTCATTTAGAATATACGATATAAACTACTGATTTTTCTACTCATGTAAAAGACAGAATTTTCAATGCAAGGCTCTTTCTCACTAAAAAATATATGATTTAAAATACTGATTTGTCTTCTCATGTAAAAGACAGAATTTTCAATGCAAGGCTCTTTCTTACTTAGAATATACGATTTCAAATACTGATTTTTCTTCTCATGTAAAAGACAGAATTTGCAATGCAAGGCTCTTTCTCATTTAGAATATAAGATTTAAAATACTGATTTTTCTTCACATGTAAAAGACAGAATTTTCAATGCAAGGCTCTTTCTCACTTAAAAATATATGATTTAAAATACTGATTTTTCTTCTCATGTAAAAGACAGAATTTTCAATGCAAGGCTCTTTCTCACTTAAAAATTTATGATTTAAAATACTGATTTTTCTTCTCATGGAAAAGACAGAATTTGCAATGCAAGGCTCTTTCTCATTTAGAATATACGATTTAAAATACTGATTTTTCTTCTCGTGTGAAAGACAGAATTTGCAATGCAAGGCTTTTTCTCACTTAGAATATACGATTTAAAATACTGATTTTTCTTCTCATATAAAAGACAGAATTTTCAATGCAAGGCTCTTTCTCATTTAGAATATACGATTTAAAATACTGATTTTTCTACTCATGTAAAAGACAGAATTTTCAATGCAAGGCTCTTTCTCACTTAAAAATATATGATTTAAAATACTGATTTTTCTTCTAATGTAAAAGACACAATTTTCAATGCAAGCCTCTTTCTCACTTAGAATATACGATTTAAAATACTGATTTTTCTTCTCATGTAAAAGACAGAATTTTCAATGCAAGGCTCTTTCTCATTTAGAATATACGATTTAAACTACTGATTTTTCTACTCATGTAAAAGACAGAATTTTCAATGCAAGGCTCTTTCTCACTTAAAAATTCATGATTTAAAATACTGATTTTTCTTCTCATGTAAAAGACAGCATTTGCAATGCAAGGCTCTTTCTCACTTAGAATATACGATTTAAAATACTGATTTTTTTTCTCATATAAAAGACAGAATTTTCAATGCAAGGCTCTTTCTCACTTAGAATATACGATTTAAAATACTGATTTTTCTTCTCATGTAAAAGACAGAATTTTCAATTCAAGGCTCTTTCTCACTTAAAAATATATGATTTAAAATACAGATTTTTCTTCTCATGTAAAAGACAGAATTTGCAATGCAAGGCTCTTTCTCACTTAAAAATTTATGATTTAAAATACTGATTTTTCTTCTCATGTAAAAGACAGAATTTTCAATGCAAGGCTCTTTCTCATTTAGAATATACGATTTAAAATACTGATTTTTCTTCTCATATAAATGACAGAATTTTCAATGCAAGGCTCTTCCTCATTTAGAATATACGATTTAAACTACTGATTTTTCTACTCATGTAAAAGACAGAATTTTTAATGCAAGGCTCTTTCTCACTTAAAAATATATGATTTAAAATACTGATTTTTCTTCTCATGTAAAAGACAGAATTTGCAATGCAAGGCTCTTTCTCATTTAGAATATACGATTTAAACTACTGATTTTTCTACTCATGTAAAAGACAGAATTTTCAATGCAAGGCTCTTTCTCACTTAAAAATTTATGATTTAAAATACTGATTTTTCTTCTCATGTAAAAGACAGAATTTGCAATGCAAGGCTCTTTCTCACTTAGAATATACGATTTAAAATACTGATTTTTCTTCTCATGTAAAAGACAGAATTTGCAATGCAAGGCTCTTTCTCATTTAGAATATACGATTTAAACTACTGATTTTTCTACTCATGTAAAAGACAGAATTTTCAATGCAAGGCTCTTTCTCACTAAAAAAATATATGATTTAAAATACTGATTTTTCTTCTAATGTAAAAGACACAATTTTCAATGCAAGCCTCTTTCTCACTTAGAATATACGATTTAAAATACTGATTTTTCTTCTCATGTAAAAGACAGAATTTGCAATGCAAGGCTCTTTCTCATTTAGAATATAAGATTTAAAATACTGATTTTTCTTCACATTTAAAAGACAGAATTTTCAATGCAAGGCTCTTTCTCACTTAAAAATATATGATTTAAAATACTGATTTTTCTTCTCATGTAAAAGACAGAATTTTCAATGCAAGGCTCTTTCTCACTTAAAAATTTATGATTTAAAATACTGATTTTTCTTCTCATGGAAAAGACAGAATTTGCAATGCAAGGCTCTTTCTCATTTAGAATATACGATTTAAAATACTGATTTTTCTTCTCGTGTAAAAGACAGAATTTGCAATGCAAGGCTTTTTCTCACTTAGAATATACGATTTAAAATACTGATTTTTCTTCTCATATAAAAGACAGAATTTTCAATGCAAGGCTCTTTCTCATTTAGAATATACGATTTAAAATACTGATTTTTCTACTCATGTAAAAGACAGAATTTTCAATGCAAGGCTCTTTCTCACTTAAAAATATATGATTTAAAATACTGATTTTTCTTCTAATGTAAAAGACACAATTTTCAATGCAAGCCTCTTTCTCACTTAGAATATACGATTTAAAATACTGATTTTTCTTCTCATGTAAAAGACAGAATTTTCAATGCAAGGCTCGTTCTCATTTAGAATATACGATTTAAACTACTGATTTTTCTACTCATGTAAAAGACAGAATTTTCAATGCAAGGCTCTTTCTCACTTAAAAATTTATGATTTAAAATACTGATTTTTCTTCTCATGTAAAAGACAGAATTTGCAATGCAAGGCTCTTTCTCACTTAGAATATACGATTTAAAATACTGATTTTTTTTCTCATATAAAAGACAGAATTTTCAATGCAAGGCTCTTTCTCACTTAGAATATACGATTTAAAATACTGATTTTTCTTCTCATGTAAAAGACAGAATTTTCAATTCAAGGCTCTTTCTCACTTAAAAATTTATGATTTAAAATACAGATTTTTCTTCTCATGTAAAAGACAGAATTTGCAATGCAAGGCTCTTTCTCACTTAAAAATTTATGATTTAAAATACTGATTTTTCTTCTCATGTAAAAGACAGAATTTTCAATGCAAGGCTCTTTCTCATTTAGAATATAAGATTTAAATATTGATTTTTCTTCACATGTAAAAGACAGAATTTGCAATGCAAGGCTCTTTCTCACTTAAAAATATATGAATTAAAATACTGATTTTTCTTCTCATGTAAAAGACAGAATTTGCAATGCAAGGCTCTTTCTCATTTAGAATATACGATTTAAAATACTGATTTTCCTTCTCATGTAAAAGACAGAATTTGCAATGCAAGGCTCTTTCTCACTTAAAAATTTATGATTTAAAATACTGATTTTTCTTCTCATGCAAAAGACAGAATTTGCAATGCAAGGCTCTTTCTCATTTAGAATATACGATTTAAACTACTGATTTTTCTTCTCATGTAAAAGACAGAATTTTCAATGCAAGGCTCTTTCTCACTTAAAAATTTATGATTTAAAATACTGATTTTTCTTCTCATGTAAAAGACAGAATTTGCAATGCAAGGCTCTCACTTAGAATATAAGATTTAAAATACTGATTTTTCTTCTCATGTAATAGACAGAATTTTCACTGCAAGGCTCTTTCTCATTTAGAATATACGATTTAAACTACTGATTTTTCTACTCATGTAAAAGACAGAATTTTCAATGCAAGGCTCTTTCTCACTTAAAAATATATGATTTAAAATACTGATTTTTCTTCTAATGTAAAAGACAGAATTTGCAATGCAAGGCTCTTTCTCACTTAGAATATACGATTTAAAATACTAATTTTTCTTCTCGTGTAAAAGACAGAATTTTCAATGCAAGGCTCTTTCTCACTTAAAAATTTATGATTTAAAATACTGATTTTTCTTCTCATGTAAACAACAGAATTTTCAATGCAAGGCTCATTCTCATTTAGAATATACGATTTAAACTACTGATTTTTCTACTCATGTAAAAGACAGAATTTGCAATGCAAGGCTCTTTCTCACTTAGAATATACGATTTAAAATACTGATTTTTCTTCTCATGTAAAAGACAGAATTTTCAATGCAAGGCTCTTTCTCACTTAGAATATACGATTTAAAATACTGATTTTTCTACTCATGTAAAAGACAGAATTTTCAATGCAAGGCTCTTTCTCACTTAAAAATATATGATTTAAAATACTGATTTTTCTTCTCATGTAAAAGACAGAATTTTCAATGCAAGGCTCTTTCTCATTTAGAATATACGATTTAAAATACTGATTTTTCTTCTCATGTAAAAGACAGAATTTGCAATGCAAGGCTCTTTCTCACTTAGAATATACGATTTAAAATACTGATTTTTCTTCTCATGTAAAAGTCAGAATTTTCAATGCAAGGCTCTTTCTCACTTAGAATATACGATTTAAAATACTGATTTTTCTACTCATGTAAAAGACAGAATTTGCAATGCAAAGCTCTTTCTCACTTAAAAATATATGATTTAAACTACTGATTTTTCTTCTCATGTAAAAGACAGAATTTGCAATGCAAGGCTCTTTCTCACTTAGAATATACGATTTAAAATACTGATTTTTCTTCTCATGTAAAAGACAGAATTTTCAATGCAAGGCTTTTTCATACTTAGAATATACGATTTAAAATACTGATTTTTCTTCTCATGTAAAAGACAGAATTTTCAATGCAAGGCTCTTTCTCACTTAAAAATTTATGATTTAAAATACTGATTTTTCTTCTCATGTAAAAGACAGAATTTGCAATGCAAGGCTCTTTCTCATTTAGAATATACGATTTAAAATACTGATTTTTCTTCTCATATAAATGACAGAATTTTCAATGCAAGGCTCTTTCTCATTTAGAATATACGATTTAAACTACTGATTTTTCTACTCATGTAAAAGACAGAATTTTCAATGCAAGGCTCTTTCTCACTTAAAAATATATGATTTAAAATACTGATTTTTCTTCTCATGTAAAAGACAGAATTTTCAATGCAAGGCTCTTTCTTACTTAGAATATACGATTTAAAATACTGATTTTTCTTCTCATGTAAAAGACAGAATTTTCAATGCAAGGCTCTTTCTCACTTAAAAATTTATGATTTAAAATACTGATTTTTCTTCTCATGTAAAAGACAGAATTTGCAATGCAAGGCTCTTTCTCATTTAGAATATACGATTTAAACTTCTGATTTATCTACTCATGTAAAAGACAGAATTTTCAATGCAAGGCTCTTTCTCACTTAAAAATATATGATTTAAAATACTGATTTTTCTTCTCATGTAAAAGACAGAATTTGCAATGCAAGGCTCTTTCTCATTTAGAATATAAGATTTAAAATACTGATTTTTCTTCACATGTAAAAGACAGAATTTTCAATGCAAGGCTCTTTCTCACTTAAAAATATATGATTTAAAATACTGATTTTTCTTCTCATGTAAAAGACAGAATTTGCAATGCAAGGCTCTTTCTCATTTAGAATATACGATTTAAAATACTGATTTTTCTACTCATGTAAAAGACAGAATTTTCAATGCAAGGCTTTTTCTCACTTAGAATATACAATTTAAAATACTGATTTTTCTTCTCATATAAAAGACAGAATTTTCAATGCAAGGCTCTTTCTCATTTAGAATATACGATTTAAACTACTGATTTTTCTACTCATGTAAAAGACAGAATTTTCAATGCAAGGCTCTTTCTCACTTAAAAATATATGATTTAAAATACTGATTTTTCTTCTAATGTAAAAGACACAATTTTCAATGCAAGCCTCTTTCTCACTTAGAATATACGATTTAAAATACTGATTTTTCTTCACATGTAAAAGACAGAATTTTCAATGCAAGGCTTTTTCATACTTAGAATATACGATTTAAAATACTGATTTTTCTTCTCATGTAAAAGACAGAATTTTCAATTCAAGGCTCTTTCTCACTTAAAAATTTATGATTTAAAATACAGATTTTTCTTCTCATGTAAAAGACAGAATTTGCAATGCAAGGCTCTTTCTCACTTAAAAATTTATGATTTAAAATACTGATTTTTCTTCTCATGTAAAAGACAGAATTTTCAATGCAAGGCTCTTTCTCATTTAGAATATACGATTTAAACTACTGATTTTTCTACTCATGTAAAAGACAGAATTTGCAATGCAAGGCTCTTTCTCATTTAGAATATACGATTTAAAATACTGATTTTTCTTCTCATATAAATGACAGAATTTTCAATGCAAGGCTCTTCCTCATTTAGAATATACGATTTAAACTACTGATTTTTCTACTTATGTAAAAGACAGAATTTTCAATGCAAGGCTCTTTCTCACTTAAAAATTTATGATTTAAAATACTGATTTTTCTTCTCATGGAAAAGACAGAATTTGCAATGCAAGGCTCTTTCTCATTTAGAATATACGATTTAAAATACTGATTTTTCTTCTCGTGTAAAAGACAGAATTTGCAATGCAAGGCTTTTTCTCACTTAGAATATACGATTTAAAATACTGATTTTTCTTCTCATATAAAAGACAGAATTTTCAATGCAAGGCTCTTTCTCATTTAGAATATACGATTTAAACTACTGATTTTTCTACTCATGTAAAAGACAGAATTTTCAATGCAAGGCTCTTTCTCACTTAAAAATATATGATTTAAAATACTGATTTTTCTTCTAATGTAAAAGACACAATTTTCAATGCAAGCCTCTTTCTCACTTAGAATATACGATTTAAAATACTGATTTTTCTTCTCATGTAAAAGACAGAATTTTCAATGCAAGGCTCTTTCTCATTTAGAATATACGATTTAAACTACTGATTTTTCTACTCATGTAAAAGACAGAATTTTCAATGCAAGGCTCTTTCTCACTTAAAAATTTATGATTTAAAATACTGATTTTTCTTCTCATGTAAAAGACAGAATTTTCAATGCAAGGCTCTTTCTCATTTAGAATATAAGATTTAAATATTGATTTTTCTTCACATGTAAAAGACAGAATTTGCAATGCAAGGCTCTTTCTCACTTAAAAATATATGAATTAAAATACTGATTTTTCTTCTCATGTAAAAGACAGAATTTGCAATGCAAGGCTCTTTCTCATTTAGAATATACGATTTAAAATACTGATTTTCCTTCTCATGTAAAAGACAGAATTTGCAATGCAAGGCTCTTTCTCACTTAAAAATTTATGATTTAAAATACTGATTTTTCTTCTCATGTAAAAGACAGAATTTGCAATGCAAGGCTCTTTCTCATTTAGAATATACGATTTAAACTACTGATTTTTCTTCTCATGTAAAAGACAGAATTTTCAATGCAAGGCTCTTTCTCACTTAAAAATTTATGATTTAAAATACTGATTTTTCTTCTCATGTAAAAGACAGAATTTGCAATGCAAGGCTCTCACTTAGAATATAAGATTTAAAATACTGATTTTTCTTCTCATGTAATAGACAGAATTTTCACTGCAAGGCTCTTTCTCATTTAGAATATACGATTTAAACTACTGATTTTTCTACTCATGTAAAAGACAGAATTTTCAATGCAAGGCTCTTTCTCACTTAAAAATATATGATTTAAAATACTGATTTTTCTTCTAATGTAAAAGACAGAATTTTCAATGCAAGGCTCTTTCTCACTTAGAATATACGATTTAAAATACTGATTTTTTTTCTCATATAAAAGACAGAATTTTCAATGCAAGGCTCTTTCTCACTTAGAATATACGATTTAAAATACTGATTTTTCTTCTCATGTAAAAGACAGAATTTTCAATTCAAGGCTCTTTCTCACTTAAAAATTTATGATTTAAAATACAGATTTTTCTTCTCATGTAAAAGACAGAATTTGCAATGCAAGGCTCTTTCTCACTTAAAAATTTATGATTTAAAATACTGATTTTTCTTCTCATGTAAAAGACAGAATATTCAATGCAAGGCTCTTTCTCATTTAGAATATAAGATTTAAATATTGATTTTTCTTCACATGTAAAAGACAGAATTTGCAATGCAAGGCTCTTTCTCACTTAAAAATATATGAATTAAAATACTGATTTTTCTTCTCATGTAAAAGACAGAATTTGCAATGCAAGGCTCTTTCTCATTTAGAATATACGATTTAAAATACTGATTTTCCTTCTCATGTAAAAGACAGAATTTGCAATGCAAGGCTCTTTCTCACTTAAAAATTTATGATTTAAAATACTGATTTTTCTTCTCATGTAAAAGACAGAATTTGCAATGCAAGGCTCTTTCTCATTTAGAATATACGATTTAAACTACTGATTTTTCTTCTCATGTAAAAGACAGAATTTTCAATGCAAGGCTCTTTCTCACTTAAAAATTTATGATTTAAAATACTGATTTTTCTTCTAATGTAAAAGACAGAATTTTCAATGCAAGGCTCTTTCTCACTTAGAATATACGATTTAAAATACTAATTTTTCTTCTCGTGTAAAAGACAGAATTTTCAATGCAAGGCTCTTTCTCACTTAAAAATTTATGATTTAAAATACTGATTTTTCTTCTCATGTAAAAGACAGAATTTTCAATGCAAGGCTCTTTCTCACTTAGAATATACGATTTAAAATACTGATTTTTCTTCTCATGTAAAAGACAGAATTTTCAATGCAAGGCTCTTTCTCATTTAGAATATACGATTTAAACTACTGATTTTTCTACTCATGTAAAAGACAGAATTTGCAATGCAAGGCTCTTTCTCACTAAAAAATTTATGATTTAAAATACTGATTTTTCTTCTCATGTAAAAGACAGAATTTGCAATGCAAGGCTCTTTCTCACTTAGAATATACGATTTGAAATACTGATTTTTCTTCTCATGTAAAAGACAGAATTTGCAATGCAAGGCTCTTTCTCATTTAGAATATACGATTTAAAATACTGATTTTTCTTCTCATGTAAAAGACAGAATTTGCAATGCAAGGCTCTTTCTCACTTAGAATATACGATTTAAAATACTGATTTTTCTTCTCATGTAAAAGTCAGAATTTTCAATGCAAGGCTCTTTCTCATTTAGAATATACGATTTAAAATACTGATTTTTCTTCACATGTAAAAGACAGAATTTGCAATGCAAGGCTCTTTCTCACTTAAAAATATATGATTTAAACTACTGATTTTTCTTCTCATGTAAAAGACAGAATTTGCAATGCAAGGCTCTTTCTCATTTAGAATATACGATTTAAACTACTGATTTTTCTACTCATGTAAAAGACAGAATTTTCAATGCAAGGCTCTTTCTCACTTAAAAATATATGATTTAAAATACTGATTTTTCTTCTCATGTAAAAGACAGAATATGCAATGCAAGGCTCTTTCTCACTTAGAAAATACGATTTAAAATACTGATTTTTCTTCTCATGTAAAAGACATAATTTTCAATGCAAGGCTCTTTCTCATTTAGAATATACGATTTAAACAACTGATTTTTCTACTCATGTAAAAGACAGAATTTACAATGCAAGGCTCTTTCTCACTTAAAAATTTATGATTTAAACTACTGATTTTTCTACTCTTGTAAAAGACAGAATTTGCAATGCAAGGCTCTTTCTCACTTAAAAATTTATGATTTAAAATACTGATTTTTCTTCTCATGTAAAAGACAGAATTTGCAATGCAAGGCTCTTTCTCATTTAGAATATACGATTTAAACAACTGATTTTTCTTCTCATGTAAAAGACAGAATATTCAATGCAAGGCTCTTTCTCATTTAGAATATAAGATTTAAATATTGATTTTTCTTCACATGTAAAAGACAGAATTTGCAATGCAAGGCTCTTTCTCACTTAAAAATATATGAATTAAAATACTGATTTTTCTTCTCATGTAAAAGACAGAATTTGCAATGCAAGGCTCTTTCTCATTTAGAATATACGATTTAAAATACTGATTTTCCTTCTCATGTAAAAGACAGAATTTGCAATGCAAGGCTCTTTCTCACTTAAAAATTTATGATTTAAAATACTGATTTTTCTTCTCATGTAAAAGACAGAATTTGCAATGCAAGGCTCTTTCTCATTTAGAATATACGATTTAAACTACTGATTTTTCTTCTCATGTAAAAGACAGAATTTTCAATGCAAGGCTCTTTCTCACTTAAAAATTTATGATTTAAAATACTGATTTTTCTTCTCATGTAAAAGACAGAATTTGCAATGCAAGGCTCTCACTTAGAATATAAGATTTAAAATACTGATTTTTCTTCTCATGTAATAGACAGAATTTTCACTGCAAGGCTCTTTCTCATTTAGAATATACGATTTAAACTACTGATTTTTCTACTCATGTAAAAGACAGAATTTTCAATGCAAGGCTCTTTCTCACTTAAAAATATATGATTTAAAATACTGATTTTTCTTCTAATGTAAAAGACAGAATTTTCAATGCAAGGCTCTTTCTCACTTAGAATATACGATTTAAAATACTAATTTTTCTTCTCGTGTAAAAGACAGAATTTTCAATGCAAGGCTCTTTCTCACTTAAAAATTTATGATTTAAAATACTGATTTTTCTTCTCATGTAAAAGACAGAATTTTCAATGCAAGGCTCTTTCTCACTTAGAATATACGATTTAAAATACTGATTTTTCTTCTCATGTAAAAGACAGAATTTTCAATGCAAGGCTCTTTCTCATTTAGAATATACGATTTAAACTACTGATTTTTCTACTCATGTAAAAGACAGAATTTGCAATGCAAGGCTCTTTCTCACTAAAAAATTTATGATTTAAAATACTGATTTTTCTTCTCATGTAAAAGACAGAATTTGCAATGCAAGGCTCTTTCTCACTTAGAATATACGATTTGAAATACTGATTTTTCTTCTCATGTAAAAGACAGAATTTTCAATGCAAGGCTCTTTCTCATTTAGAATATACGATTTAAACTACTGATTTTTCTACTCATGTAAAAGACAGAATTTTCAATGCAAGGCTCTTTCTCACTTAAAAATATATGATTTAAAATACTGATTTTTCTTCTCATGTAAAAGACAGAATTTGCAATGCAAGGCTCTTTCTCATTTAGAATATACGATTTAAAATACTGATTTTTCTTCTCATGTAAAAGACAGAATTTGCAATGCAAGGCTCTTTCTCACTTAGAATATACGATTTAAAATACTGATTTTTCTTCTCATGTAAAAGTCAGAATTTTCAATGCAAGGCTCTTTCTCATTTAGAATATACGATTTAAAATACTGATTTTTCTTCACATGTAAAAGACAGAATTTGCAATGCAAGGCTCTTTCTCACTTAAAAATATATGATTTAAACTACTGATTTTTCTTCTCATGTAAAAGACAGAATTTGCAATGCAAGGCTCTTTCTCATTTAGAATATACGATTTAAACTACTGATTTTTCTACTCATGTAAAAGACAGAATTTTCAATGCAAGGCTCTTTCTCACTTAAAAATATATGATTTAAAATACTGATTTTTCTTCTCATGTAAAAGACAGAATATGCAATGCAAGGCTCTTTCTCACTTAGAAAATACGATTTAAAATACTGATTTTTCTTCTCATGTAAAAGACATAATTTTCAATGCAAGGCTCTTTCTCATTTAGAATATACGATTTAAACAACTGATTTTTCTACTCATGTAAAAGACAGAATTTACAATGCAAGGCTCTTTCTCACTTAAAAATTTATGATTTAAACTACTGATTTTTCTACTCTTGTAAAAGACAGAATTTGCAATGCAAGGCTCTTTCTCACTTAAAAATTTATGATTTAAAATACTGATTTTTCTTCTCATGTAAAAGACAGAATTTGCAATGCAAGGCTCTTTCTCATTTAGAATATATGATTTAAACAACTGATTTTTCTTCTCATGTAAAAGACAGAATATTCAATGCAAGGCACTTTCTCATTTAGAATATAAGATTTAAATATTGATTTTTCTTCACATGTAAAAGACAGAATTTGCAATGCAAGGCTCTTTCTCACTTAAAAATTTATGATTTAAAATACTGATTTTTCTTCTCATGTAAAAGACAGAATTTGCAATGCAAGGCTCTTTCTCATTTAGAATATACGATTTAAACTACTGATTTTTCTTCTCATGTAAAAGACAGAATTTTCAATGCAAGGCTCTTTCTCACTTAAAAATTTATGATTTAAAATACTGATTTTTCTTCTCATGTAAAAGACAGAATTTGCAATGCAAGGCTCTCACTTAGAATATAAGATTTAAAATACTGATTTTTCTTCTCATGTAATAGACAGAATTTTCACTGCAAGGCTCTTTCTCATTTAGAATATACGATTTAAACTACTGATTTTTCTACTCATGTAAAAGACAGAATTTTCAATGCAAGGCTCTTTCTCACTTAAAAATATATGATTTAAAATACTGATTTTTCTTCTAATGTAAAAGACAGAATTTTCAATGCAAGGCTCTTTCTCACTTAGAATATACGATTTAAAATACTAATTTTTCTTCTCGTGTAAAAGACAGAATTTTCAATGCAAGGCTCTTTCTCACTTAAAAATTTATGATTTAAAATACTGATTTTTCTTCTCATGTAAAAGACAGAATTTTCAATGCAAGGCTCTTTCTCACTTAGAATATACGATTTAAAATACTGATTTTTCTTCTCATGTAAAAGACAGAATTTTCAATGCAAGGCTCTTTCTCATTTAGAATATACGATTTAAACTACTGATTTTTCTACTCATGTAAAAGACAGAATTTGCAATGCAAGGCTCTTTCTCACTAAAAAATTTATGATTTAAAATACTGATTTTTCTTCTCATGTAAAAGACAGAATTTGCAATGCAAGGCTCTTTCTCACTTAGAATATACGATTTGAAATACTGATTTTTCTTCTCATGTAAAAGACAGAATTTTCAATGCAAGGCTCTTTCTCATTTAGAATATACGATTTAAACTACTGATTTTTCTACTCATGTAAAAGACAGAATTTTCAATGCAAGGCTCTTTCTCACTTAAAAATATATGATTTAAAATACTGATTTTTCTTCTCATGTAAAAGACAGAATTTGCAATGCAAGGCTCTTTCTCATTTAGAATATACGATTTAAAATACTGATTTTTCTTCTCATGTAAAAGACAGAATTTGCAATGCAAGGCTCTTTCTCACTTAGAATATACGATTTAAAATACTGATTTTTCTTCTCATGTAAAAGTCAGAATTTTCAATGCAAGGCTCTTTCTCATTTAGAATATACGATTTAAAATACTGATTTTTCTTCACATGTAAAAGACAGAATTTGCAATGCAAGGCTCTTTCTCACTTAAAAATATATGATTTAAACTACTGATTTTTCTTCTCATGTAAAAGACAGAATTTGCAATGCAAGGCTCTTTCTCATTTAGAATATACGATTTAAACTACTGATTTTTCTACTCATGTAAAAGACAGAATTTTCAATGCAAGGCTCTTTCTCACTTAAAAATATATGATTTAAAATACTGATTTTTCTTCTCATGTAAAAGACAGAATATGCAATGCAAGGCTCTTTCTCACTTAGAAAATACGATTTAAAATACTGATTTTTCTTCTCATGTAAAAGACATAATTTTCAATGCAAGGCTCTTTCTCATTTAGAATATACGATTTAAACAACTGATTTTTCTACTCATGTAAAAGACAGAATTTACAATGCAAGGCTCTTTCTTACTTAAAAATTTATGATTTAAACTACTGATTTTTCTACTCTTGTAAAAGACAGAATTTGCAATGCAAGGCTCTTTCTCACTTAAAAATTTATGATTTAAAATACTGATTTTTCTTCTCATGTAAAAGACAGAATTTGCAATGCAAGGCTCTTTCTCATTTAGAATATACGATTTAAAATACTGATTTTTCTTCTCATGTAAAAGACAGAATTTTCAATGCAAGGCTCTTTCTCATTTAAAAATTTATGATTTAAAATACTGATTTTTCTTCTCATGTAAAAGACAGAATTTGCAATGCAAGGCTCTTTCTCACTTAGAATATAAGATTTAAAATACTGATTTTTCTTCTCATGTAAAAGACAGAATTTTCACTGCAAGGCTCTTTCTCATTTAGAATATACGATTTAAAATACTGATTTTTCTACTCATGTAAAAGACAGAATTTTCAATGCAAGGCTCTTTCTCACTTAAAAATATATGATTTAAAATACTGATTTTTCTTCTAATGTAAAAGACAGAATTTGCAATGCAAGGCTCTTTCTCACTTAGAATATACGATTTAAAATACTAATTTTTCTTCTCATGTAAAAGACAGAATTTTCAATGCAAGGCTCTTTCTCATTTAGAATATACGATTTAAACTACTGATTTTTCTTCTCATGTAAAAGATAGAATTTTCAATGCAAGGCTCTTTCTCACTTAAAAATATATGATTTAAAATACTGATTTTTCTTCTCATGTAAAAGACAGAATTTTCAATGCAAGGCTCTTTCTCACTTAGAATATACGATTTAAAATACTGATTTTTCCTCTCATGTAAAAGACAGAATTTTCCATGCAAGGCTCTTTCTCACTTAGAAATATATGATTTAAAATACTGATTTTTCTTCTCATGTAAAAGACAGAATTTTCAATGCAAGGCTCTTTCTTACTTAGAATATACGATTTCAAATACTGATTTTTCTTCTCATGTAAAAGACAGAATTTGCAATGCAAGGCTCTTTCTCACTTAAAAATATATGATTTAAAATACTGATTTTTCTTCTCATGTAAAAGACAGAATTTGCAATGCAAGGCTCTTTCTCATTTAGAATATACGATTTAAACTACTGATTTTTCTACTCATGTAAAAGACAGAATTTTCAATGCAAGGCTCTTTCTCACTAAAAAATATATGATTTGAAATACTGATTTTTCTTCTCATGTAAAAGACAGAATTTTCAATGCAAGGCTCTTTCTCACTTAGAATATACGATTTAAAATACTGATTTTTCCTCTCATGTAAAAGACAGAATTTTCAATGCAAGGCTCTTTCTCACTTAGAAATATATGATTTAAAGTACTGATTTTTCTTCTCATGTAAAAGACAGAATTTGCAATGCAAGGCTCTTTCTCACTTAGAATATAAGATTTAAAATACTGATTTTTCTTCTCATGTAAAAGACAGAATTTTCACTGCAAGGCTCTTTCTCATTTAGAATATACGATTTAAACTACTGATTTTTCTACTCATGTAAAAGACAGAATTTTCAATGCAAGGCTCTTTCTCACTTAAAAATATATGATTTAAAATACTGATTTTTCTTCTAATGTAAAAGACAGAATTTGCAATGCAAGGCTCTTTCTCACTTAGAATATACGATTTAAAATACTAATTTTTCTTCTCATGTAAAAGACAGAATTTTCAATGCAAGGCTCTTTCTCATTTAGAATATACGATTTAAACTACTGATTTTTCTTCTCATGTAAAAGATAGAATTTTCAATGCAAGGCTCTTTCTCACTTAAAAATATATGATTTAAAATACTGATTTTTCTTCTCATGTAAGAGACAGAATTTTCAATGCAAGGCTCTTTCTTACTTAGAATATACGATTTCAAATACTGATTTTTCTTCTCATGTAAAAGACAGAATTTTCAATGCAAGGCTCTTTCTCACTAAAAAATATATGATTTAAAATACTGATTTTTCTTCTCATGTAAAAGACAGAATTTTCAATGCAAGGCTCTTTCTCACTTAGAATATACGATTTAAAATACTGATTTTTCCTCTCATGTAAAAGACAGAATTTTCAATGCAAGGCTCTTTCTCACTTAGAAATATATGATTTAAAATACTGATTTTTCTTCTCATGTAAAAGACAGAATTTTCAATGCAAGGCTCTTTCTTACTTAGAATATACGATTTCAAATACTGATTTTTCTTCTCATGTAAAAGACAGAATTTGCAATGCAAGGCTCTTTCTCACTTAAAAATATATGATTTAAAATACTGATTTTTCTTCTCATGTAAAAGACAGAATTTGCAATGCAAGGCTCTTTCTCATTTAGAATATATGATTTAAACTACTGATTTTTCTACTCATGTAAAAGACAGAATTTTCAATGCAAGGCTCTTTCTCACTTAAAAATTTATGATTTAAAATACTGATTTTTCTTCTCATGTAAAAGACAGAATTTGCAATGCAAGGCTCTTTCTCACTTAGAATATACGATTTAAAATACTGATTTTTCTTCTCATGTAAAAGACAGAATTTACAATGCAAGGCTCTTTCTCATTTAGAATATACGATTTAAACTACTGATTTTTCTACTCATGTAAAAGACAGAATTTTCAATGCAAGGCTCTTTCTCACTTAAAAATATATGATTTAAAATACTGATTTTTCTTCTCATGTAAAAGACAGAATTTTCAATGCAAGGCTCTTTCTTACTTAGAATATACGATTTAAAATACTGATTTTTCTTCTCATGTAAAAGACAGAATTTTCAATGCAAGGCTCTTTCTCACTTAAAAATTTATGATTTAAAATACTGATTTTTCTTCTCATGTAAAAGACAGAATTTGCAATGCAAGGCTCTTTCTCATTTAGAATATACGATTTAAACTTCTGATTTATCTACTCATGTAAAAGACAGAATTTTCAATGCAAGGCTCTTTCTCACTTAAAAATATATGATTTAAAATACTGATTTTTCTTCTCATGTAAAAGACAGAATTTGCAATGCAAGGCTCTTTCTCATTTAGAATATAAGATTTAAAATACTGATTTTTCTTCACATGTAAAAGACAGAATTTTCAATGCAAGGCTCTTTCTCACTTAAAAATATATGATTTAAAATACTGATTTTTCTTCTCATGTAAAAGACAGAATTTGCAATGCAAGGCTCTTTCTCATTTAGAATATACGATTTAAAATACTGATTTTTCTACTCATGTAAAAGACAGAATTTTCAATGCAAGGCTTTTTCTCACTTAGAATATACAATTTAAAATACTGATTTTTCTTCTCATATAAAAGACAGAATTTTCAATGCAAGGCTCTTTCTCATTTAGAATATACGATTTAAACTACTGATTTTTCTACTCATGTAAAAGACAGAATTTTCAATGCAAGGCTCTTTCTCACTTAAAAATATATGATTTAAAATACTGATTTTTCTTCTAATGTAAAAGACACAATTTTCAATGCAAGCCTCTTTCTCACTTAGAATATACGATTTAAAATACTGATTTTTCTTCACATGTAAAAGACAGAATTTTCAATGCAAGGCTTTTTCATACTTAGAATATACGATTTAAAATACTGATTTTTCTTCTCATGTAAAAGACAGAATTTTCAATTCAAGGCTCTTTCTCACTTAAAAATTTATGATTTAAAATACAGATTTTTCTTCTCATGTAAAAGACAGAATTTGCAATGCAAGGCTCTTTCTCACTTAAAAATTTATGATTTAAAATACTGATTTTTCTTCTCATGTAAAAGACAGAATTTTCAATGCAAGGCTCTTTCTCATTTAGAATATACGATTTAAACTACTGATTTTTCTACTCATGTAAAAGACAGAATTTGCAATGCAAGGCTCTTTCTCATTTAGAATATACGATTTAAAATACTGATTTTTCTTCTCATATAAATGACAGAATTTTCAATGCAAGGCTCTTCCTCATTTAGAATATACGATTTAAACTACTGATTTTTCTACTTATGTAAAAGACAGAATTTTCAATGCAAGGCTCTTTCTCACTTAAAAATTTATGATTTAAAATACTGATTTTTCTTCTCATGGAAAAGACAGAATTTGCAATGCAAGGCTCTTTCTCATTTAGAATATACGATTTAAAATACTGATTTTTCTTCTCGTGTAAAAGACAGAATTTGCAATGCAAGGCTTTTTCTCACTTAGAATATACGATTTAAAATACTGATTTTTCTTCTCATATAAAAGACAGAATTTTCAATGCAAGGCTCTTTCTCATTTAGAATATACGATTTAAACTACTGATTTTTCTACTCATGTAAAAGACAGAATTTTCAATGCAAGGCTCTTTCTCACTTAAAAATATATGATTTAAAATACTGATTTTTCTTCTAATGTAAAAGACACAATTTTCAATGCAAGCCTCTTTCTCACTTAGAATATACGATTTAAAATACTGATTTTTCTTCTCATGTAAAAGACAGAATTTTCAATGCAAGGCTCTTTCTCATTTAGAATATACGATTTAAACTACTGATTTTTCTACTCATGTAAAAGACAGAATTTTCAATGCAAGGCTCTTTCTCACTTAAAAATTTATGATTTAAAATACTGATTTTTCTTCTCATGTAAAAGACAGAATTTGCAATGCAAGGCTCTTTCTCACTTAGAATATACGATTTAAAATACTGATTTTTTTTCTCATATAAAAGACAGAATTTTCAATGCAAGGCTCTTTCTCACTTAGAATATACGATTTAAAATACTGATTTTTCTTCTCATGTAAAAGACAGAATTTTCAATTCAAGGCTCTTTCTCACTTAAAAATTTATGATTTAAAATACAGATTTTTCTTCTCATGTAAAAGACAGAATTTGCAATGCAAGGCTCTTTCTCACTTAAAAATTTATGATTTAAAATACTGATTTTTCTTCTCATGTAAAAGACAGAATTTTCAATGCAAGGCTCTTTCTCATTTAGAATATAAGATTTAAATATTGATTTTTCTTCACATGTAAAAGACAGAATTTGCAATGCAAGGCTCTTTCTCACTTAAAAATATATGAATTAAAATACTGATTTTTCTTCTCATGTAAAAGACAGAATTTGCAATGCAAGGCTCTTTCTCATTTAGAATATACGATTTAAAATACTGATTTTCCTTCTCATGTAAAAGACAGAATTTGCAATGCAAGGCTCTTTCTCACTTAAAAATTTATGATTTAAAATACTGATTTTTCTTCTCATGTAAAAGACAGAATTTGCAATGCAAGGCTCTTTCTCATTTAGAATATACGATTTAAACTACTGATTTTTCTTCTCATGTAAAAGACAGAATTTTCAATGCAAGGCTCTTTCTCACTTAAAAATTTATGATTTAAAATACTGATTTTTCTTCTCATGTAAAAGACAGAATTTGCAATGCAAGGCTCTCACTTAGAATATAAGATTTAAAATACTGATTTTTCTTCTCATGTAATAGACAGAATTTTCACTGCAAGGCTCTTTCTCATTTAGAATATACGATTTAAACTACTGATTTTTCTACTCATGTAAAAGACAGAATTTTCAATGCAAGGCTCTTTCTCACTTAAAAATATATGATTTAAAATACTGATTTTTCTTCTAATGTAAAAGACAGAATTTTCAATGCAAGGCTCTTTCTCACTTAGAATATACGATTTAAAATACTGATTTTTTTTCTCATATAAAAGACAGAATTTTCAATGCAAGGCTCTTTCTCACTTAGAATATACGATTTAAAATACTGATTTTTCTTCTCATGTAAAAGACAGAATTTTCAATTCAAGGCTCTTTCTCACTTAAAAATTTATGATTTAAAATACAGATTTTTCTTCTCATGTAAAAGACAGAATTTGCAATGCAAGGCTCTTTCTCACTTAAAAATTTATGATTTAAAATACTGATTTTTCTTCTCATGTAAAAGACAGAATATTCAATGCAAGGCTCTTTCTCATTTAGAATATAAGATTTAAATATTGATTTTTCTTCACATGTAAAAGACAGAATTTGCAATGCAAGGCTCTTTCTCACTTAAAAATATATGAATTAAAATACTGATTTTTCTTCTCATGTAAAAGACAGAATTTGCAATGCAAGGCTCTTTCTCATTTAGAATATACGATTTAAAATACTGATTTTCCTTCTCATGTAAAAGACAGAATTTGCAATGCAAGGCTCTTTCTCACTTAAAAATTTATGATTTAAAATACTGATTTTTCTTCTAATGTAAAAGACAGAATTTTCAATGCAAGGCTCTTTCTCACTTAGAATATACGATTTAAAATACTAATTTTTCTTCTCGTGTAAAAGACAGAATTTTCAATGCAAGGCTCTTTCTCACTTAAAAATTTATGATTTAAAATACTGATTTTTCTTCTCATGTAAAAGACAGAATTTTCAATGCAAGGCTCTTTCTCACTTAGAATATACGATTTAAAATACTGATTTTTCTTCTCATGTAAAAGACAGAATTTTCAATGCAAGGCTCTTTCTCATTTAGAATATACGATTTAAACTACTGATTTTTCTACTCATGTAAAAGACAGAATTTGCAATGCAAGGCTCTTTCTCACTAAAAAATTTATGATTTAAAATACTGATTTTTCTTCTCATGTAAAAGACAGAATTTGCAATGCAAGGCTCTTTCTCACTTAGAATATACGATTTGAAATACTGATTTTTCTTCTCATGTAAAAGACAGAATTTTCAATGCAAGGCTCTTTCTCATTTAGAATATACGATTTAAACTACTGATTTTTCTACTCATGTAAAAGACAGAATTTTCAATGCAAGGCTCTTTCTCACTTAAAAATATATGATTTAAAATACTGATTTTTCTTCTCATGTAAAAGACAGAATTTGCAATGCAAGGCTCTTTCTCATTTAGAATATACGATTTAAAATACTGATTTTTCTTCTCATGTAAAAGACAGAATTTGCAATGCAAGGCTCTTTCTCACTTAGAATATACGATTTAAAATACTGATTTTTCTTCTCATGTAAAAGTCAGAATTTTCAATGCAAGGCTCTTTCTCATTTAGAATATACGATTTAAAATACTGATTTTTCTTCACATGTAAAAGACAGAATTTGCAATGCAAGGCTCTTTCTCACTTAAAAATATATGATTTAAACTACTGATTTTTCTTCTCATGTAAAAGACAGAATTTGCAATGCAAGGCTCTTTCTCATTTAGAATATACGATTTAAACTACTGATTTTTCTACTCATGTAAAAGACAGAATTTTCAATGCAAGGCTCTTTCTCACTTAAAAATATATGATTTAAAATACTGATTTTTCTTCTCATGTAAAAGACAGAATATGCAATGCAAGGCTCTTTCTCACTTAGAAAATACGATTTAAAATACTGATTTTTCTTCTCATGTAAAAGACATAATTTTCAATGCAAGGCTCTTTCTCATTTAGAATATACGATTTAAACAACTGATTTTTCTACTCATGTAAAAGACAGAATTTACAATGCAAGGCTCTTTCTCACTTAAAAATTTATGATTTAAACTACTGATTTTTCTACTCTTGTAAAAGACAGAATTTGCAATGCAAGGCTCTTTCTCACTTAAAAATTTATGATTTAAAATACTGATTTTTCTTCTCATGTAAAAGACAGAATTTGCAATGCAAGGCTCTTTCTCATTTAGAATATACGATTTAAACAACTGATTTTTCTTCTCATGTAAAAGACAGAATATTCAATGCAAGGCTCTTTCTCATTTAGAATATAAGATTTAAATATTGATTTTTCTTCACATGTAAAAGACAGAATTTGCAATGCAAGGCTCTTTCTCACTTAAAAATATATGAATTAAAATACTGATTTTTCTTCTCATGTAAAAGACAGAATTTGCAATGCAAGGCTCTTTCTCATTTAGAATATACGATTTAAAATACTGATTTTCCTTCTCATGTAAAAGACAGAATTTGCAATGCAAGGCTCTTTCTCACTTAAAAATTTATGATTTAAAATACTGATTTTTCTTCTCATGTAAAAGACAGAATTTGCAATGCAAGGCTCTTTCTCATTTAGAATATACGATTTAAACTACTGATTTTTCTTCTCATGTAAAAGACAGAATTTTCAATGCAAGGCTCTTTCTCACTTAAAAATTTATGATTTAAAATACTGATTTTTCTTCTCATGTAAAAGACAGAATTTGCAATGCAAGGCTCTCACTTAGAATATAAGATTTAAAATACTGATTTTTCTTCTCATGTAATAGACAGAATTTTCACTGCAAGGCTCTTTCTCATTTAGAATATACGATTTAAACTACTGATTTTTCTACTCATGTAAAAGACAGAATTTTCAATGCAAGGCTCTTTCTCACTTAAAAATATATGATTTAAAATACTGATTTTTCTTCTAATGTAAAAGACAGAATTTTCAATGCAAGGCTCTTTCTCACTTAGAATATACGATTTAAAATACTAATTTTTCTTCTCGTGTAAAAGACAGAATTTTCAATGCAAGGCTCTTTCTCACTTAAAAATTTATGATTTAAAATACTGATTTTTCTTCTCATGTAAAAGACAGAATTTTCAATGCAAGGCTCTTTCTCACTTAGAATATACGATTTAAAATACTGATTTTTCTTCTCATGTAAAAGACAGAATTTTCAATGCAAGGCTCTTTCTCATTTAGAATATACGATTTAAACTACTGATTTTTCTACTCATGTAAAAGACAGAATTTGCAATGCAAGGCTCTTTCTCACTAAAAAATTTATGATTTAAAATACTGATTTTTCTTCTCATGTAAAAGACAGAATTTGCAATGCAAGGCTCTTTCTCACTTAGAATATACGATTTGAAATACTGATTTTTCTTCTCATGTAAAAGACAGAATTTTCAATGCAAGGCTCTTTCTCATTTAGAATATACGATTTAAACTACTGATTTTTCTACTCATGTAAAAGACAGAATTTTCAATGCAAGGCTCTTTCTCACTTAAAAATATATGATTTAAAATACTGATTTTTCTTCTCATGTAAAAGACAGAATTTGCAATGCAAGGCTCTTTCTCATTTAGAATATACGATTTAAAATACTGATTTTTCTTCTCATGTAAAAGACAGAATTTGCAATGCAAGGCTCTTTCTCACTTAGAATATACGATTTAAAATACTGATTTTTCTTCTCATGTAAAAGTCAGAATTTTCAATGCAAGGCTCTTTCTCATTTAGAATATACGATTTAAAATACTGATTTTTCTTCACATGTAAAAGACAGAATTTGCAATGCAAGGCTCTTTCTCACTTAAAAATATATGATTTAAACTACTGATTTTTCTTCTCATGTAAAAGACAGAATTTGCAATGCAAGGCTCTTTCTCATTTAGAATATACGATTTAAACTACTGATTTTTCTACTCATGTAAAAGACAGAATTTTCAATGCAAGGCTCTTTCTCACTTAAAAATATATGATTTAAAATACTGATTTTTCTTCTCATGTAAAAGACAGAATATGCAATGCAAGGCTCTTTCTCACTTAGAAAATACGATTTAAAATACTGATTTTTCTTCTCATGTAAAAGACATAATTTTCAATGCAAGGCTCTTTCTCATTTAGAATATACGATTTAAACAACTGATTTTTCTACTCATGTAAAAGACAGAATTTACAATGCAAGGCTCTTTCTCACTTAAAAATTTATGATTTAAACTACTGATTTTTCTACTCTTGTAAAAGACAGAATTTGCAATGCAAGGCTCTTTCTCACTTAAAAATTTATGATTTAAAATACTGATTTTTCTTCTCATGTAAAAGACAGAATTTGCAATGCAAGGCTCTTTCTCATTTAGAATATATGATTTAAACAACTGATTTTTCTTCTCATGTAAAAGACAGAATATTCAATGCAAGGCACTTTCTCATTTAGAATATAAGATTTAAATATTGATTTTTCTTCACATGTAAAAGACAGAATTTGCAATGCAAGGCTCTTTCTCACTTAAAAATTTATGATTTAAAATACTGATTTTTCTTCTCATGTAAAAGACAGAATTTGCAATGCAAGGCTCTTTCTCATTTAGAATATACGATTTAAACTACTGATTTTTCTTCTCATGTAAAAGACAGAATTTTCAATGCAAGGCTCTTTCTCACTTAAAAATTTATGATTTAAAATACTGATTTTTCTTCTCATGTAAAAGACAGAATTTGCAATGCAAGGCTCTCACTTAGAATATAAGATTTAAAATACTGATTTTTCTTCTCATGTAATAGACAGAATTTTCACTGCAAGGCTCTTTCTCATTTAGAATATACGATTTAAACTACTGATTTTTCTACTCATGTAAAAGACAGAATTTTCAATGCAAGGCTCTTTCTCACTTAAAAATATATGATTTAAAATACTGATTTTTCTTCTAATGTAAAAGACAGAATTTTCAATGCAAGGCTCTTTCTCACTTAGAATATACGATTTAAAATACTAATTTTTCTTCTCGTGTAAAAGACAGAATTTTCAATGCAAGGCTCTTTCTCACTTAAAAATTTATGATTTAAAATACTGATTTTTCTTCTCATGTAAAAGACAGAATTTTCAATGCAAGGCTCTTTCTCACTTAGAATATACGATTTAAAATACTGATTTTTCTTCTCATGTAAAAGACAGAATTTTCAATGCAAGGCTCTTTCTCATTTAGAATATACGATTTAAACTACTGATTTTTCTACTCATGTAAAAGACAGAATTTGCAATGCAAGGCTCTTTCTCACTAAAAAATTTATGATTTAAAATACTGATTTTTCTTCTCATGTAAAAGACAGAATTTGCAATGCAAGGCTCTTTCTCACTTAGAATATACGATTTGAAATACTGATTTTTCTTCTCATGTAAAAGACAGAATTTTCAATGCAAGGCTCTTTCTCATTTAGAATATACGATTTAAACTACTGATTTTTCTACTCATGTAAAAGACAGAATTTTCAATGCAAGGCTCTTTCTCACTTAAAAATATATGATTTAAAATACTGATTTTTCTTCTCATGTAAAAGACAGAATTTGCAATGCAAGGCTCTTTCTCATTTAGAATATACGATTTAAAATACTGATTTTTCTTCTCATGTAAAAGACAGAATTTGCAATGCAAGGCTCTTTCTCACTTAGAATATACGATTTAAAATACTGATTTTTCTTCTCATGTAAAAGTCAGAATTTTCAATGCAAGGCTCTTTCTCATTTAGAATATACGATTTAAAATACTGATTTTTCTTCACATGTAAAAGACAGAATTTGCAATGCAAGGCTCTTTCTCACTTAAAAATATATGATTTAAACTACTGATTTTTCTTCTCATGTAAAAGACAGAATTTGCAATGCAAGGCTCTTTCTCATTTAGAATATACGATTTAAACTACTGATTTTTCTACTCATGTAAAAGACAGAATTTTCAATGCAAGGCTCTTTCTCACTTAAAAATATATGATTTAAAATACTGATTTTTCTTCTCATGTAAAAGACAGAATATGCAATGCAAGGCTCTTTCTCACTTAGAAAATACGATTTAAAATACTGATTTTTCTTCTCATGTAAAAGACATAATTTTCAATGCAAGGCTCTTTCTCATTTAGAATATACGATTTAAACAACTGATTTTTCTACTCATGTAAAAGACAGAATTTACAATGCAAGGCTCTTTCTTACTTAAAAATTTATGATTTAAACTACTGATTTTTCTACTCTTGTAAAAGACAGAATTTGCAATGCAAGGCTCTTTCTCACTTAAAAATTTATGATTTAAAATACTGATTTTTCTTCTCATGTAAAAGACAGAATTTGCAATGCAAGGCTCTTTCTCATTTAGAATATACGATTTAAAATACTGATTTTTCTTCTCATGTAAAAGACAGAATTTTCAATGCAAGGCTCTTTCTCATTTAAAAATTTATGATTTAAAATACTGATTTTTCTTCTCATGTAAAAGACAGAATTTGCAATGCAAGGCTCTTTCTCACTTAGAATATAAGATTTAAAATACTGATTTTTCTTCTCATGTAAAAGACAGAATTTTCACTGCAAGGCTCTTTCTCATTTAGAATATACGATTTAAAATACTGATTTTTCTACTCATGTAAAAGACAGAATTTTCAATGCAAGGCTCTTTCTCACTTAAAAATATATGATTTAAAATACTGATTTTTCTTCTAATGTAAAAGACAGAATTTGCAATGCAAGGCTCTTTCTCACTTAGAATATACGATTTAAAATACTAATTTTTCTTCTCATGTAAAAGACAGAATTTTCAATGCAAGGCTCTTTCTCATTTAGAATATACGATTTAAACTACTGATTTTTCTTCTCATGTAAAAGATAGAATTTTCAATGCAAGGCTCTTTCTCACTTAAAAATATATGATTTAAAATACTGATTTTTCTTCTCATGTAAAAGACAGAATTTTCAATGCAAGGCTCTTTCTCACTTAGAATATACGATTTAAAATACTGATTTTTCCTCTCATGTAAAAGACAGAATTTTCCATGCAAGGCTCTTTCTCACTTAGAAATATATGATTTAAAATACTGATTTTTCTTCTCATGTAAAAGACAGAATTTTCAATGCAAGGCTCTTTCTTACTTAGAATATACGATTTCAAATACTGATTTTTCTTCTCATGTAAAAGACAGAATTTGCAATGCAAGGCTCTTTCTCACTTAAAAATATATGATTTAAAATACTGATTTTTCTTCTCATGTAAAAGACAGAATTTGCAATGCAAGGCTCTTTCTCATTTAGAATATACGATTTAAACTACTGATTTTTCTACTCATGTAAAAGACAGAATTTTCAATGCAAGGCTCTTTCTCACTAAAAAATATATGATTTGAAATACTGATTTTTCTTCTCATGTAAAAGACAGAATTTTCAATGCAAGGCTCTTTCTCACTTAGAATATACGATTTAAAATACTGATTTTTCCTCTCATGTAAAAGACAGAATTTTCAATGCAAGGCTCTTTCTCACTAAAAAATATATGATTTAAAATACTGATTTTTCTTCTCATGTAAAAGACAGAATTTGCAATGCAAGGCTCTTTCTCACTTAGAATATACGATTTAAAATACTGATTTTTCTTCTCATGTAAAAGACAGAATTTACAATGCAAGGCTCTTTCTCATTTAGAATATACGATTTAAACTACTGATTTTTCTACTCATGTAAAAGACAGAATTTTCAATGCAAGGCTCTTTCTCACTAAAAAATATATGATTTAAAATACTGATTTTTCTTCTCATGTAAAAGACAGAATTTTCAATGCAAGGCTCTTTCTCACTTAGAATATACGATTTAAAATACTGATTTTTCCTCTCATGTAAAAGACAGAATTTTCAATGCAAGGCTCTTTCTCACTTAGAAATATATGATTTAAAGTACTGATTTTTCTTCTCATGTAAAAGACAGAATTTTCAATGCATGGCTATTTCTTACTTAGAATATACGATTTCAAATACTGATTTTTCTTCTCATGTAAAAGACAGAATTTTCAATGCAAGGCTCTTTCTCACTTAAAAATTTATGATTTAAACTACTGATTTTTCTTCTCATGTAAAAGACAGAATTTTCAATGCAAGGCTCTTTCTCACTTAAAAATATATGTATAGCGTGTTTTGTGGGAATTAATTATTTTCCCTAACACTTTAGAATTTATGGGCACAAGAAATGAATTACAAGACTTTGCTTTATAACAACACACAAGAACGAAAGTTTTTATTTGCAGCTTTGAGGAGGTTTGTTCTTGGCGGGCGCTGCAAAACTCGTGGTATTTAGGCTTGTGGGTTTTTTGGAGACGCGATAGCTTAGCGGGATGTTGGAAATGGCAGCGTGTCGTTGGATGTGTGAGGGAAGTATTCAAGGCCACCGTGTAGCTTCGTGTGTCTGGTGTTTCGGGGAGAGGCGTGCGTTGTCTCCATTACAGTGTACCAGAGGTGAAAAGGGAACTTGTCGAGAGCGGAGTGGCGCTCGAATCGACATAGTAAATTTCTGTGGTGCTTGTGGAAGGCATGTTGAACGTATCTAATTCATATTCAACTGGGATTCCTTGGTCTAAAATATTAGACGCAAAGAATCCATAAATTAGAAGGTTCCCTCGTTGAATGTCCATGTTGCTGCTGCTAGGGTTAAAGCCACAGTGATATGTCCGCACTGGGTGGCTTGTTTAGCTAAAGGGCATCGCTAAGCAGGGGCGACCAGAGACACGTCCGTGCTGGTCGCCGTCTCAAGCCGAAGAGAGTGTGTTTGGCCGCTCACCCGTTTTGCCAGCCGGAAATGAAGGTCCGGGCTGAATGGGATAAGTCATCCTGATTGGGTGAAATTCAGTGTTGAATTGAATAGCGCGCCAAAACAAAATACGAGATTTTCCTCTTCTCTACATAGGTTGGCCCCAGAATTTCAGTTATGGAATACCTGATATTCGATACACAAAATTGTAAGAGAAGAGAAAAGAAAGAAAAGAAGCCACGAGTGTCACAACACGAAAGAGCAAATACAAACAATGAAATATAATACATACATATAAAGAAAAACGAACAAAAGCAAATTAATAAAAAAAGGGAAAGTGTCCTGTTTAGTTCTTTTTTTGTGCACCTAGTGGTACGTTTTTTTTTTTTTTTTGTTTTTTTTTAAAAAACAAAATGTCACTGAGAAAAAAGTTCATGAGCCGAGAAATTGGCATACAGGAGTAGCAGTGTACTTCAGAGGAGTAGTGTGAGTTTTTTCTTTTGGGTCCTCTGGAATTGATAGCAGTCGCTATAGGTTTTAGTGAGGTGGTGGGAGAGGTAACCCACGTTGCTGTAGAAAACAAAATAGGAGTAGGGTGAGAGAAAGTTAAAGTTACCTATTTTGCGAGTTAGGAAGTAAAAAAAATGTGTTGATAGTTTTGCTGAAAAAAAATTCCACCTTGTTTGGATAGTCCTTGAAGATAATTCGGCGGGACATTTGAAAATTTTTCTGGATGTTTCGCTGTTTTTGTTTCTTTCGTGGGGTTGATTAATGTTCGTAAGGCTGTGTTTGTTATCAGAAGGTTAATTTTAGTGATGTTTGAAGTTTTTGTTGTTGTTAAGCGAGGAAAAGGGTGTAACGTATGTGTGTCTACGTTGTGTCGTTTCCTCTCCGGGTGCGGTAAGGTCCTCGCCAATGCTTGTTGGAAATAATGTGGTTGAAGATGAAGTAAGTCGAAAGGTGTTGTTATGAATAGTTTTTATTTGTCTTGCAATTCAGAATGTGCTAATCACGTCGGTTTCACCATTTTATAGCGTGTTTTGTGGGAATTAATTATTTTCCCTAACACTATAGATTTTATGGGCACAAGAAATGAATTACAAGACTTTGCTTTATAACAACACACAAGAACGAAAGTTTTTATTTGCAGCTTTGAGGAGGTTTGTTCTTGGCGGGCGCTGCAAAACTCGTGGTATTTAGGCTTGTGGGTTTTTTGGAGACGCGATAGCTTAGCGGGATGTTGGAAATGGCAGCGTGTCGTTGGATGTGTGAGGGAAGTATTCAAGGCCACCGTGTAGCTTCGTGTGTCTGGTGTTTCGGGGAGAGGCGTGCGTTGTCTCCATTACAGTGTACCAGAGGTGAAAAGGGAACTTGTCGAGAGCGGAGTGGCGCTCGAATCGACATAGTAAATTTCTGTGGTGCTTGTGGAAGGCATGTTGAACGTATCTAATTCATATTCAACTGGGATTCCTTGGTCTAAAATATATTAGACGCAAAGAATCCCTAAATTAGAAGGTTCCCCCGCTGAGTGTCCATGTTGCTGCTGCTAAGGTTAAAGCCACAGTGATATGTCCGCACTGGGTGGCTTGTTTAGCTAAAGGGGATCGCTAAGCAGGGGCGACTAGAGACACGTCCGTTCTAGTCGCCGCCTCCAGCCGAAGAGAGTGTGTTTGGCCGCTCACCCGTTTTGCCAGCCGGAAATGAAGGTCCGGGCTGAATGGGATAAGTCATCCTGATTGGGTGAAATTCAGTGTTGAATTGAATAGCGCGCCAAAACAAAATACGAGATTTTCCTCTTCTCTACATATGATTTAAACTACTGATTTTTCTTCTCATGTAAAAGACAGAATTTTCAATGCAAGGCTCTTTCTCACTTAAAAATATATGATTTAAACTACTGATTTTTCTTTTCATGTAAAAGACAGAATTTTCAATGCAAGGCTCTTTCTCACTTAAAAATATATGATTTAAAATACTTATTTTTCTTCTCATGTAAAAGACAGAATTTTCAATGGAAGGCTCTTTCTCATTTAGAATATACGATTTAAAATACTGATTTTTCTTCTCATGTAAAAGACAGAATTTGCAATGCAAGGCTCTTTCTCTCTTAAAAATATACAATTTAAAATACTGATTTTTCTTCTCATGTAAAAGACAGAATTTTCAATGCAAGCTCTTTCTCACTTAGAATATACGATTTAAAATACTGATTTTTCTTCTCATGTAAAAGACAGAATTCGCAATGCAAGGCTCTTTCTCATTTAGAATATACGATTTAAAATACTGATTTTTCTTGCTTAAAAGATGGGATTTAGAATACAGATTTTAAAGCTTGGTCTCACTTGGAAGATTGACACCACACAATCTTCCTAAACCAATTTCTCTTCATTTGTTGTATGACAGATTCAGCTATGAGGGTCGTTCAAAAAGTTGTAAGCAGCACCCAAAAGAAGACCCATAGCTAAACATTTTTTGTATGGCAACACACAACCATTTTTAATAAAACATGAAAAACCAATAAAGATTTCTATCTTAATTTCTGTTCTGATGAGGTTTGTGGCGATTTAGGAATTACCAAAGAACTCCCAACCTGATGTTGACTTGTCGGCTGCCTGATACAAAATGTATAAATGCGTCGCCACGCATAAGGCTCCACGCATCCATCCGGTTAAAATAAAAAAAAAGAAAAATAATAAAATGTAAAGTAGCCAATGAGAAGCGGTCGCGCCAAAATTAGAAGGATTTTGTCGTGGCGAATTTGGAGCCGGTGAAAAGAGATAAATACTCAGGTTTTCTGTGAACCTATCTCTTTTTGGGTAGTGACGTCAAACCGACAACACCGTGTTTACTATCTGGTGTTTTGGGCACCACGCTATGTCTTTAGACGTAGCGTTGGTTAGTCCATTCACCAGGTAAATAAAGGAAAGTCTGAAAGAAAAGTTTTTCGTCTCCTGTCTGTTCCTATCTTCTCTTTTTTTATATTTCTTATGGACCTTCTTTGGGCAAGGCATTGCACCGGCCAAGTCAACGTGGGGTAAAACTAAATAACCAAAATATGGAGTCAGATATCTTACGGCAACACAGTCTTGCCCTTAGCCACTGACCTTCATAAAACCCTTTAAACCCCACAGGTTTATACAATGGTAAGAGATGTGACTTAGAACTTTTGGAATGAGCCTTTTAAGTGAATATCTTCTAAGCAGGTGGGTTCTCCCCAGCTGGAAGATTAACACAATATAATCTTCCAAACTTTAGTTCCCTTTCTTTAGCCCTGTACAATACCAAGCTAAGCTTAGTAACTAGCAAAAAAATAATGTTTGCTGAAATTTAATACAAATGTTTAAGTATCAGTAAATGTTTCAAAGTGTCATATAACCAGTTGATTCTGTATCTTCTTTACTCATAAAATCCTAGATGTGTCTCAAATGGTTTGTTTTTAGTTATCATCAATTGCTTGATGTATCATATATCTTTGTACTTTAATACCTGATGGAAAAATCCAAACAAATGGACGTAATGACCAATTCGTCTCAGCACATTATATATCAGCAACAAACCCATCAATGCAGTTATGATCATTTATAAATTATACTGAAACAAAAAAAAAAATTTCTTAGGAGAACAAGCTTTCTTGATTTATACAGTATAATCAATGATCATACAACTAAGAAAAATATAATTATTAGTGATAGGATATATTTGCTTGAGGCTACTACTGGTATAAGAAAAGCATAATTATCTCTACAACGTTTACTACTTTCCATCCACAGATTAATTTTTTTATAATTAAAAATAAAGTTCCCAATGAACATAATCATAATTGTATATATTACACAACCCCCTCTGCATGAGCAGGATGCAGCACAAGTTGAATTTAACAGGTTTGAATTCAGAGTTTTCCTTCTCCTTAACCAGTCACCATAGCAAAGTTAAAGTTCTCTGCCTGTTCTACTATTTACACATAGCTGGATGAAGAATGGATGGATGAATACCTTTCCCAAGAGTAATATGTGAAATGTAAATGACCTCATTTAGGATTTGAACTCACATCATTGTGTCGACAATAACTGTCAAGCCACAAGTGCCTCCTTACAGTTTTAATTGTAACCAATTTCTCTCTGTAATGCTTGTATTAACTATTTTCAATTGTAACCAATTTCTATCTGTAATAGTTGCATTATTTTTTTTTTATTGTAACCAATTTCTGTCTGTAATACTTGCATTAATTTCTTTTGGTTGTAACCAATTAATATCTGTAATACTAGCATGAACCTTTTTTTAATTGTAACCAATTTTTATCTGTAATACTTTCATTGATTTCTTTTGGTTGTAACCAATTTCTATCTGTAATACTAGCATGAACCTTTTTTTAATTGTAACCAATTTCTATCTGTAATACTTTCATTGATTTCTTTTGGCTGTAACCAATTTCTATCTGTAATACTAACGTGAATCTTTTTTTAATTGTAACCAATTTCTATCTGTAATACTTGCATTAATTTCTTTTGGTTGTAACCAATTTCTATCCGTAATACTAGCATGAACCTTTTTTTAATTGTAACCAATTTCTCTCCATAAAATTTGCATTAATTTTTTGATATTGTAACCAATTTTTTGTCTGTAATATTTGCATTAATTTTTGACAACTAAGAGTCCCTTTCTTATTAATTTCCCACACGTTTGTGTAGTCAAATTATCAGCATTAAATTTACATTATATATTAGAGTGCTGAAAAAGTCTTAGCCGAGCCAAGGAGAGAATGGTCAAATCCCATGAAATTTAAAATCTATTCCAAATATTTATTCCACTTGGCACATCATTCTTCAAGTTTCTTTAATTCTTCCAAATAAAATCATTAAAAATATATTATTATCATCTAGGTCGAGCCGAGAACTTTTCAGCACATTTTCATACATATAACAGTTCTGTTCTATCAGTGATGTTTGAATTAGGTTCTGACCACTAAAAGTCCTTTTCTTTTTCAATGATAAAATGATTAGCAATATTTTTCTCTGATAAAATCAGTTGCTATGCCTTTACATTATAACGGTCCTGTCTATTGGGGCTATAGAATATACTGACTGCACCTCTGCAGGGGAGTAAGACTTCCCTCACACACACTCTCAATGAGGCCACCTGTTGGCTATAGATGGTGGCCCATAATGCTTGAGGACTGGATTCTGATGGCTGAGCAGTCCATGACCCAGCAACCAAAGGAATCACTCAACCTGTAACTCTCAACTTTGGGTCTTACAAAGTTAGCTGGTTGGCCAGAGTGGCCCAATCTGATCAATCAGCTGGTCATGCCAAGCTCTAGCACCTATATGATTGTCCTGACAGTATTCTTCAAATTGCTTGGTGGCAAACAATTATCCAACCCTATTTTATCTTAAAGGTGCCAAAAAGCAGTGGCTGAGGGTCAATTGTACTGAAATAGCAATACTTCAAACCATCTAAACTGTATGCAAATAAATGATTGATATCAAATAGAATTATTGGAGTTGAACAGCAATGCTATTTAACTGTGTGCAAACAAATGATTAATATTAAATTAGAGAGGAATCCTTGATAAATGGAATAACTAATCTTAAATAGCAATGCTTAAAACCATTAAACTATGGGCAAATAAATGACCTCTAACTTACAAATCATATATATATATATATAAACAAGATTTGGAATTAAATAATCATCAAGGGTTCATATGCCATTAAACCAAATAACCCAATAACATTATAATATACCATATTCTTGAATTCAGTTCAAACCATTGAAAATCACTCTCTTCTGTTATAAAATCATTAGCAATGTTTTTCTATGATAAAATATAGCAATACTTTTGTATAATAAAATTAATGGCAAAGCCTTTTCATTATAATACTTCTATTTTGTCAGTAACATTTGCTTTAATTCTCTTTTCCCTTTTTAGTAGTCAGTGTTATTGTGCCACACTTAGATAATAAAACCTATTCAGTAACACTACTCCTTATAAATGTGCAACAGTTTAAATTTGTTGAAATATCATTTGTTTACTAAAGAGAAGCAATGTTCTTATGGATCAATACCAACCAAATGACCTGTAGTTGGGGTAGTATTGAGTTTGCCAGCATGTATGTATAGCGGTTTTGAGGATAACACTATTGTTTTTAGGCACACAAATGAATTACGAAACTATTCTTTAGTAACACCACAACGAAAGTTTTTTATTTGCAGCTTTGAATATGGTTTGTTTTTGGTGCTGCAAGACTCGTGGTGTTTAGGCTTGTTGGATGTTTGAGACGAAATGGCTTAGCGAGATGTTGAGATGGCAGTGTGTTGTTGGACGTGTGAGGGAAGCATTCAAAGTCACCGTGTAGTTTTGTGTCGAGAGCGGAGTGACGCTCGGATCGACATAGTCAATTTTTGGGGTGACAAGAAGTGGTGCCTGTGGAAGGCATGCGTATGTTTCTAATTTATGTTCCACTGGGATTCCTCGTAAAGAATCCATAAATTAGATGGTTCCCTCGTTGAGTGTCCATGTTGCTGCTGCTAGTGTTAAAGCCACAGTGAGATGTCCACACTGGGTGGCTTGTTTAGCTAAAAAGCATCGCTAAGCAGGGACGACCAGAGGCACGACTGTTCTGGTCGCCGCCTCAAGCCGAAGAGGGTGTGTTTGGCAGCTCACCCGTTTTGCTAGCCGGAAATGAAGGTCCGGACTGAATAGGATATGTCATCCTGATTGGGTGAAATTCAGTGTTGAATTAAATTGCGCGCCAAAACAAAATACGAGATTTTCCTCTTCTCTACATATGCTTCCGAGTCCATATTGGAAGGTAGCAAATAAAATTTTAAAATCAAACAAAATATTAACAAAAGTAAACAAGGAACAAAAGTAACAAATAAGAAGTTTTAGTGCAATAAAATTATCTTTCATATTTATTATTATTGTTCAATTTATAACATGTTACTAAGATGTGATAAGCTTATCAGAATTTGACTACCTTTCAATCATGTGTTTCCAACATCCATGTTTCCGCTACAGTGTCTCTTTTTAAAAAAATCTAAAAGGAAGTCAGTAGATTAAATGAGATATATGTTCTCTTCTTCCACCAGATAAGGGTCAGGAGGTGAGTGGGTGTATGTAGTTCTTAACTGGCTGGCTTTGTGTGTGACATAGGTTAGTAGCCGCCAGTGGTCTTCGATCACACATCAACTCTAAAAGTTTTTTAAAATGGGAGTTAGCGTTGGTCAAATCCATCCTTGACAAAAATTTATATATATGTACGTCTACTACCCATGAGCCATTACAGACCAATTATGAATATGAGCAGTATTTACCAGAGGCATGTATTCCAAAAATGCAAGATACACATTACTTATCCTACCAAAATCATTCAGTACAAAATCAAAAATATCTTTATTTATTAACTTTAGCATATCATTTATTTTGGCTGTATCATGCAACACTTCAGGGATTGGGTGGTTGATATTTAATGGTATATTAACCATTGTGGGTTATTTAATGCCAAATCTTTTATATATATATATATATGACAACTACTCATTACTCCAAATAAAAGAAAAATTTAATAGATAAATTCAAACCTACATTAAAAAGAACCTCTCTCTCTCTCTCTCTCTCTCTCTCTCTCTCTCTCTCTCTCTCTCTTACACACACACACACACACACACACACAGAATCAAACTTCACGCATAAACTCACAAACAAATATATATGTATACACAGGACAACCAGACATTCAAGTAAAGAAGAAAGAGAGAAAAAGGAAAATACAACCCTGAAAATATATATGTATAATTAGATACAAACACATAGATACACACACACACCCACACACACAGAGTACACTCTTGTAAACATATATAAGAAAAAGCACCTGAGAGGCCAAAAGTTTTCATGGATGATTAACTCCAATATGACATTTACTGACACATACTGGAATTAAAAAGAATCACAACCCTATCAGAACACTGATCACTATAAAAGCCAAAAAGACTGGACGCCCCATTCATATGGCCTTGTGCAGCATGTAAGCCAAAAGAGTTTAGTAAATGACTATGAAATCTGAAAAAGTGTAGAGCAAAGTTATAAAAAATAAAAATCTATAATAATAAATTCACTTGCAAACCTATTCATTTCATTATATATACATATATATATATATATTATAACTAAAATAACTATATTGTCACTAAAATACTTTGTGAGTTTGTGTCGAACCAAGTGCAGTATAATATGGATATATACATATCTATATAAATAAAAATGTAAATGCTTGTTACTAACCGATAATCTCCAGTTTTATACCACTAATTGGTTTAAAATTTTCTGAGAGTATTTTATTCGAATTCAGGAGTGTTTTTATATACTAATTATCTAAAAATATTACAATAATTAAAAAAAATATTTTTAATAAGTCGTTTTTCTCCGAGAAAGGCCGAACTCGAATTATGAAGGTAAATATTACTTCCCTTTTCCAAGAATTTTACACGTGATTTTATTTTCTGCTTTATCACGTTTCTAAACCATATTTCGTTGGTTCAGTAGTAAGTAAAGTTTTTTTTTTTTAACAAATTGTTTCCAAAATTTCCTTCTTTTTTTGTTTAACTTCAACGAAAGACATCCATTAAAAAGTTTTCTTTCTTTAACCATATTTCATCAGTTCAGTAGTAACGAATTGTTTACTAAATGTTTTATTTTATTTTTTGTTGTTTAACTTCAAAGAAAGACATTCCTTGAAAGGTTTTCTTTTGTTTTATTATTATTATCGATAAGACACTAAACTTTAAACCATATTTCATCAGTTCAGTTGTAAAGAATTGTTTACTAAATATTTTACTTTATTTTTTGTTGTTTAACTACAACGAAAGACATTCCTTAAAAAGTTTTCTTTCATTTTATTATTATTATCGATAAGACACTAAACTTTAAACCATATTTCGTCAGTTCAGTTGTAACAAATTGTTTACTAAATATTTTACTTTATTTTTTGTTGTTTAATTTCAATGAAAGACATTCCTTAAAAAGTTTTCTTTCGTTAATAAACTTTAAACCATATTTCGTTGGTCCAGTTGTAAGTAAATTTCTTTTTATTCTAAAAACTTATTCTTAAATTTTTTCTTCATTATTGATATCCCATTTATTTTGTTGTTTAATAAATATTTTATCATGTTGCAAAATATTAACCAGCCCAAGCTTTGTAATGGCACGCGTCTTTCAGTAAAAAAAATTAATGACCAACATCATAGAAGCAAAAATTTTGACAGGGCTTTCAAAGGTGAAGATGTCCTCAACCCACAAATTTCTATGATTCCAACAGATATGTCATTTCAATTTAAGAGATTGCAATTCCCAATTCGATTGGCATTTGCAATCATGATCAACAAAGCACGGGGATAATCTTTAGAATTGTGTGGCTTATATTTACACACTGATTGCTTCTCACATGGGCAATTATATGTTGCCAGTTCCAGAGTTGGCAATCCAGACAATCTCTTTATCTACACAGAAAATGGAACTACCAAAAATATTGTGTATCCACAAGTATTGGAGAATTAAACATGTTAGAAACATGCATTTTCTTCTTTTTTTTTTCCCATTTAAACAAACTGAGCCACAGCAACGCGTGGCCGGGTACTGCTAGTATATATATATATATATATATATACACATTAATTATAAGCAAATAGTTTGTAGGTAACTTTATTTTTAAATGACATATTAGACCTCATTTGTTTACACACAGTTAAATGATTTCAAGTATTCTTATTTAACATTAATAATTCTATTTATCAAGTATTCCTATCTAATACAAATAATTTTCATGCTATATAGTTTCAAAAAACTAATAACAATAATCCTTAGTAAATGATTAAACAATTTTATTTGACCTTAGATGGCAAGCAAAAGGGTACTTACCCAGTGAGCAGTAGAATACACCAACTGCTTCTCTGCAGAGGGGTAAGACCCCTCCACCCAACAAGTCTCCTGGATATGACAAAAATCTTTCATTGCCATCACTCCCAGGCCCACTCTGGCTTGGAGTGGTAGCACATGATAGGGTCCTATTTATGAGTCAAGTAGAACTAAACTGTGTACTTATGCTAAACTGAAATGTTTGAAATAGAACTGTTTTTTGAAATTGAAACTGTGTACTTATGCTAAACTGAATTGTTTGAAATAAAACTGTTTCTATGGATAAAAATAGATTTGGTATTACTGATCTAAAATGGTTGATGTGCCATAAAACCAAACCAAACCAAATCTAACAGCTTCTATCACTCCAGATCAGAATGGACCAGGGAGGAATGGCAATGAAGAGGTACTCCACATTCCCCAAAGCTCCAGGACTGGAGTCTCACTGTCAGATGCAATTTAGTCATTGGGAAGTGCAGTCTTACCTATCTGTAGAGATGCAGTAGTTAAAGAGCTGGATTGTGACATCATAGTAAGTAAATCAAAATTTGCGGAGGTGCCCGTGGTGTAATGGTTATCGTCGTAGGAAATGGACACGGCGACATAAGATCAAATCCTGGACGAGACTGATTGCATTTCACATAGCACTAATACCCTTGGGAAAGGTATGAATCCAATTATTCTCCCTCCAGCTATGGGTAAATAGTAGGACAGACTGATTCTTCAGCCTTAGTGAGGCAACTAGTCTAGGAGAAGGAAAACTCTGAATTCAAACCTGTTAAAACTCCACTTAAAAAATTGACCTTGTGTTATATCCTGCCCGAGCGGAGGAGTCGGTAAATAGGGTAAGTAAATTCAAATGCCAGTCACATTATTATCACATTCTCTTTTAGACTCATACCTTTGGGAAAGGTATGAACTCCCTTATCTCCTCACCCCGGGTATAGTTTAAATAGTACTACTAATGTCCTTAACTAGCTCATTGGCCTAGTGGGTAGTGTGTTCGCCAATGGTCCAGGAGACCTTGGTTCAATCCCAGGTCGCAGCATTCCAAAGACTTTAAAAATGGTAATTGATGCCTCCTTGCTTAACACTCAGCAATATAAGGTACATATCAAGGGTAAAGTGGAGCAATCCAGGGAAAGGAGTAGTGCCTTCCCCTACACCTCAGTGTAGTAGCTATTGAAAAGGGAGCCTTCTGGTCGCCCTCAACTATAGTTGCCAACTTTACTTACTTTTAATGTCCTTAAACAAGGGTGGCTTAGGCATTAAATAACCCACAAAGGTTGATATGCCATTAAACAAAGAAGCTAAACCAAAATAATGAAGCATGGAGTGAAATGAGGAAGGACAATCATCAGAAATATGCAGAGCTTTCAGTTTCTTCTGATTTGGTGAAAAAGAAAGTGGCAAATACGCATAGCTTTTTTATACATTATATTGCTTAAAATAAATATCTTATTACTATTTTTTTAAAAATTTTGTTTTAGTTAAATTCATTATTTATTATTATAGTTCTGGAATGAGGATATTCACATAAATTATTTAATAATGTAAATAGAAATTGTTATAATTCTATTGTATAAGATTTTTTGAAACTGTTAAATTATGTTTTGAAAGTTATACTCAGAAGTATTATAAAATACAAATAAAATTTCCCATGGTGTAATGGTTATCGTCGTAGGAAATGGACATGGCGACACGAGTTCAAATCCTGGACGAGACTGATTGCATTTCACATAGCACTAATACCCTTGGGAAAGGTATGAATCCAATTATTCTCCCTCCAACTATGGGTAAATAGTAGGACAGACTAGGTTCTTCAGCATTGGTGAGGCAACTAGTCTAGGAGAAGAAAAACTCTGAATTCAAACCTGTTAAACTCCGCTTAAAAATTTGACCTTGCGTCATATTCTGCCTGAGCGGAGGGGTTGGTAAATATGATATGATAATTATAATTATAAATACTAATGCTCAAAAGTTTAGTAGACATTTTGGAAATAATATGATGCATTTGATTTAATCTTTGTTTATGGTTAATTATCTTTAATTATCTAAAATCCAACTTACAAGATTATAACAGTATTATTTGCTTACCCTAACAGATTTTTCAGGACATGCCACTGTGGCCAGCTATATTGACACATGTTTGTCCCATAGTAACTAACCATGTTGGTGGTGCTTCTCCTCTTGAGAGGATAGAATGCCCCTAAAGAGGTTGTCCAGGGTGTGACACTAAGCTGTATCTGATGGTGTGGTAGTACCTGTAAGGGTCCTATCTATGGCTCAAATAGATTGGTTTAAAAATTATTCATATTCCATAGATTCATGTCCAAAAAATAACCTGTCAAGAAATAATTTACAAAAAAATGTGAATATGAATGTACAATGAATGCTATTCTCTAACTTCGAGGCATAAAATAACCCAAGACAGGTTGAGATGCCATTAAAATCAATTAAGCCAATCATCAAAACAAACTCCATTGACATTTCAGAGATAATGTAATTTATTCAAATTAATCTTTAATTACAATTAATGATCTTTGATTGCCAGACCATTCAGTTGGGTCTGTAGAATATGCCGACTGCATCTCTGCAGAGGGGTAAGACACCTTCCAACTAGTATCTTCGATATGACACTACATTGCATCAGATAGTTGGGCTCTAGTCCTGGAGCTTTGAGGAATAGGGAATACCCCTTCATTGCCATTACTCCCTTGCTCACTCTGACCTGGAGTGGTGGTACCTGTTTGGGTCCCATCTATGGACCAAATAGATTATTTAATCATTTTCCTTTGTTGAAATCATTTAACTGTACTCACACAAATGACAATTAAATCAAATTATCATTATTATACAGGGTGGGACGATAAAATTGTCGCCCTGGGAAAGGCAACATGATTCCATTTCCGTTTAATGAAAACTGGTTTTCTTTTTTTGTTGCAGACCATCTACTTGTTGGCCAGTTGTGTACAAATCCCAAGAGCGATAGGGACCTTCTATCATGTCTGAAAGTGACACAATGTTCAACGAGCGAGATCGGAGATGCGCCACTGTACAAGTCATGCTCTCTACCAATCCAAGTTATGATAACAAGACCATTGCCAGCACCCTCAAAATGCAAATCTGGATGGTTCAATGTGCCCAGGGTGATGAAAACAAAGTTTCCAGCTACGGTTATGGTGTTTGGTGTGGTTTCAAGTGAGGGCCACATCATGCCAGGTTAGGTTATTTGGTTTAATGGCATATCAACTCTTGATGATTATCAAATGCCAAATCCTGTTTAAACCTATATTACATATGATTTTTAAAGGAATAGTTTGTTGATAACATTTTTAAACAAGCCAGAGCTCATTTGTTTGCACACAGTTAAATGGTTTCAAGTATTGCTATTTATTATTTGCATACAGTTAAATGGTTTCAAATATTGCAATCAAACACTAATGGTTCTATTTGTACACAGTTAAATGGTTTCAAGTATTGCTATCTAACACTAATAATTCAATTTGATATTAATCATTTGTTTACACACTGATAAATGTTTTCAAGTATTGCTATCTAACACTAATAATTCAATTTGATATTAATCATTTGTTTGCACACTGTTAAATGGTTTTAAGTATTGCTAGGGAATATGAATAATTCAATTTAACATTATTCATTTATTTGCACACAGTTAAATGGTTTCAAGTATAGTAAATGATCAAACATTTCAATTTGACCCATAGGTAAGATCCTAATAGGTACAACCACTCTGGGTTATAGTGGATCTGGGAATAATGGCAATGAAGGGGTACTCTACATTCCAAGAGTGGAGCCTCAATTTCAGATGCAGTTTAGTATCATACCCAGGACACTCTTCATGGAGGAGGGTTCTTACCCCTCTTCAGTGAATGCAGTTGGTATATCCTAAAGCCAAAGTCGACTGGGCTTGGTAAATTATAAGTATTATATATTGATTTAAAGATGTAACATAAGTATATGAGAGAAACTTTTATCATTCAAATCCAACTCAAATAAAAAATAAAAGAAACAAAATTCATAACCACTGGCACAAATTTTGTAACAATAATTATTGAATGGGCCTGTACACTATATGAGAACCTTGAAACACACTCAAACCTTTACTCAATCTTGAATTAATAATGGCTGGGAATGCATTTACCAATCCCTCTGCATGGGTAAGATGCCATACAAGGTCAATTTTTAAACAGGGTTTAACAAGTTTGAATTCAGAGTTTTCCTTCTCCAAAACTAGTTGTCAAACCAAGGCTAAAGAATCCAGTCTGCCTTACTATTTACCCATAGTGGGAGGGAGAACAATTGGATTCATACCTTTTCCAAGGGTATTAGAAATATGTGAAATGCAATCAGCTTCATCCAGGATTTGAACTCGTGTCGCCGTGTCCATTTCCTACGAAAATAATCAATACACCATGGACACCACCAAATGGTAGGGTATAGTCCCCTATGTATTTAGAGGTTTAACATCCTTGTGGTCATTATCTTATAAGTGACTTAAATGGGTTAGTCTCATTCCCACAGATCTCAAACAAAGTTTATATTTGTATTTTTCATTCACTGTAAACTTTTATCTGTAAACTGTAATTAAATGTATTTTTTATATCTAATTGTGCATCTCCCTTTTATCTGTTTCTTCTTTATGGGATTTCTATAATGCATCATTAAATTTAAAATATATAATTTGACACATAGAGGTTGTTTCGAAAAAATGTTAACATTTCTGTAGGAGTTCCTATATAATATTATGATTTAAAAGTCTCAATTTATTCACCATCCTTGAGAGATGTTGAAGAGATAGTGACATTTCGGATTTCATCTCAAATGTATGACTGGTTTGTTTCCTATTAATCTCAAAATAATATATTCAATATTAAACCATGGACAGTAGGATTTTCAAACAGAGAATAAATATAGCATTTGTAAAATCTGTAATGTTTTGAGGTAGAAATACCAAATTGCAATTGTAGATTTGTCTTAAATCATAGAAAAGATAATAGAAGGTTAAAATGTTCAAATTATTATTTAATGTACTGAATTGAGTATATTCAATGTATCTTCACAGCAGAAGCCCATGCAATAGACCTAGCTCTCAACATCATCTCAAAGAATAAGCATAAGAAATTTATGATATTTTCAGACTCACTCTCTGTCTTGCTATCATTGAGAAATAAAAAATTTCAGAACCCTCTTATCATCAAACTGTTGAGTAGATTAGACTCAATGTCAAATAGAAAAGAAATAATTATATGCTGGACCCCAAGCCACATTGGAGTGAGAGGGAATGAAAGAGCAGACTCCGCAGCCAAATTGGCCTTAGATCTGACACCCGATAAATCCAGGATCCCATATACTGACCTGAAACCAACAATTAATAAATTCCTTCACACAAAATGGCAACAACAATGGAGCAATAACATCCACAATAAACTCTTCCAAATTCAGCCCACCTTAGGAAAGTGGAGACCAGCATCGAGAAAATCAAGAAGAGAAGAAGTTGTTATATCCCGATTGCGAATTGGTCATACAAGGCTTACTCACTCTTTCATTTTGAAACAGTAACCACAACCACAGTGTTTAACCTGCCAGAAAACTTGCACGGTTAAACACATTCTTATAGAATGCAGAACTTTCGCTGTTATCAGAAAGTGATTTTTCAAAGTAAATAACTTAACTGATCTGTTTGAGAACATCAAAATAGATGACATACTGTCCTTCTTGAGAAAGACAGAGTTGTACCAAAAAATATGACAACTTAAAACTGGTTAATCTTGTGCAAACAAATGAAATCCTGCAAATTCTACCTACCTTAATATTCATTTTGAAATCTTTGGTTGAATATGTATGTATATATAAACAGAATTTGGCGTTGAATCACCTACAAAGGTTGATATGCCATAAAACCCAAACAACCAACCAACTGAATTGAGCTTATATTAGGTTATTTGTAAAATACTGTCCAATTTTTGTATAAAATATTTAGAATCTGTTCTAAAATATTAGATAGTTGTATAAAAAAATTAACATTCCTAATGATTAAAGTGTTTTTGTTTTTGTTAATTTTCAATCACTTCTTTCAAAGTTTGATTTTGAAGATTTAATATGAAAGAAGAAGTGATGTGTTAACTTTTTTGCATGGGTTCAAGCTAGGTCATAATTTTGTTTTATGATGATACTTGGTGACATGCTACTAGGAAAACACTGCAGAAGATCACTAACTTGGAATATGAGACTTTTCCACATCCACTATATTCTCCTGATCTCTCATCAAATGACTACCATTTTTTCAAGCATCTAAACACTTTTTTATGCCAAAAATACTCCATTCCAAAGGAGAAGTATGAACTGCATTTAATGGTTTCATAGCATCAAAACCCTTAGAGTTTTATCATACAAGTATAAATAGTTTTGTTAATTGATGGCAGAAAAGCATAAATATTCTGGGGTCATATTTTGACTGATTAAAACTCTGTCTAAATTCATTAATTCAGGAAGAAAAGTGTATTCTTAGTATTATAAATTTAGAAAAAGAAAGTAAAAAATATTGGATAATTTTATATGTAAAAGAGAAGCAAGTTTGTAGCGATACTGTCAAATTAATCTGCCTAATTTGCATGAGTGTAAGAGAGAGCCGATATGAGTCTCTCACTGAGAATAACTGTAAAGCTTGGACAACCCCTGCTTCATGCAGAGGCTTTTTCAGCTGACTGTCTGGCATTCGTGTTGGATGGTTAGATTCCTCGTACCTCAGGGGGCAGTCCCCCCAGGTTTTAACCCTCTTTGGAGGAGTTAGGTTTATTGCATGATGCCTGAGGCGCCCCTTTTTAAGGGAATGCCGACAGGGCCTGAGGCATTTTTGGAGCCACTGGACACGTCTGGGCCACAGCCCTGCACCTAGACCCACCTAAAAAAAGGCCTTGTGCCACACCCGTCCGTCTGAGGCATTGTTGGAGCCGCCAGACGTGTGTGGGCTTCAGTCCTGCGCCTGGACCCACCTAAAAAAGGCCTTGTGCTACACTCGTCCGTCTAGTGGGACATTCATCAAATATCGTTTGGCCAATCCATGCTTCGAGCAGAAGCTGTTCAGTAGACTGTCTGGAATTCGTGTCGAATAGTTAATTTCCTCGAGCCTCAGGAGGCCGTCCCCTCAGGTTTTAACCCTCTTCAAAGGGTTAGGTTTATTGTCTGGCGCCTAAGGCGCCTCTTTTTGACGGGGCCCGAGGCATTTTTGGAGCTGCTGGAGGCGTGTGGGCCACGGCCCAGCGCCCGGACCCACCTAAAAAAGGCCTTGTGCCACACTCGTCCGTCTGTTGGGACGTTTGTCAAATATTGCTTGGACAACCCATGCTTCGTACAGAGGCTGTTCAGTAGATGCTTTGACATTCGTGTAAGATGGTTAATTTCCTCGAGCCTCAGGGAGGCGTCCCCCCAGGTTTTAACCCTCTTCGGAGGGGTTAGGTTTATTGTCTGGCGCCTGAAGCGCCCCACTTTAGGAGAATGTCAACAAGGCCCAAGGCATTTTTGGAGCCACCGGACGTGTGTGGGCTTCTTTCCTGCCCCCGGGCCCACCTAAAAAGGCCTTGTGCCACACTTTTACGCTTGGTGGGGCGTATGACAAATACCAGTTTGGCCAACCCATGCTTCGTGCAGAGGCTGTTCAGCAGACTGTCTGGCATTCGAGCCGGACGGTTAATTTTCTCGAGCCTCTGGGGGCCGTCCCCCCAGGTTTTAACCCACGTAGGAGGGGTTAGGTCTAAAAAAAGGCATGGTGCCACACTCGTCCGTCTGGTGGGATGTTCGTCAAATATCGCTTGATTAGCCGATGCTTCGTGCAGAGGCTTTTCTGTGCCTTGTCTGGCATCCGTGCCGGACAGTCAAGACTGAAAGGCCCCTTTGTGTAGCACTGGATCTTGCTGTCCAGTTTAAGCTATAATCAGGCATCCGTACCTGGACCCACGTTTGGGTCCATGTCCAGCTAGGCTCATCATGCCTACTTTGCACTGTGGGCCGATGACCAGCATAATCCAGCAGGGGTTGAGCCTTGGCTTAAGTCCGACTTTCTACTCCCTTAACCCTCACTATAATCCGACCATTGGGTCATTTGACCTTGTGTCAAGTCCTGTCTGGTGGGAGGCAGAGAAAAATATCGGAAGCGTGATTAGCTACTGTGCTTCACTCAGAGGCTTTTCTGCGCCTAATCTGGCATCTGTGCCGGACAGTCAATGCTCAATTGCAGACTTGAGGCCGAAAGGCTCCATGCTTCGGCTGGGCCACCTTCAAGTGGACAAGCTGAATTATTGACACCTTGGTATAGCAGTGGACCTTGCTGTCCAGTTTAAGCTATAATCTGGCGTCTGTGCCTAGACCCATGTTTGGGTCCATTTCCAGCAAGGTTCATCAGGCCAACATTGCACCAAGTGGGCTGATGACCAGCATAGTCCAGCAGGGATTGAACCTCGGCTTGACCTTGCTCTCCCCTAACCCTCATAATATTCCGACCTTTGGGTCATTTGACCTTGTGTTAAGTCTTGTCTAGTGAGAGGCGGAGTCAAAATATAGCTTGATTAGCGACTGACTAGTGTACCCTTGCAAATCACAACAATGGCGCCGTTGATAGGATACCGATTGTCTCTCGAGGATCCTGATTTTGTCAATACGTGGCTACGATCTTTTGCTGCAAGTGCATGATCTAAAAAGCTGAAAGACGACAAGGAAAAGTGAGGAGAAATGAGATTACAGATCTCTTTTAGGCTACAACTGGATGCGAGGCGATAATGATAGTGTATCCCATAAATCTGGAAGACCTGACTTTTGAAAAAATAAGTCAGATCATAAGAAGAAATATGAGGCCCAAGAAAATGTTGATCGTGGCAGAAAGAACGAAGTTCATGCCGAGGAAAAAAGAAATTGACGAACCAATTATAAATATCTACACCGTCTACGAAATGGGAGTAGATATTGCGAGTCTGAAAAACTTGGACAAGAAGAACAGACGATTGAAGAGGACTTAATTCTATAAGAATTTTATGTGATGTATGATAGCGGCCTGAACTACCAACCACACTTTCACATAATACAATAGACTATCTTGTTGATAGTCTAACACTGAATAGTTCGGCAAGGAAAGACTACATGACACGAAAAGTTAAACAGCAAACATTTAATATTTACATATATGGTACACAATGATAACTGTCCCAAATCATACTAAAAAAAGCGCAATAGTTGCTCCAAGAACAAAATGACGAATGGCAGAAGTTACACTTACGTAGGTCTGGTATAGTGCAAGTTCTCGTAAGGTGATTTGTATGCACGTGCTTTTCACATAGCAGAGGCTGAAGTGGACGTCCTATCCCTAGGACCTTCTTGGTCAAAAAAAGGTAGAACTCGCTTCTCAAACTGTCACATGATCAACGGTCACGTAATTGTCGGAAGCTCTGCCCATGAATCACAAGAAAGGGAGACAATTATGTTTTGCTGAAGAAAACGAAACCAATTTGCAAGTCTTTTCAGTAAAAAACAAAAACAAGAATGTAGAAAAAATTGAACAGAAGAAAAACGACATTATATTAAAGGTTAAAATCAACAACTTCGATTTGGATATGCAAATGGATACCGGCAGTGAGGTAACGCTTATACCAAGAAATTTATGGGAACGCATTTGAAAGTCAACTTTACGAAAGAGCAGTTTACGACTCCGCCGATTTTATGGGTCACTTACAAAAACTTTTGGGTACTTTGAATGTTCCTTGAAGTTAGAAGATAAATAATTGTCTCAACTTGTTAAAAGAACCGCGGACTTCTTGGAAACGATGTGCTTAACATAAATTCTACCAAATTAATTAATGAGTTAAAAATAGAAAAAACTGGAAAGTTAAAAAAACAAACTATAAAGCGAGTTTAAAATAAAAAGAAAATGTTACCCCTCTTATTATAAGGCACGAAAATTACCAGTACATTTGTTGCCATAAGTAGTAGCAAAACTACGAAAATTAAGAGAACAGGATCATCTTGAACATGTTCCCCCTGGGGGTAGCAAGTGGGCATCACCCATTGTAGTTTTAAGAAAGTCAGATGGAGACTTACGTATATGTGGAGATTATGAAATAGGTGTAAATCATAAAGTTTGCACGGATTTATATCCTATACCTAATGTTGAAGTTGCAATTTTTAGCCATAATTTTTAGCGCTAGTGAATTGTTGTTGATAGCGAGAGGGAAGTTTGTTTGTATTTAGCGAGGAAGATGGTGTAACATATGTGTGATTACGTTGTGTTGTTTCCTCGCCAAGTTTGTAATTCCCTCGCTAAGTTTTAAGTGTAAATAAAGGAAGGATGATGAAGATAAGATGGCGAAGGTCGAAAGGTGTTTTTAGGAATAGGTTTTATTTGCAGCATGGAATATTGGGTTTGCTTTTGGTGCTGCAAGACTCGTGGAGAGGTTGTGAGTATTGAGACGAAATTGAGTTATGAGAAGTTGAGAAGGTTGAGATGGCTGCGTGTGTCGTCGGACGTGTGAGGGATTGAACTTTAGAGTCACCGTGTAGTTTTGTGTGTCTGGTATTTTGTGGGGAGGAGAGTATGCGTTGTCTCCATTAAAGTGGCCCAGAGGTGAATTAGTAGCTAGGAGCGGAATAAAAGCACCGTATTGACATAGCCAATTTCGGGGTGACATAAAGTTGTGCCTGTGCGAGGCATGGAATGTATCTAATTTATATTCAACTGGGATTCCTTGCAAGGAATCCATAAATTAGATGGGTTCCCTCGTGTGTCCATGCTGCTGCTGCTGCTGCTATTCTAGAGCCCCCAGTGAGACGTCTGCACTGGGCGACGTTGTCCAGCTAAAGAGTGTTGCTATTGCTACTGAAGAACGGCCAGTGTGACGTCTGCACTGGACGGCGTTCTCCAGCCAAAGAGAGTGGGTTTGGCAGCTTACCGTTTTTGCTGCCCGGAAAAGAATATCCGGGCTGAATAGGATAGGTCATCCCGATTGGGTGAAATTAAGTGTCGAATTAAATTGCGCGCCAAACCAAAATACGAAATTTCCCTTCCACTACAAATTCATGAGCGTTTTTACAAAAATAGATTTGAAAACGGCATACCACCAAATACAAAAAGACGATAACTTCAAAGAAGTAACGACGATAAATACGCCAATAGGGTTACTGAAATGGAGAAGGATGCTGTATGGAATAAAAACAGCAAGCGCCATATTTCAAAGGGCCATCGAACAGGTTCTAGAAGATATAAAAATATGGTTTGTTACCAAGACGGAGCCCCTAATGAAAATGAATTAAAAAAGAAAACCGATATCGTCTTGAATAGATTAAGAAACACTGGAAAGACAATAAAAAATTTTAAATGCGTAAATAATAGTAGTAAAATATCCTTTTTATGTTATACCATTTCATAAGAAGGTATATCACCAGACCAAGCCTTGATTGAAAAAAAAATACTAAAAATGGCTACACCTACAAATAAAAAAGAACTTGAATCTTTTGGGATTGGTGAATTTCTACAGGCAATATGTACCAAAGTACACAGATTTGACTGAGCTGTTTGCAAATTTAAGAAAAAGAATGTTGAATTTATCTGGTAAGAGAAACAACAAAAGGCTTTTGATAGATTAAAAGTGATTATGGCAAAGAAACCAGTAGCGAAAATTTTTGATCCGAAAAAGGACATTACATTAACAACAGATACAAGAAAACATTCAATATTATCATAAGAAGGACATCCAATAATGTATTTATCAAGAAGACAAACGAACACTGAATTTAATTATTCAAATATAGAGAAAGAAGCCTTGGTCATTGTGTGGACAACCACTAGATCCAGACAGTTTTTAATTGGAAAAAAATTCTTTTGAGAAGTGATCATAGACTAGTTTATATTCAATCCAAGAAAAGTCATGACATCAAGAATACTAAGATGGGCAATAAGATTAATGGCATTTGACCTTGATATAGAATATGTCAAAGGAAATTCAATTCCCCACGTAGATGCACTATCAAGATTGCGATTTTACAAGGAGTCAAAAGATAAAACAGAAGAAGAATTTGAAGATACATTTTTACATTGGATAGAGACTGATGTTTTGTCTTTAGATAGAATGGCTGCGGAAACTAGACGTGATCCAGTACTAAATAGGATAACATTCAGAAATGGCCCACCAAAAACCCTCGTATCCAACAATGCACCAGAATTTTATGATGAAGATCTTAATTTATGGTTGGATAAAATATGGTTTAAATCACATCACCCTCGGTTGAATGGGTTGACGGAAAGAATGGTGCAGGCCGTAAAAATGGGACTGAAAGCATGTTCTCTGCAAAAAGACAAAATAGAAGTTTTTCTACCAAAGCTGCTTTTAAGCTATCGGAAGACTAGAAAGCCCATCAGCTTTAATGGAAAGACAAATTAGAGCTCTGTAATGAAAAAAGGGACCGGAACTCCTTCACGCCAACTATGCTGCTCGCACCAACTTTCAGAGTAACGCGACTTCGCAACTCCCGCCAACTCCTCTTAACTAAATGCCTGCACTCCGCTTTCAGAATAACACGACTCCGCAACTCACGCCAACTCCTCTTAACTCAATGTCTGCTCTCCGCTTTCAGAATAACACCCCTGCCTCGCCAATTTGGTCTTTTTATAGCCTCTTCTCCTCATATTCAAATTACCGCTCCTCGCATATAAGGAGTCCACAAACTCACATTCCTCTTTTTTCTTTTCCCGACGGTCAAACGCAGACGCGATGTGAGTAATCTATTCCATTACTTTTTATACCTCAAGCTCCACTAACGATGTCGTATTCCACAAGTGAAAAAGTGTGGTACAAAAAGAATCAAATCCAGAAAGGGCAGAATTTATCATGCGAAAAGGCCGCAATACAGCTATAATTAATAGAAAAAAGGGGAACAGTATATTAGCCCATGCAGATCAAATAAGGCCCCAGAACGAATAGGAAGAGCAAAATGAGGAAGAAATCTCTACGATTCCTTCCGTTAATGACTTATTGGAACAACCTTTACAGAATGAAACGTCAGAAGACGAAATAATGCATGATCAGGTGGGCCAGAGCGAGCTTGAAAACTCGGATGAAGATCAAATAATGCAAGTAATTACAGCTCAGTGCGAGACAGATCTAGATCTCCCAGAGAAAAAAAATACGGGAGAGAGACAAGGAGAGCAAAGCAATCCCGAAAATGAAATAATCACTAAAAGAAGTACAAGACCTACGAAGGACATAAGACCCATACGTTTCGGTAAGATGTATTCATACTGGCAAATTAATCTGCCTAAATTGCATAGTCGTAAGAGAGAGCTAATATAAGTCTCTTACTGAGAATAACTAGGAAGGTAGATAAGCGACTGACTAAGGCTAACCTTGCACATCTCAACAAAGTTCTTGGCTCAGTCTGGGACAGAATTACGGGGTATTTATTTGGCTTCACACGTGGCCAAAAATGTGACACAAGGACAGTTTATTGTAGGGGTACCCCACAGAAATTGAAACTCCTGTGGGACAATTTAAAAAATTCCTTAGTTTCAGTCAGCATTTCCCTTCAGGGGTGCCTAAGACACCAAGTAATAAACTCTACCCTTACCCCTTTTATACAAGGGTGTAGGAGCATCCTGGGGGAACACCTCCAGGACCTAAGCTGTAATTTTACAAAGGAAGAAGGTACAAAAAAATGTGGACAAGAAAAGAATACAATTTAAAGAAAAGAAGAAAAGAAAGGAATTTAAATAAAACTATTACATCGTAAAAGAAGTGAGAAAAATCTATGTTAAGCATGAGGGCTTCTTTTTTTACTTGTTTATTCAAGACAATTCGACGACATACTGCTCCGACACTGCAACGCAGTATACAATCAAAATCCGATAGATAGATGGATGAAGGGATGCATACTCCCCTTCCCTAAAAAGGGGGACCTCGGATTAGCCAAAAACTACCGAGGCATAACACTTACATCCATAGCTGCCAAAATATACAATGCCCTAATACGAAACCGAATAGAACCCAAAATCGACATCATACTTAGAAAAAACCAAAATGGCTTCCGAAGAAATAGATCCACAACCTCACAAATATTAACCATCCGCAGAATCCTTGAAGGTGTACGGGCAAAGAACCTACAAGCGACATTAATATTTGTCGACTTTACCAAGGCTTTCGACTCCATTCACAGAGGAAAGATGGAACAAATCCTACTAGCGTACGGCATACCTAAAGAAACCGTAGCGGCAATAACTATTCTCTATAGAAACACTAAAGTAAAAGTACGATCACCGGATGGAGACACGGAATACTTTGACATTGTAGCAGGAGTACTACAAGGGGACACGCTGGCCCCGTACCTCTTTATCATTTGTCTAGACTACGTACTTAGAACATCGATTGACAAAATCAAAGAGAATGGCTTCGAACTGACGAAGAAAAGAAGCAGAAGATACCCCGCAACAACAATTACCGACGCCGACTACGCCGATGACATCGCGATACTGGCAAATACACCTGACCAAGCCGAAACTCTTCTGCATAGTTTGGAACGAGCAGCAGCAAGCATAGGCCTCTATGTTAATGCACACAAAACGGAATATATGTGCTATAACCAAACGGGGGACATCTCCACTCTAGAAGGAACCCCACTTAAACTAGTTGACAAATTCACGTACCTAGGAAGCAGCGTCGAATCAACCGAAAAAGACATCGAAACGAGGCTAACGAAAGCATGGACAGCTATCAATAGGCTATCGATTATATGGAAATCAGACCTAACCGATAAAATGAAACGCAGTTTCTTCCAGACAGCGGTCACATCGATACTGCTATATGAATGCACTACATGGACGCTAACAAAACGGCTGGAGAAGAAACTGGATGGCAATTACACAAGAATGCTGCGTGCAATCCTGAACAAGTCCTGGCAGCAGCACCCCACAAGACACCAACTGTACGGCCACCTGCCCCCTATCACGAAAACTATTCAAGTTAGACGAACCAGACATGCAGGACACTGCTGGAGAAGCAGAGATGAACTCATAAGAGATGTACTCTTATGGATCCCCACACATGGCCACGCAAAAGCAGGATGACCAGCTCGAACATACATTCAGCAGCTATGTGAGGATACAGGATGTTGTCCTGAAGACCTACCTAAGGCGATGAACGATAGGGAGGAGTGGCGAGAGAGGGACAGGGATATCCGTGCTACCAGCGCGATATGATGATGATGATTCAAGATAGTTAACTTTGTGATTAATGGATAATTGACCTTTTTTTAAACTTGCGAGGAGAAATATATACAATCAAGAGGGGTAAATTTTAAGGCCTTTTGTCAGCAAATTCCAAGGGAACCACAGGAAAGGAAATTTTTATTCATTTATTTTTTTGGAAACAGGATTTTTTTTTCTGTATGAAAATCACTCAGACACTCTAAACAGGGTTCATTATTTTTTAATAAAAAGCAACATATCAGATGTGATTTAAAAATTAGCTCCCTTGTCTGTAGAACTCTTATTTTATTTTTTCGTCATTTTTGATTTTCATTGTTTTTTTAATATTTATTCACTTTATAAAAACTAAGCTACCTTTATAGTATTGTGTTTAAGTGGCCAATTTGCTTAAGTGGTACTTTGCAAAACACTTCAATAAAATTACATACATATATATATATATATATATATATATATATATATATATATATATATAGTTACTATTCACAGGGGAAAGATGGAGCAAATACTACTTTCATATGGTCTCCCCAAAGAAACTATTATAGCTATAATGATGTTTTACAAAAACATGAAAGCAATGGTTCACTTACCTGATCGAGACACTGACTTCTTTGACATTATTGCTGGAGTCTTACAAGGAGATACATTAACGCCATATTTGTTTATACACAGCCTAAACTATGTACTTCAAACGTCAATAGATCCAATAAAAAATGGTTTCATATTAAAAAAAGGCTAGAAGTACATGATATCCTGCAGAAACTATGACAGATGCAGACTATGCAGATGATATAGCATTTGTCACTACTACACCACCTCAATCAGGGTCCCTACTGCATAAAACCCAAAAATAATTACACAGTTTATTTTTTTATGAAAAGTTAATTTTTTCCTAAATCAAAGATACTATGATTTTATTATTTCTAGAGGAGTTTATACAATTAAAACGGATATTATAAGGTATTATTTATTACCAAACTCTACAGCATTAGAACTCTGTTACCAAAAATATGATTGCATGAACATATTCAAGAGGTATACTTATTTTTGGATAATTACATATTCATATGTTTTGTTACAGAGTTTCTGTGTAATAGAGTTTGGCAATAAATAATATATAATAATATCTATTTTGACTATATAATATTCCACAAGAAGTAATGAAATTCTGGTATCTTTGGTTTAGAAGAAATTTTTAAAAAAAATTATTTGTGCTGTATATGAAATATTACATATATATATATATATATATATATATATATATATATATATATATTTCTATCTTTTTTCTATTGACTCCAAAATTACTCAGCAGATGGCAAATGGGTCCAATGTTAAGATTTTTTTGCTGGTTGGTTAGTTGATAGAAATATTAATAAAGTTGTTTGTGGAGTTTTTAGATATATTTTTCCTATGTATTGATTAAGCGTTTTTTTTTTAGTGATTTGTTTGTCCTTTTGTGTTGTTTGAGCAAACTAATATTGCACTTCAGTTGAGTTTTCTGCAGTAGCAGAGGACTTCAAGGCTTCTTTAAAAGGTCAAACTTACTTGGTTTCTCATTCAAATATTATGTGTTCAGTACCCATTGAACTTTCACCAAATGACTTATTAGAGAACGGAATGGAACATTCTCTAATCGTACTTGTGAAGTCATGGTCATAGCAATCATGATCTGAAATAAGTTGCCTACTATGAATGTTCATTAGTATGTACTTAAGTTATTTTCATTGGTGTATACACAAATAAACCTTGTTTGTACTATATCAATAAACCCAGAAAAAAGGATATATATATATACTGGCTTAAAAATTTCATCAGAGTAAGATGACATAGATTAAGGCAGGGCTTCTTAAACTTTTTATTGATGCTACTTTTGTAAACCAAATTTAATTTCAATTCTTCTCCAAATGAATGAATATATTATTAAATTATGAAACATAACTAATTTACCATTAGTTAATACACTTTACATGAAAGCAGAATAACTAAACTATACATGCAAAAGTAGCTTTAATTCTTTAATTATTTCTTAATGGGATGGATGATTTTGGTGGGTGCCAAAGAGATCACAAATATTAGGTTGCTGGTTTGTGACACCAAAAATTACATCGGAGCCAGATCATTCATTCATTTAAATGACCCATATATTTTGAACAGGTCATATATAAATGACACATCACTATTGGCCATTACACCCAATCAGTCATTCAGCAAAGTGTAGGATATCTTACAACTAGTCTATATGATCCAATGATTGTTGTTCACCTATTATAAAAGGAATTTGTTGGAGGTGCCCGTGGTGTAATGGTTATCGTCGTAGGAATTGGACACGACGATACGAGTTCAAATCCTGGACGAGACTGATTGCATTTCACATAGCACTAATACCCTTGGGAAAGGTATGAATCCAATTATTCTCCCTCCAGCTATGTGTAAATAGTAGGACAGATTAGGTTCTTCAGCCTTGTTGAGGCAACTAGTCTAGGAGAAGGAAAACTCTGAATTCAAACCTGTTAAACTCTGCTTAAAAACTGACCTTGTGTCATATCCTGCCCGAGTGGAGGGGTTGGGTAAATATGATAAAAGGAATTTGCATATGCATACAATTAAATTAATGCCCTGTGGCCCCAATGCTTTTATTCACTCTGCCAAAATTTTATTTACACTCTGGAATCTACACAGTCCACTTTGAGAAGACCTGGAGATAAACCAACATGAATCTTGAGGGAGAGGTTATGCATTTACACAACCCCTCTACTACAAGCAGAATGTGACATTAGGTCAATTTTTTAAAGTGGAGTACAGCTGGTTTGAATTCAGATTTTCTTTTCTCCTAGACTGTTTGCCATACTAAGGTTAAAGATTCTGTTTGTTTGTTTTGTTTTATGGCATATCAACCTCATTGGTCATTTAATGCCGAATCAAGTTAAAGAAAATAAGTCTGAAAAGAAATTCAAAGGAGAGGTCTTAGGGATTAAAGGTAAACTTTAGAGAATTAGTTGGTTATTTTTTGTTTTTTTTATTAGGAGTTTATTTGTAGGGAATCATAATCATAAAAAAAACAAAAAAATCTGTGAAACAGGTTGGGGAAGGGATCAGTTTGTTAGAATATATCTAGTAAAGAAGGGGTTTATAGAAGTAATTTGGTTTTATTGTAAATTTCTTTAGATTTTTGAGCATAACTTCCCTGTTTTTATAAATGATATCACATTATTTATTTCAGTGTTTTGGAACAATTCCTTCATATTGTTTGCACTATAGAAGGTTTTTCTTATATGGGCTAGGTCGGTACATTCGATGAGAATGTGTTTTACGGTGTATTTGGTCTAACACGCCTAACACATTGGTTGTTGTTTTCCTTCAAGTAAATAAGAGTGTGTTATCCTTGTATGACCTATCCAGAGTCTGGACAATGTAACCTCCTCTTTTCGTTTCTTTTTTAAAGCTTTGCTTCCATTCCCCCTGTGTGGGTTTAATTTCTAATTATTTATTATTTTCATTATTGTTCCAGTTAAAGATTCTAGTCTGCTTTACAATTTAACCAGAGCTGGAGGAAGATTCATACCTTTTCCAAAGGAAGTAGTGTGAAGTGAAATGTAGACAGCTTTGCTCAGGATTTGAACTCAGGTTGCCAATTCCATTTGATGATAACCATAATGCCATAAGCACCTCCTGAAGGAGGGGGATAGCAATCAGGCAAACTGCTGAAGAAGACAAGAGATACAAAGTGCTAAATGCAAAAGATAACTTCATACCTCCAGTGAAAAGTTACACATGATTTTCAAATTCCACCTTTTCAAAAAAAAAAAAAATATAAAAGAAATAAGCAAGAAAGGTCCTGTGCTTAAGATATCATTGCTGTTGATATATATTTTCTTTTTAAGTAGAGGACTAATATTGTGAATTGAATCACCCTGACCAGAAAATCCGGCAAACACTTGCATGTAACATATTGAAACACTAGATAGCTGTTTTGACCTTATTAGGTCTCATCAGCAGTGTATACCGTGATCTTCCTCACTGGAGATTGAACAAATGACCACAAACCATGGTTAGTTGGTTTGGCGTTACCTGTGTGTGATGTGGACTGATGGCTCAGTGGTAGAGTTCCAACTCTGCTTTCTGTGGTTGCCGGTTCAATCTCCAAGAGGGGAGATCATGGTATACACTGCAGATGAGACGAAACAGCTGTCCAGTGTTTCTGTATATTGTGTGCAAGTATTTGCTGGATTTTCTGGTCATGGTAATTCAATTCACAATATAAATCCTCTACTCAAAAAGAAAATGTACATCTATATCCTTGCCCTTGAGGTTATAATAACTACGCGAATATGTATTTCCAATCCTCCTGGGAAGACATGGACCTGGAGGTGATCATGTCCTCTGAAAGAGTACAGATGTAACTTGCAAGACACATTCAGGTTAACTGGCAGTGCAATTACCATGGCTAGTTGGTTTGGTGTCACTTGTGTGCGATGTGGATTGATGGCTCAGTAGTAGAGTTCTGGCTCTGCTTTCTGTGGTTGGTGGTTCAATCTCCAGTGGGAGAGATCATGGTATACAGTACTGATGAGACCTAATAAAGTCAAAACAGCTGTCCAGTGTTTCCGTATGTTATGCCGAAGTGTTTGCTAGATTTTCTGGTCATGGTAATTCAATTCACAATCATTGCTGTTGTTAATTTACTTCCTCCATGATAATCAGATGATCATTGTTCCATCATGTTAGTGAGGCTTACAACATTCTGAGTTTATTCCCCGCAGAGGGATAAGACCTCCCCAAAATAGGCGTATCCTAAGTATGATATCAAACAGCATCTAACTGTGGGATTCCAGTTCTTGCCATTACTCCCAAATCCACTGAGCCATCAATCCACATCGCACACAAGACCTGAAGTGGTAGCACCTGTTAGGGTCCCATCTATTGGTCAAATAGATCTGTTTGCAAATTATCTGTATTCAATAAGACTGTGCAAAAAAAAAAACTCTTGAGAAACAACAGCACAAATAAATGTAAATGAATAATGAATACAGTTCCCTAACCTCAAGACATGAAATAATCCTTTGACATATTGTTAAAATCAATCAATCAATCTATCGTTGTAGATTTGTTTCTCCCATTCTCCCAACAGTCACCCCACAATAATCAGTGATAGTGTTCTTGGCAGAGTGAATAAAAGCATAAGAGTCCACAGGGCATTTATTTACTAGTTTGCGTTTGTAAATTCCTTTTATAATAGATGAACAACAATCATTGGATTATATAGACTAGTTGTAAGATATCCTACACTTTACTGAATGACTGATCAGGTGTAATGGCCAATAGTGACGTGTCATTTATATATGACCTGTTCAAAATATATGGGTCATTTAAATGAATGAATGATCTGGCTCCGATGTAATTTTTGGTGCCACAAACCTGCAACCTAATATTTGTGATCTCTTTAGCACCCACCAAACTCACCCATCCCATTAAGAAATAATTAAAGAATTAAAGCTACTTTTGAATGTATAGTTTAGTTATTCTTTTCTCATGCTAAAACCCTTTCTTCTGAGTGTGATCAAGGCTGAAACTTTGGTTAATGACACATTTTATAATATGCTTATCTTGGTTTGGTTTGGTTTGGTTTGGTTTAATCCCAAGTCCACCAAGGTGCTTTATGTTGTAGAGGTATAAACCTTTCAGAAAATTACATTTTAACTTTGGCCTCTTAATAGAAGCAATATGTTTTGGTTTCAGCTTCTTTGTTAAATGGCATATCAACCTTTGTGGGTTACTTAATGCCAAAGCCATACTTGTGAAAGAGTAACAGTGATACTATTTAACCCAAAGCTGAGGGGATAAGGAGGATCATACCTTTTCCAAGCATATTAGTCCAAAAGTGAGTATAAAAGCATGACTAGAGTTTTAACTGGCTTATTTTGAGTCCATAGTTCAGCACTTTAGCCATTATGTCATTGGGATTCCCCCATTATTCCTCTTGAAGAAAGAAGTTTTGATTTGCAAAGAAACCAAGTGATCTCTCAAGCTTTCATCAGTTTTAAACTTATAAAAAAATCTGTAGTAATTCTGAAGACTTTGGATATGCGTAAAATCAAAAATGTATAATCTAATTGGGAGCTGAAGATGTCTGAAAAAGTTACAAGTTAAAACATGTTGTCTGGCAAGATGTTGTCAAGGGATGTAATTTATGTCACCAAATCATTGAGAATAATGTTTGAGTATAAATAATATAAATGTTTATGCTAAGAAACCATGGAGGGTCACAAAACCCACTTAATAGATGGACAGGAAGTGTATTTTATGGGTTGTGAATAGGAATTGTTGACACAGGTGGCAGAGACAAGGTAGTCCCTAATTCAAGCAAATTTCTAGTACCATAACAACGATTTGACGACAAGTATTACAATGTGTCTCCTTTCCACTTAGTTATCAGCTCTTTCTGTCTCTGTTTCTGTCCCTCTCTCTCTCTCTTTCTATTTCTCTTTGTCTGTCTGTCTGTCTGTCTCTCTCTTACTCTTTCTCTCTTTGTTTCTCTTTCTCTTTCTCTGTTTCTCTTTCTTTCTCTTTCTCTCTCTCTCTCTCTCTCTCTCTCTTTCTCACACACATACATTTATACACATAAATGTACACATGCACACACATATTTACTCCCATCCAATTCATTAACTACAAGAATCAATGACAAGTCTTTCTTATCTATTGGTCATGACTTACATGGATTAAAGTGATGACAAATTCATTATACAAATGTATTTTAAGCATATTGGTATATCTATCTATCTATCTATCTATCTACATATGGCTGTGTGTATAAATATATATATGAGCCATTGGTCTAATGAGTAGAGTGTTCGCCAATGGTCCGAAAGGCCAGGTTTCAATCCCAGGTCAAGTCATACCAAAGACTCAAAAAATAGTACTTGATTCTGCCTTGCTTAGCACTCAGCATTATAAGGTAAGGATCAAGGATGAAGTAGAGTAATCCTGGGAATGGAGTATCGCCCTCTCCTTCATCACTGTGTAGTAGCTATTGGAAAGGGAGCCCTCGGTTCACCCTCGACTACAGTCGCCAACTTTACTTACATTATATATGTATCATCATCATCATCATATCGTGCTGGCAACACGGATATCCCTGGCCCTCTCTCGCCACTCCTCCCTATCGTTCATCGCCTCTGGCAGGTCTTCAGGACAACAACCTGTATCCTCACATAGCTGCTGAATGTACGTTCGTGCTGGTCGTCCTGCTTTTGCGCGGCCATGTGTGGGGATCCATAATAGTACATCTCTTATGAGTTCATCTCTGCTTCTCCAGCAGTGTCCTGCATGTCTGGTTCGCCTAACTTGAATAGTTTTCGTGATAGGGGGCTGGTGGCCGTACAGTTGGTGTCTTGTGGGGTGTTGCTGCCAGGACTTGTTCAGGATTGCACGCAGCATTGTTGTGTAATTGCCATCTAGTTTCTTCTCCAGCCGTTTTGTTAGCGTCCATGTAGTGCATCCATATAGCAGTATCGATGTGACCGCTGCCTGGAAGAAACTGCGTTTCATTTTATCGGTTAGGTCTGATTTCCATATAGTCGATAGCCTATTGATAGCTGTCCATGCTTTCGTTAACCTCGTTTCGATGTCCTTTTCGGTTGATTCGACGCTGCTTCCTAGGTACGTGAATTTGTCTACTAGTTCAAGAGGGGTTCCTTTTAGAGTGGAGATGTCCCCCGTTTGGTTATAGCACATATATTCCGTTTTGTGTGCATTAACATAGAGGCCTATGCTTGCTGCTGCTCGTTCCAAACTATGCAGAAGTGTTTCGGCTTGGTCAGGTGTATTTGCCAGTATCGCTATGTCATCGGCGTAGTCGGCGTCGGTAATTGTTGTTGCGGGGTATCTTCTGCTTCTTTTCTTTGTCAGTTCGAAGCCATTCTCTTTGATTTTGTCAATCGATGTTCTAAGTACGTAGTCTAGACAAATGATAAAGAGTACTCCTGCTACAATGTCGAAGTATTCTGTGTCTCCATCCGGTGATCGTACTTTTACTTTAGTGTTTCTATAGAGAATCGTTATTGCCGCTACGGTTTCTTTAGGTATGCCGTACGCTAGTAGGATTTGTTCCATCTTTCCTCTGTGAATGGAGTCGAAAGCCTTGGTAAAGTCGACAAATATTAATGTCGCTTGTAGGTTCTTTGCCCGTACACCTTCAAGGATTCTGCGGATATATATATACTGAGAGAGAAATAGATTTATATGTGTGTGTTCATGCAGATTTATACACATGTATGCTTAACTCACTCTCTCACCATCTGTCCCTATTAGAAATTGCTTTTGACAAGTCCTCTAGATAGCATCCAGTGTCTGCACAGAGTTGATGAATCTAAACTTTTGCTGGTTGACCAATGTTGGTGTGTTCATGTTTAGGAGTCCAAAGGAAAACAACACTTATGAGTTCATCCTTACTTCTCCACCAGTGCACAGCATTTCTTGTTCATCTTACTTGGATGGTTTGTGAGATGGGAGATTAGTGGCCGTACAGCTGCTGTTTTGTAGGGTGCTACTTCCAGGATTTGTTCAAAAAAGCATGCAGCATTCTTGTGTAGTTGCCATCAAGCATTTTCTCCAGGTATTTTGTAAGAATCCAATTGGTGCTACCTTACAGTAGTACTGATATGGCTATAGTTTGGAAGAATTCCTATTTTATTTCATCAGAGAGATCAAATTTCCACATGGTCATTTATCTGTCAATAGTGGTCTATAAAGATGGACCAAATACTTCTAGCATATAGTTTTCTCAAAGAAACTGTTCTTTGATAATGATGAATATATAAATCCATGCAAATATATATATATATATATATATATATATATGTGTGTGTGTGTGTGTGTGTGTGTGTGTGTGTGTATGTTTTAGATTCAGAGTTTTACTTTTCCTAGACTGGTTGTTAAATCAAGGCAAAAAAATCCAAAGTATTCCCAACTATTTACCCATAACTGAGTTGAAAACATTTGGATTCATGCCTTTTGAAGTAATGTACAAACAGCCTCATTCAGGAATTGAACTTGGGTCACCAATTCCATTTGCTACAATGATAATGATTTCACTATGAGCACCTCCATTTATAAAAAATATTTTACGAATAATTATGTGTCAATTCTTTCATTCATTCTACATTAAATGAAAGAATACATACTTTATTAGTAAACAAATTTTCTTTATAAATTTGTTAATGTCAATGGTTTTTGGCCTTAAGCCATCACCAGAGGAGATTTAATTCAAGTCAGTTTACATTTCAAGACTAATAGACTTATGGATGCCAGAGGATTGGCATTCAAGTGAATGGATATTGAACTTAATGTTAACAACTCAACCATTTAATTTACAGGTATTTACTTATATTTTCAAATTTGGAAGTTTATATATATAAATATTTACACACAGAAATGCACAAATTCATACATATATATATAGAGAGAGAGAGTCGGTTGTTTGGTTGTTTGGGTTTTATCATATTTAACAACCCCCTCCACTTGGACAGGATATGACACAAGGTCAATTTTTTAAGCGGAGTTTAACAGTTTGAATTCAGAGTTGTCCTTCTCTTAGGCTAGTTGCCTCACCAAGGCTGAAGAACCCAGTCTGCCCAACTATTTACCCATAGCTGGAGGGAGAATAATTGGATTCATACCTTTCCCATGGGTATTTGTGCTATGTTGTTTGGGTTTTATGGTATATCAAACTTTGTAGGTTATTTAATGCCAAATCCATTTTTAAACAAATAATCAGTTCTGTTATAAACAATTCAGTTTAGCATGAGTACACAGTTTAATTGTCAAAAACATTTCTATTTCTAGCTATTCAGTTTATTCAAACAGTTCTAATTAAGCTAATTCATTTTAGTATAAGTATAGATTTTGTTTACACACAGTTAAATGTGAAAATAGTTCTATATTAAACAATTCAGTTTAGCGTAAGTACAGTTTCAATGTCAAAAACAGTTCCATTTCAAATAATTCAGTTTAGCATAAGTATATAGTTTAAATGTAAGTACACAGTTTAATTGTTAAAAACATTTCTATTTCAAGCTATTCAGGTTAGTCAAATAGTTCTAATTCAAACAATTCAGTTTAGCATAAGTATGCAGTTTAGTTCTATCTAACTTTTAGATAGAGCTCTATCTGGTGCAACCATTCTGGGCTAGAGTGGACCTGGCAGTAATGGCAATGAAGGGTGTTCTGCATTCCCCAAATCCCCTGCATCACTGGAACCTCACCATCAGATAGTTTAGTGTCATATCCAGTAAACTCATTGGGGGTGGTCTTACCTTTCGGCAGAGGTGTAGTCAGCGTATTCTATAGTCCCTGCCAACAAAGCAATACACAGAGTTAAATGTCAAAACAGTTTTATCTCAGATAGTTCAGTTTAGCATAAGTATACAGTTTAGATGTCAAAACAGTTCTATTTCGAGCAAATTCCGTTAAGCATAAATACGCAATTTAAATGTCAAAACAGTTCTATTTTAAACAATTCAGTTTAGCATAAATACGCAATTTAAATGTAAAAAACAGTAAACTCAAGAAACCACAGTTTAGTTCTATTCAAACCATAGATATGACCCTTATCAGGTGCTACCACTCAGGGCCTGAATGGACCTGGGAGCGATGGCAATAAAAGGGTACTCCGCATTCCCCAAAGTTCCAGCATTACTGGAATCTTACCATCAGATTGTTTAGTGTCATATCCCGGACACTCATTGGGGGAGCGGGTCTTACCCCTCTGCAGAGAAACAGCCAATGTATTCTACAGCCCCAGCCGACTGGGCAATATATATATATATATATAAAGAGAGAGAGAGAGGTATGCACATATACAAAGGAATCCAAATGTGTGTGTGGGGTTGTAAAATAGTCTCCACTAACACCTCTGAGTAACCCACCTGAGGTGTGGAAATGTGATAAGTGGTGCTTCAGGGTTCAACCCTGTTGAGGCTGCCATAGGAAACATGAGAAAGCATATGAGTGCTCACTGACTTGCTATGATCAGTCACATGGTATTTAAAAGTTGAAGTTACATTCAGAAAGTCGAACAACTGAGTTTGAGATGTGAAGAGAAACAATTGACTAATCTAGGGTTTAAATGAAATAAGGGGGGAATAATTTGTAAACAAAATAACTCTTTTCTCCATGAACTAAAAAACATACCACATATTCCTTTATGTGAGACCAATAAATATAAATCTAACATAGAAATAGATGAGATTGAATTTTAATGATACAATGTGTTAGCTGTTTCTTTCTTTCCATCAGGATCAAGTTACAACCTTTGAAACCCACAATATAACATACTTACATTACATACATACATACATACATATATATATATATATATATAGGGATGGAGTAAATCTTTGAGGATGGTATTATATAATGATTAAGTTTGGGCTTAAAGTTTCCCAGCGGGTTCAAATTTCTCCATTGAAAACTTCATTACTACAAGACATGTGAGGCGCTTGTAGTGTAATGGTTATCATCAGAGGAAATGGACATAACAAAGCAAGTTCAACTGCTGGATAAGGCTGTTTGCATTTCACATAGTGCTAATAATACCATCGAGAGAGAAAGAGTTATGAATCCAAATATTCTCCCTCCAGGTATGAGTAAATAGAAGAAAAGGGAGAGCTCTTTAACCTTGCGATAGCAACTGGTCAGAAAGGAAAACTCTGAATTCAAATCTGTTAAACACCACTTAAAAAATTTACCTTGTGTGTCATCTTGCATGTGCTGAGGGGTTGAATGAATAAATATATAAAGGGTTTGATTTGGTTGGGTTTTATGGCATATCAACCCTTGTTGGTTATTTAATTTCAAATCCTATTTTTACATATATATCAAATATATATGATCTGGTTTGGTTGGGTTTTATAGTATATCGACCATTAAAGGTTATTTAATGCCAAATCCTGTTTATAAATATATTGTGACGCGGCATTGTGAAGTCGGGGCAGTCTGGCACTTGATCCCTCGCAGAATAAGTCCTAGTTTAGAGTCCTTTATCGGGCATATGGGAAATGGCAGATAATGTGGGGGTTAATTTGGGCTAGACTGACCGCCGCTGGCAAGGGGTTTCCATTTTTCACATTATACACATCCACCAGACCACTTTGTCTTCCTACCCCAAGGATAATGGAAGATATGGGCCGCTAGGTTTAGCGATAATAATATTATTTATCGTAGTCGACAATTCCAGTTTCCCATGTAATATTTTTAAAAGGCGAATAGGACATTTAGCGAGAATAAATTGAGGCAAATGAAGCTGAAAAGGAACATGCAAAAAGAAGGCAACTCGATAGGCAAACAACACAACGAGTAAGTTTCAACATGTGGGGACATTAAAATATAACAAGGTTTTTAATACGCCAAGGTCCAAACAAATATTTATAGGGGTTGGCTATGTTTCCTAGTAAACAGTCTCCGACATAAATGTCTCTTTCTTCTTTTTTCTTTTCTTTCTACTTTCTTGAAATTGAGAGAGAGAGAGAGAGAGAGAGAGAGAGAGAGAGAGAAAACATACAATTGCAATACTTAGGAAGGGTGGAGAGTATTTTCTTTAACAGGCTAGCGGGATTCTGTGGAGCTTGGCTTGAAGGCGTCTGCTATCTCTTGTCCAAAAGCTCTATTTCGCTTCTTCACCCGGAGTTTTGGCAACAGTGTCAACACATCTTGTCACACCAACTGCTGTCCTAAAACTGAATTCTTTTTTTCCTATTTCCACTGATGAAAAGGGTGCTACTTCCGTTTTTAGGGTTCCGGCTAATCATTCGGACTCTTTCTCCTTCCTTCACCCTGTCAGGTGATTCCTTCAGGCTACTATACTGAACTCTGTATATCCCCTTCTTTATCCATCCGGTCACAGAGTGCAAACATCTGTTGGCTTTCATTCTGACCTGGATTTGTTACTTCGGCCACAAGGAATTGACCTACAGTCCTTATTCCTCTTTTAACGGTCAGTCTTTGGCGGCCTGTTAATTCAAACACGGAGGAGATGGGGAAATTTCTTATTTCTCTCCTCTTAGTGGTAGACCATGTGACAATATATTAAAAATATATGATTTGTAAATACATTTTGTTGATAACATTTTTAAACGAGCCAGAGCTAATTTTTTTTGCACACAGATAAACAATTTTAAGTATTGCTGCATAACAGTCACAGTTTAACATCAGTCATTTTTTTGCACACATTCCAATAAATATATATGACATGTAAGAGATTATTTTGTTGGTAATTTCCTTTTTAAATGAGTTAGAACTAATTTGTTTGAACACTCATATTGCTATAGAATCTACATAGTTAAATGGTGTCAATTACTGCTATCTAACACTTATGATTCTATTCAGTATTAATCATTTGTTTACAGACAATGAAGTGGTTACAAGTATTGCTATTAAACACTAATTATTTTATTCAACATTACTCATTCATTTGCATACAGTTAAATGGTTCCATGTTATGTATCACTAACAATTCAATTAAACATCAATCATTTGTTTACATGTAATTAAATGATCAAACAGTTCTATTTCTAATGATTCAATTAGCCTAAGTCAGCAGAATTAAATGGTTCCAAGTTATGTATCACTAACAATTCAATTAAATATCGATCATTTGTTTACATGTAATCAAATGATCAAACAGTTCTATTTCTAACAATTCAATTTAGCATAAGTCAGCAAAGTTAAATAGTTCCAAGTATTGCTATGTATAACTAACAATTCAATTAAACATCAGTCATTTGTTTAGACACTGTTAAATGAACAGTTTTATTTCAAACAAGTCAATTTAGCATTTGTCATTTGTTTACTCTCAGTTTAGATGTCAAACAGTTCTATTTGACACCTATTTGTCAAGAGTTACCACTCCATACCAGAGTGGACCGGGAAGTGATGGCAATGAAGGGATACTCTGCAATCCCCAAATTCCAGCATTACTGGAGCCTCAGTATCAGATTGTTTATTGTCATATCTAGGATGCTCATAGAGTAAGGTCTTATATTTTTGCAGAGATGCAGTCAGTGTATTCTACAGTACCAACCAACTGGGATATATACATTGGGATAGAATCAAATCTCCAATGGATAGTATTATATAATGATTACTTTAGGGCATATGTGATGTAGTAGGTTCAAATTTCTCCCGCGAAAACTTCATAATAGCTACAATATATGTGTGGATGTACAAAGGATTTATTTTGGTTGAGTTTGGTTTGATACTGTACTGTGCTGCAAGAATTTGAAATTGTTATTCAAACTATATATATATATATATATATATATATAGGCAGCATTTCTTCATTAATACAAATTTCGTTAAACATAATAGACATTTTCTGTCTACGAATTTTCTTGTTGATCCGTTCATATTACCGTATTGCTTTTAGTGTATTCGACAGGAATTGATTGATGTATTCTCCATAATTGTATATATCCCAAGTACTTTCTGCCCGACTTTGGGCCATAATCAGGAGAGGATCTATTACAAAAGTGATGTAACTTTTGCTTTTGCATTACTACTATGTAAGAGCATCTGTACCATTGGAGTGTATAGCGTTTGCTTTTAAATGTGTTTTTATAAATAGTGTCAGTTGCTAAAGACATTTAAATACATTAGTACTGGTTTGAAAATTAATTCAGGTAAGTGTAGGTTGCATGTTTCTAATATGTAGTGCTTCAAGGATCTGTAGTTTTTGTTTGTTATTTTGATGTTCTAATATTGTTGTGTTGTCGGTGAGAATTTTTCATAATACTGTTGTTGGGCATGAATGTTTTTTCAAATGTTGTGCTATGGAACTTGTATCAGAAAGGTGCATTGTAAGTCTCCTCGACTGGGTAGTTGAGGTTAAACCAACATATATATCATTATTATCAGAGATACAATCTCCTAAAGGACATTTAAAGATACAGACACACTTACATAGTAGTAATGCAAAAGCAAAAGTTACATCACTTTTGTAATAGATCCTCAACTGATGATGGCTCAAAGTCGGGCTGAAAGTACTTGGGATATATACAATTATTGAAAATACATCAATCAATTCCCACCGAATATTTCAAAAGCAATACAGCAAGATGTATGGATTGACAAGAAAATATGTAGACAGAAAATGTCTATTATGTTCAACGAAATTTATATGTATATATATATATATATATCTTAAAATGAATAGTTCCACAAAAAGATTTTTTTTTAAATTATTTATTTTACTCCTACACATGTTTCTAGCATTTTATCACTATTGTCAGGGAGAGTTTAATGACTTCTGGTGGTGTCGCCTTTGATTTATATAGTGGTGACCACTTTGATAGGGTTGTCATTCTTTTTCAATTCTGTGATAGATTTTTGTTTCTGCAGATATTGGTTCACTCTTTCTCTTTTTTTCTTTTTGTTCATCCTTTTCATTTTATATGAGTGTACTCCGTGTGTTTGCATAGGCGTACTTCTCTTTCCTCTAATTAATCTATGATGTTGATATGCCATAAACCTTATAAGTCATCTTCTCTGGGTCATTATGTGTGTGTTTATGTGTACATGTGTGTTTTTGCATGTATTGGGGAAGTGATGTATGATGGTTGGTGTGCTCTGTGTGTGTCAGTGTGTGTTTGTGTCTTTCTCTGTATGTGCATAGTTTAGTTCTGTTTAATGTTGCTGTGCTTTAAAATTCAACTGCCTGCTACCTTTTGCTATTTGTGTGTATGTGTGTGTGTGTGTGTGTGTGTGTGTGTGTGTGTGTGTGTGTGTGTTTCTGTCTGTCTGTGTGTATAGTTTAAGTTATATTTAGTGTAGTTTTAAATTTTTTGATGATATTTTTTCTTTTATTTGAAGTTATAAAGATAAGATGACTAATAAACTTTATGGCCTATCAACTATGATAGATTAATTAGGGGGAAGTACAAACACACAAACACAATGAGTATACCAGTCTGGGAGAAGGAAAACTGAACTCTGCTAAAAAATTACCTTGCAATATACCCTGCCTGTAGCAGAGGGGTTGGGTAAATACTTACACCTCAAATCTTGATATTTTGTGACATACCTCATATACTTTTTGAACACAACTTTTATAGATACAGAGATAGATAGATGTATATGCTATTTTTTGTTTGTTTAGTCATTTTCTTAAAAAGAGACATATGTAAACTTATATTCATTAGAAACAGAAATAATCTTTCATTTCTTATTTGAAACCCCAAAAATAAAAATTGAAAAATGTGCAGCACTGAACAGAATGAAAGTATCTGCAGATCAGATAGTCCAGGTAATTCTGATATCTACCAATCAGCATCCATCAACAAAAATTACTTTCTATATAAAAGAGTTACCTTCCTTGTTCATTTAAATTATGTATGAATTTTTTTTAAGAAAGGAAAAAAATCAATTGATTCCTTATTTATCATTATCTAGAAGACAGCTTCATTTTGTGGATAATAGGATATAAGATGATCTCTGATAAAATAAAATTGGAGTTCTCCTACTGTATGGCAGCACAATTTGGACTCTTACAAAATACTTGTAGAAAATGTGAGATGGAAACTACACAAGGATGGTGCGTACTGTTTTGAACAAATCCTGGAAGTACTACCCTATAAAGCAGCCGTTGTATGGCCGCTTACCTCCCATCCTACAAACCATTCAAGTAAGATGAGTTAGACATGCTGGGCACAGCTGAGAAGTAATGATAAACTGATATTCATAGATCATTGGAGAACATTGCTTATGAGTTCATCTTTACTTCTCCAGCAATGCCGAGGATGTCTTGCTCATCTCATCTGGATGGTTTGCAAGATGGGAGGTAAATGGCCATACAACTGCTTTTTTGTAGGGTGCTGCTATCAGTATTTGTTCTCCTACAGACTCCTATAGGGTTGAAAACAAAATATGGAATAATTTTTAAAGCATTTTTTTTAGTCTGATTAGTACAATTTTTGAAAAAAAAAAACGCAATAAATCTAAATTAGCTCTATCATTTAAGTACTATCAATTAAAATTCAGCCCAATATGAGTGAGCACAAAGAATCCAAAGCCAAGCCAAAGTTTCTTTGTCTACCGTATAGAAGGCAAAAAAATATTTTTTGACAGAAAAAGATCTTTTTAAAGAAAATGGAGAGTGGAGGTTCAAACAAAAAATGAAAAGAAGGCTTTTTAATTGCACTCACTATGGTGATTATGAAGAACCCTACAACATCAATAAGAAAGCATGCTAATGAATTGAAAGTCCATGAGAAAACTGTGAGGACAGCAATTAAACAAGATTTAAACCCAGATTTTAATACCCTTGATTATGCGAAGTGGGACATTTTAAAAATACAAAACAAATACAACTTCCCATCCAAATATTGGTTCACTTAAGACTGCTATTGAGAAGGAATGGAATAGAATGTCTAAGGAATTTATTTTGAAGGCATGTAAATCATTTCGAAGGTGTGTTGATACAATAATTGAAAAAAAATGGTGGTTATATTGAGTAAATTTACTGTTTTGTGTCTCTCTTCTCATTTTGTTGTTTATTTTTAAAATTAAAATTTATCTTGTTTTATAATACAAACATTTATTATTATACTAGAATATTCCTAATTTTGCTTCCACACGCTGTACACATGGACACACCAGTGTGGCCAACCAGTATAAACTTACATTCATTAGCTCCGTGCTAACAATATGTACCATCTAGAGGACTTACCAAATGTGATAACCGATAGATACGGATGGTGTAAGAGAGTCAAAAGAATCCATGCTGTCAGCACACCCTGTTGATGATGATGATGAGGAGGAGGAGGATATCAGGGATTTTACAAATACTAGACCAATAACAAAGGGAAATAATTTTATAACTTTATAACTTTTTCTTTCTCCATAATCAGATCTTTATTATATACTGATTTATTTGGACAAGCATCTTCATCATTTTGATTGTTATAATGATAACATTTTAGCTGCTCTGCCTTCTTCAGGGCTATGTTCTTGCCAGTTACTTTCCATGAATTTTAAATCTAAAATTTTCATTCAATCCATATTCTAATTTAGTTGTCCATGCTAGAAGATACTTGATTTCTGTTAATTCTTTCTTGTTACTTTGTACATGTGTTATCAAGATATCTTCTAAGTATGGACAGCAAAATAGGAATTGAATAAAGGGTTTGAGTTGAAATTCCTTGAGGGTTACCATCTACTACAAAAACCTGAAGAAAGCTTTGATGATCCTCATGGCAAAATGGTTATCTTTGTAGGAAGTGGACTCAGCTAACTAAGTTATCCTGAAGGAGGCTGTTTGCATTTCATGTAGTTAGTAGAAAAGGTATGAATACAACTATTCTCTCTTCAAGTATAGGTAAATAGAAGGGCAGACTGAGCTCTTTAACCTTGGTATGGCAACCAATATAAGGGAAGGAAAACTGAATTCAAACTAGTTATAGATCTAGAGAGGGATTGGGTCTGCCAGGTTATTTCTGCCTAAGATATGCTACATTAGTATCACCCCTCCCACAACCAAACCAGGTTAATGGGATAAGTCAATAAATAAGTCTATGATTATGGTTTGGTTTGGTTTGGTTTGTTTTTATGGCATGTTTTTTTGAGTCTTTGGTATGACTTGACCTAGGATTGAACCCCGGTCTCCTGGACCATTGGCGAACACTTTACTCATTAGGCTAATGGCTTGGTCTTTTTACTTTATACAAATAATCATTTCTATTTAAAACAATTCAGTTTAGCATAAATATGCAGCTTAGTTCTATTTGACCCATACATAGGACCCTATCAGGTGCTACCACTCTGGGCCAGAGTGGACCTTAGACTGATGGCAATAAAGGGGTACTCTACATTCTCTAAAGCTACAACAATACTGGAACCTCACCATCAGATTGTTTAGTGTCATATCTATGACTTTCATTGGGGGAGTCTTACCCCTCTGCAGAGATGCAGTTGGTGTATTCTGCAGCCTCAACTAATAAGGCCAATATAATTATGAAAATTCTTCATCTCAAAACATTAGACAGAAAATAATGAGATCTGATAATAAGATTATCAAGTCCAGAATTTATAATTAGTTGGCTCTCAGTGCTGTCCTGTACCATTTAATCCAAGCCCCATATATTATATATGTATGTATCTGTTATAATGCTAATGTCTCTACTGTCTATTTTCTAAGAAAGTTTATAAAAATTGAATTATTCAATATTCAAAACAACTTAAATCAGCAAACTTACTTTGGAAAGCTAAATTCTTAACAAAATTTTAATATTTTTTTAAAATTTGCAGTCTATTCTCTGAGAGACTTTGTTTTAATAATATCATTTTAAGAGCAAGAAAAATTTGTATTTTACTAAAATATTGAAAGTAAATAATTTGGAGAAAAGTGAATTTTTAATTGCACAATAAGTTTTTTGTCTAATCAAAAAAAAAAATGTACAAGCTGAGAAAAACATACAATTTCTGTCTTTGATATTTTTTCTTTCTAAATTTTCAAAGTGTATAATTTTTTTTTTTTTTTCAGTTTTCTTTAAAAAGAAATTTTTGATTTGATCAGATGATAGTTATTTTACTATCAATTAGCTATTTGCAAGATGTTAACCTACAGTCAGACCATATCACTCAAGTCTAGTATTAATCATTTTATTATAACAATCTAACCTTCTAGTAACTTCAAAAGCTACAAATTCAATTTTTTCCTGATAAACACAAAATACTCCATACTTGTATTTTACTTTGAGTGTTTTATGAAAATTTTTAATTC